>CM077081.1:205091173-205501173 GCA_039513925.1 Platanthera zijinensis | reverse complement strand
GTCGTGAATATCTGAATAGGACGAACCCGCCTCCGTGGATATCTTTGCTTCGGAACAAAACAATGAGAATGAGGCTCAGTCAATTGGAATGTGTATTATCCATATGGGATATCTTCCAATTGAGAAGATCCGACGAAGAGAAAGGTCTATCTATTTTATTTAGTTATTCAATGAAACCAATGATTCGTTATTGGAGCAAATAGCAACAACCATTTCAGCGGACATGCGTATTTTTCGATGGATTTACATAGTTTCATTAGTAGAAATTGTTTGATGTAGCGAGTAATAGGCTCTTTCGCCGTTCAAGAATTCTTGTTTAGGCAGTTCATATCATCCACACATAGTGATCTAAGATTTCAATTCTTCCATGTTTCAGCAGTAGCATATTGTTCCATGGAGCTAAGGTCAAAAAGATGGAAGAAACAAGTGTTTCCACGACTCTACCATCCGGCCAATTCTGTTCCACTAAATCCCCCCTTTCATGGGCACATATCTTTATGGCTAAGGAATGGAGAATCTTTCTCCTGTTACATGAATCAAACGTTTCATTTCATCCGGGAAAAGCCATCTCTTTCTCAACAATGTCTTTGTCATTTCATCCAATAGAATTCCGTTAGATAGGAACAGATTTGATAAATAATGATAACTCTCGGATAGAGTATTAGAACAGAAAGATCTATTAGATAATGAACTATTGGTTCTAAACCATCTCTGGCGTTGAATCAACAATTCGAAGTGCTTTTCTTGCGTATTCTTGATGAACCAGCATTTATACATAGATGTCGGAGGATTTGTTTGGGAAGCAATAAGCCCCTTTGACATCTCTTCATCTGCAAAGAATTCTCGA
The DNA here is from genome assembly GCA_039513925.1 of Platanthera zijinensis. NCBI lineage: Eukaryota > Viridiplantae > Streptophyta > Magnoliopsida > Asparagales > Orchidaceae > Platanthera > Platanthera zijinensis. The sequence goes on along the minus strand of CM077081.1, from coordinate 205,500,326 downwards.
CGTGAAAACACAGAGACAAAGGGCTGATCTTTGAATAGGGAAAAGAGTGGATCCGCAGGGTCCCAAATGAATTTGCTTGTTCAAAAAAAGCCTTGTTCTTTGGAAGATCTATCTCGTGTCTGGTACTGCATGGTTCCACTCTGCAAGAACTCCGAATCATTCTCTTGAAGCTCATCCTCTTTATGAGAAATGATCCGTTTACCCCGAAATGACGCAGTCCAATAGGGAAATCCCAATTCAATGGGCCTTTCGATACAATCAAATAGATTGCCGCAAGGGTGCCATATTCTAGGAGCCCAAACTATGTGATTGAATAAATCCTCCTCTATCTGTTGCGGATCGAGGGCCCCTTCTTCAAACTCTGATTCGTATTTTTCATATAGAAATCTCTAATCAACGATATAACAAGATCAATTTTGCATCATATCTAACTGATTCCTTGGTTCGGACCGAAGATGTAATGTCACTCGATTATTATCAAACTGACTGCAATCTTTTTCTGTCCTTGAGGATCCCGCCAGAGCCAGAGCGCCTTCTACTTCTAATAGTAATAATAGTAAGAGGCCATGAACTAGATCAGAATCATTCTCAACTAATCCATAAGAAGTGATCCAATTCTTTTCATTGGGTCTGGATGAAGACCAAAGATCTTGAGCGACCAATCTGGCAGAACAACTCAAAAGATAAAGAAGTATCGTTAATTTCTTCATGCTCGTTCCAAGTTCGAAGTACCATTTGTACAAATCAGAATCCCCTCCCTTACATGAATTCTTCTTCATATAGATAGATATAGGATCTATGGGGCAATTACTTATAAGTACATTTTGTGCAACATCCCTTCCTATCTGATAGAAAAGGATCCCATGATCCTGAACCGATCTTATCTGGGATCGAAAATCCCAAGTTTTTCTATGAAGAACTGATCTAATTGTATTAGTTTCTATAATGGATTTCTTCTGTGTAATACTAATTGATAGGGCCTCATTGATAAGTGCTACACGATCTCGCGCATTGGAACCCATGGTTATGGACCCGAATCCGTTAGTATGGAATATCTCTTTTCCAAGTGAAATCCCCTAGTATATGAAAGAATGAAAAAGTGCTTTCGTTATTGTGGAAGAAGAAGCCTTCGTATCTTAATGCATGTATTTAATTTATTCGGAGCTATTAGAGCGGGATCCACTTTTTGGGGAATATGAGTCGAAGCAATAACAAGAATCTTTCTAGTAGAACATCTTTCACAATCCCTGGAGAGATAGTTCTCTAATAGACCGAGTGATAAGTAATTCGACTCATTCACATGCAGATCATGAATGTTTGGAATCCATATTATGCAAGGAGACATTGCATTTGCTAATTCGAATTGAAGGGTGATATCAAATAGGTCTATTTTTGGCGTCATATACATAGTTAGCAGCTACGTATCAATATCAAGGTCATCATCACTACCATCAATATAAATATCGTCACTATCATCAATATTGGTATCGTCACTATCATCACTATCATCACTATCATCAATAGGATTACCTTTAGGCTTGTCATCCAGGAACTTATTCGGAAATACCGTAATGAAAGGAACATAGGAGTTTGTCGCTAGGTATTTGACCAAACAGGATCATCCAGTTCCTATAGAACCTATCACTAAAATACCTCTAGAAGGGGATAGGACTAAGCGGAGCGAAAAGGGAGGAGATGGGGAATGAAAACTATTAGCCCCGCATGAGGTTTGTGAATAAGCGATTGTCTGATAATGAGCAAGGAATATCCGTCTTTCTGCTAAACAGGGTCTATTGAACTCATAATTCATTAGATCCTTTTTATGAATGTCAACTAAGTATCGTAAGAAAATTGATCCCGGTTGTTCAATCATTTGATAACCAGAGTCATTCTTTGATAAATGATCACTATAAGTCAGATTCAATAGAATTTTATCAATCCTTTTTTCTGTCGTTAAGGTGGAGAACTGAACCAAGAATTCTCTTTATTCATCATCAATCGAATCACTGTTCGCGACCCAGAATTCTATTTTCTCATCAATCCAATCACCGTTCACGTTTTTTCTTTTTCTTATCAATGAATAGATCTCTTTACTTGTACGACTTAGATGTCTCGTATTTCTCGAAAAAATGATTCGATTGATGGGATTTGGTATGATACTTACAAGATCAATGAGATTGATCTTCCAATATTTCTTCTTAGAACGTATTGATTTGACCCCATAAGCACCACCCAATAGCATGTTGCCACCAGAAGAAGCAGAACCCCGTATTTCTTCCAGAGAATCTCCTAATTGTTCCAGAACAACTAGAAAGAGATTCTTTAACCAGAAAGAATTCAGTTCAGATGTAGGATACCTATCCAGAAGTTTTCGAAATTCCATCATGTATGTTTGAATCATCAAAGATTTGATCTTTTCTAACTCTGTCTGTAACTCGCTAGAGGCTCGGGAAACAAAGAGAAGATGTATACGAACGAGATATCCAGCAACAAGAAGAAGGAAAAAGATTGAATAGAGGAACTCCCGAGCATTTGTTGATCTCAGATGTGCCCATATCAATATCAATGGAATGGGTGACTCATTCTTTCGATGAATCATTTCTTCGGACAGAAGAAGATTCTGTAAACATTGACTCGAAATCTCACTTATCAGAGTCCATTGTGTAAGAATCTTCTGAGTAATTTGAGTAATTGGCCGTGATATATCTGATCCATGCATCATATCATGAAAAATGGATACAAATTTTTGACTGCTACTTAGTATCGGCAATGGGTCTGAAAGAGTATCTAAAAGGGTGAAATTGAGATATTTGCACCCTGTCGAAGTAAGGAACGATGGCATATTTTTTTGGAACAGATTCCAGAGATTTGAAAAAGCACTATCTCGTTGAAAGGTTCTATACATCTGCCCTTTCTAAACGCATTTCTTTTGACAAAGACTCCGTTTTTTCCTCTTTTCGGATGGTAAATACTTCTCAGAACATGGAGTGTGAATCAAACCCATGTTTGAATTGAAACTGAGATACTGATGCAAGTTATTCCCTTCTGAATCAGATAGATTCATATCTGAAAGAGGCTGATAATAAGTTCTTTCCAAATTGACTATTTGTTCCTCTGTTAGAGGTGTTGCAGAAATGTCTGCGATCGAGTAAATAGCTCTACGAATGAATGGATCAGATCGAATTGAAAAATGGAAAGATTTGTACAAGTTATACGTTTCATCACCACTTTGTGGGAAATCGTTAGGTATGAAGATGTCAGATACCTGTGACTCGATTGGTGAAATAGTCTCTCTCTCCAAAAAAAGATATTTTTTTTACTAGCACACAAAGAAAAGATTTTGTTGCGAATGGACAAGATATTGAGGAATTGTCCATATTTAAAATCATAATTCTTGATACGGGTCTTTTCCACATCAAAGGGGAATCTTTTGTTACAATAGAACCAGAAGTGATGCGGATCATTCAAGAATCGAAGTCGATTTGTATGAAGCCCATCTGGACAAGTTGGTCTGGATTAGTGATGTTGCATTTTGCGCACCGGAGAAGACTCCGCATATAAACGTGTAGTTTGTAGAGTCGATGGGTTGTGCCTGTGAAGGGTAGTAACAGGAAGTACTAGAGTGAAAGTCCAGGAAAATACTCTCGTGATTCTTGTGCTTTATGCTATGTATGGGTTGAGTTTGGGTGCAGAAAGTGAGTTCTGCTGAACCCGCCAAGCGACCGCGAGGAACGCTAGCACTAACTCCCTTTTTGGATATGAAGCCAGTCCTTGGTGGACAATGTGGCTATTATGAGCTGCGAGCTCTTGAAGGCTTCATGCCAAACGGATAAGGGGAAAGCTGACCCGCGTCATGTTGGACGATTTGAGCAACGAGATTGGCTGAACCGGACCGCGTTATGTCTGATCGACTGGTAGACCTAGTTATTGGTCTCGTTAAAGTGCATAATAAGAGTCTTAGGCCTGTGTGCCATTAAGACTGAATGCTCAATACCGTCGGGTTTCGGACCTTGAATGATGGAGGGACCCTGGTTCGCCGGTACACCAAGAATGTGCCCTAAGTGCACGGATCGTCGGGCTGCGTGGCTGACAGTTGTGATATGTTGATTGTGCGTGAGCGCACATTATATGATATATCTGCTTGTGAAAAGCGATGCCTACAGGGAAGGAATACCACTGCCCCAGGAAATGGGTAGGGTCGTTATAAATTGGTCAGCTGAATGCTGACCGTTGCTTTGTTTTCCACCATTATGGTGGGCTGTCCCTGTGCAGGTGTTGGAGAGCCAAGCGGGAAATAGGGGGCTGAAGCCCCTGCTACTGCTACTTCTGTCCCTCGAAGGCTGAGCAAAGGCTTTTGTTATGTTCATGTGTGGCTGGCCTGTGCCCCGATGTTTGTAATCCACACCTGTAAAGCGTAACTATAAGGCCTTAAGGCCAAACTCTTGAGTATTGGTTGTACATTCCTTCGTGAGTATATATAAATTGTTTATATATAGTGGACATTCATGGTTTGAGTTCAGTTTAACGTTAAAATCTTCCGCTAGAATACTCTGTGTTAGGATGCGTACCTGTTTTGGTATTAACCTGTGACCTCGCCGCCTGTTTGTGGCATATAGTGTGGGACCCCGACCAGACTTTCTATTATATGTTATTTAACGGATGGAGTCGTTACATTTTTGTATCAGCTTGTCTCGGTCTTCCTCTTTCGAATTCATGGTCGAATTCTTTTGTGGGGTGGCGAGCACGTGTTAGTGCGACCCGCTTTAACATTAATGAACTCTGGAATGTCAACTAAGGAATGTAAATACTCATGTTTGAGGAACTTGCACGTTCCTATATTATTGTGATTGCTTGTGCAAGGTAGCTAAAGTGTGTCTTGTTCACCTATAGGTGACTCGTAGTGGTGCTGGGCAGTCTGAGCCCTAGCGTTCTGATGAGAGTGCGACACCAGCTGAGGTGTCCACACCTCCTCCTTCTGCGGAAACAGTCCGCTTAGTTGCTGAGGCACTATTTTCCATGTTTCATGCACAACATATTGGGCAAGTGCAGCTGGCAGTGGTGCCAGAACGGGTTGGTGTAAGACCAGAACCTTTTAAGGCTGTTGATCCTCGAGCAGATGAGTGGTTGTTGAAGCATTTTATGAGCTTCAATCCTCCGATGTTTATGGGTGTGGGAATCCCAGCGCATGCGGAGGATTGGTTGTCGCACATCAAGCGTATATTGACGGCGATAAGGACAGAGGAAGATCATAAGGTCACCTTGGCCACCTTCTTGTTGGAAGGAGAGGCTCGATTATGGTGGGACGAGATAGAGTTGCATCACCTAGCAGGCAGACAATTAACACAAGTCTTGATCGAGGAGTTTTCGCGACTATTTTTGGCAAAGCACCTACCAGCGGCAAAACGTGTAAGACCCCCTTTTTTTTCGAACACCGGGGTCTTAGCCCAGAATTGCCGCTTTGCGGTGGCACCGACACACGGGAAGGCCGCCACTACAAAACGCCAATTCTGCCGTCCCTTTTCGATCACAAAGAGAGAGAAGTAATTATACATAAATGTAAACATGTCCACAAAAACTCATAAATGAAGGAAAATCATATCCAGTCCATCAATAGATAATAACAGAAAATAGAAGTACTGCAAAGATACAGTTCAGATGAAATATAGATAAACGGGCTCGAGCCCGGTACATCAGAGTCCTCACTACAAATCACTCATCACGGAAGCTATAAAATACTAATCACTCACGGAGCTGGTCGCAGGTGCACCGGTTCTAGACTGACCCACCTCCATGCGCACCGTACTCTGCTGGTGCTGGTCCCTGGACTGCTGGTCCCTGTCTCCCATCCGGAGCTCCTGTAATATTATGGTTCGAAAACCATTAGTCATAAAGACTAAGCCCTATCATCCCCTACCCCTCCCCCCACGGCTCCTAAGCACCGAGCAGAGAGGAGGAAAGGGAAGCTACAAAGGTGGAGAGTAATCAAGCAGATGATAATGGAGCTAATCTAACAACTATGATGGTGTATAAACATCTATCTAGAATAAAGTACATCTAGCAATTCTACGGTAGTAATTAATAAAGTAGACATGTAGTACGTGGCAAATATATAAGAAGGCAAATAGAGAACAACAAGTAAATAAGTAAGTAAGTAACCTTAACTTATATGAATGCCCATACAAACTTATAAGTTAAGGGGTCTTCTGCAAGGCTCCCATCGTATAAAAAGTCCCATACTGATTTATACATTGGGGTGTCAGTTGTATGCAAATATGAGTGTAGTGATATGCTATGCCATGATTCATGCAAGTGCAACTTACGCACACGACTCTATGCGCACAGACCTTTAGTTCCCCCTATTCGGGAAGCTATCTTCACTCCCAGGAACCTCCGTAGTGGTAAACGGAGACAGTGGGTCGGTCCCCCCACTCCTAGGCGGGTATCCACACTACCGGGCCTAGCCCTTCCGTACGCCCCTAGAAAAACACAACCTAGAGTATCCGCGTACTAGCGCTGGCTATATCCACCAGACTTTCTTTGGCTAAGTGTCCCCCCCCCCCCGCCGAGTCAACGTATCGATGTCGGTGTGAACGATAATCAAATACCGAAGACCCACCACCTTTATTCAGTACTCAAACCCTCGAGCCCTCGGCTCCCCGGACTGTCCCGTCCGTGCATCTATCTTCAGAGCTACCGTCTGAATGGCAAACAAACCAACATATTCTACTTTCCTAGCTATCGGGGTGTGTGTATGTGCAACTCTAGTTATACTAGTTGCTCTTTTAATTTATTATTCCTACGGTTTACGTTAGCCAAGGACTACCCCCGGTATTCCCCGTGAAGGGCTCTCAAAGGGCACTAGGAACTATGATGGTAGCTGAAGCCCACCGTTCCCTTTCGCAAGGAACTTATTATTATTGGTTGATACCCATTACCTGATCCCTTTTTAAGTTACTTTATATCTAGCCCTAGAGTATTAAGACTCTTCCTCTCCTACCCGGGGTTGACGATCTTTCGTCGTTCCCGAACGTCACTTAACCCTAGCCAATCCCACACTCTACTTATCCTGACTTCCAATAGTGAACTTAACTTATCTTGCCCTATCCAAACCAGCAACTACCAAAATTCCATCTCCCCAAGTTCATTACCCATTCTAGTTCAGTTTCCATGGTTTTACTATATGCAGACCCTCCTATGATACATGAGGTATATAAGGGGAGGTAGACTAAATTGTCTTCCGAATCTCCTATAATATTTACTGGAGGTCTATCATGACACAATATAACTAAGTCCAAGATTTCCAAATTTTTCCCTTTTATCGGGCATTTAATTTATTTATTCTAAGCCTCCCAATGCCCTAGTATGAACATGAAGTTCACTAATGAGCCAACAATAAATCATCATAAAATCAGTAAAAATCCTATGAGACATTTAAGCAGTAATTCTAAGTTTTGAGAAATTTCAGAAGTGTTTAGGCCTGTATTTCCTAATTTACCATTTTAGGCCACTTCTACCATATTATGAAGCAAGTACTGTAAATATGTACTCAAAAATCACAAGAAAATTACATAAGCTTTATGGTGACCTAAATCTATCAGAAACCAAGTCTTATGATTTCTATCTAATATTTTGAGCTCTGAATTTATTTTAATGTAAAATACTAACTTTCCTAGCTTAGTGAAGGAGGTACTATTTTAATCATCTAAAATTCAAAATAAAATTACAGAGTGACTATCATGGTTTGAAACACCCACTGACCAAATTTCATAACTTTCCAAATAATATTTGGGCATTAGTTGTATTTTTTACTACATATCCCAAATGGTAAGTTAAAGAAGCAAGTACCAAAAATAATCAGATAAAACTCCCAAGAAAAATACAAAAGGTTTAACATGTTAAAAGATGCCCTAATTCAAGATTTCATAACTTTCCAGTGAATAGAAGATCCAAAATCATCATAATAAATATCTAAGGCACAATAAGAGTTGTGAATGAAGTACAGTATAAATTAACCCAAAATTCCCAACAAAATTATATCATGGCCATTTATACTATAAAATCAACTTGCCCAAATTTTATTTGATTTGTAGTTCATATGTCAGCATAATAGTTAAAATTAAGATTGGTGCCCTAAACTAGGGTTAGGATTTTAGGTGGCCTAACTGTCTCCAAATACCCTAAAATTTTGTCCAGAGAACTATAATGGCCCTATGGTCCTCTCCACCAAATTTCAAGTCAGTCCAAGGTCATTTGACCCCATGCCCTTCACAACCCTATAAATCCCCATTAAGGGATCTACCCTAGGGTTCTTGGGGTACCCTACACCAAACCACCCCAAACTCCCTTGGAGGGTGTGTCATGCCCTAAAAAGTCAGTGATCAAAATATCAGCCTCTGTTGAGGTGATATGGCCACTCAAATTACCCAGGGGGTGTTTGATCCTAAATAATCCTATAAGGATCAACCTAGGGTTGGATAAAAACCTATTCAAAACATCTCCAAATGAGATGAAATTTTTATAAGAACCTTATGATAAACCCAGGGACCACTCACCAAAATTTGGGAGGGTTTGGAAGTCATTTAGCCATCTAATTAATTTATTCTAGGATTATTAATTTTTTCTAAAAACTATAGAAAAACATTCTCCAAAAATTCTCATTTTTGGATATGTCCTAGGTATGGATAATAGTAGCCCATACCCCAAATTTCAAGTCATTTAGATGTCTGGATTGATGTGAGCATCCAAATCAATCTCAGTTCAACCCTATGGATAGACCTCACCAAAATGTGTGCTGTGGTCTAACCAGGACTCCAAATCGAGTGAAATTAATTTTGAATTAAACTAGACTTCAAGGGCTACATGTTCTATGTTGACCACGTATTATGTTTCAGCGCTTACGGGCTATAATTTTCAGTTTAAACCTAGTGCACAGTAAAGGAGGATTAATTCCTAATTATACAATATATAATATAATAAAATGCTACTGTTCATCTTCTTCTTTACCCGAACCCGAACAGCACCAGAAAAACAACTATTCCTGTAGCTTTTCTAAAGCTATTTCCCGGCCACCCATCCATCTCCCTGGCCGACCACCACCACCACCTTTGTTGAGGTGAGGGCTACCGTCGGGCGGCGGCACGGCCGCCGGAGAGGCGGTTTCCGGCGAACCCGACCACCATTTATTTTTGAAAACCCATGGAAAAGCTCACTCAATCTTGCTCCTTTGAGCTCGACATCTCTCCTAAATAATTTCTAAGATCTATCTATAGAAGAAGAGGTAGAGGAGGACCTTGTTCGTGGTTTGGAGTCGAGACGATCATCGTGATGCCATTTGCGCGGTGGTGGTGTCGCCGGAATTCTTCAACAACACAATGGGAGGCTCGAAACTTTAGGTAAGGGCTGGAAAACTTCATCCTTGAGCCTAAAGGGCCTTTTTAAAGGGAAGAAATGGGGAGTGGGTAGTTATAGGCTGTCCAGCCATTATTGTCTCTTCAAGAGCAAGCTCGGCCATGGTGGAGGGGAGCTGAAACGGCTTTGTAACAGCTGGAGGAGGGCTGGAAACTCCTCCTCTCCCTGAGAGGAGTTGAATCCAGCCATTTCAAGGGGAAGAGGGAAGGCCATGACATCAAATGCCATTGATGGCCATGAAGCCTAGCTCTCGGCCATGGCCGTAACCGCCCTTTTGCAAAGCTATCGGTCCACGTGTCAAGCTTGACCAGTCAACTTAAATTAAATAAGACTTATCAGGTCTTATTGGAGAAAACGGCCCACTCCCAGACCGGCCCGATTCAGCTGAACCAGCACCCAGCTAGAAATAAAAATGCCAGAAAATTCTAAGTATAATGGCGTTGAGTGAGCTCAGCTCACTCAACGCCATCAAGCTACGGCTTTGAGTGAGCACTGCTCACTCAACGCTATCCCAGACTATGGCATTGAGTGAGCTCAGCTCACTCAACGCCATTCGGATTATGGCGTTGAGTGAGCTCTGCTCACTCAACGCCATTCGGATTATGGCGTTGAGTGAGCTCTGCTCACTCAACGCCACCCAGCATATGTTCTTTTTAAACGATGGTGTTGAGTGAGCTTAGCTCACTCAACGCCGTCCAGGTTATAGCGTTGAGTGAGCTCTGCTCACTCAATGCCATCCAGACAACACCAAATGGCGTTGAGTGCAGTCAGTGCACTCAACGCCGTTCAACTTATGGCGTTGAGTGCACTCAACGCACTCAACGCCATCCCGCCTGACAGTTTACGACATTTAGTGAGTTAAGCTCACTCAACGCCATCCAGTCTATGGCATTGAGTGAGCTCAGCTTACTCAACGCCATCCTGCCGACACCAGATGGCGTTGAGTGCAGTCAGTGCACTCAATGCCATTCAACTTATGGCTTTGAGTGAGCAAAGCTCACTCAACGCCATCCCGCTTATGGCTTTGAGTGAGCTAAGCTCACTCAACTCCATCCAGCCCACGACGTTGAGTGAGCTTAGCTCACTCAACGCCATTCCAAGGTCACGGGCGTGACGGATCGGTCACAGGCGTGTCAGGCCCATGTTGAAATTTCTGAGCTCGCCGATCATCTTTCTGAGGTCGGCGATCGTCGAAGGGGTCACACCCTAGGTCACGGGCGTGACGGGTCGGTCACGGGCGTGACCACCCCTTGACTCGAAGTTTTTGTTGATAATCTTCAATTCCTGGGTTTCCTAAGGTTCTGTTATGTCAAAACCACTTCCAAGGGTCTAGCCGGAAATGGGATGTTACAAATCCCAATAAACAAAACAAAGATTTCGTCCCCGAAATCAAGGTTAAGCCTACGGGGCTCCAATCGAAAAAAAGAAGCTTGTAACATCCCATGAGAATTGAAAGATTACATCTCTACGTTATGTTTGCTATGTGCGGTTTCAAGTCTAAGACCAATTTGTCAAATTGTCTAGGTGTATACCCCAATAAACAAAAGATTCGCCCCTATCCTTGAAATTTCAGTCCTATTGGTTTAAAACAGGAACGCAAACAGATTGTCCAGAGGGGTTGTGAGGTATACCTGACCGAAAAGTTCCGGGTATTTTTGCCACATCAAGTCCTGTGGCTCCCATGTATGCTCCTCCTGCCCATGATTGTTCCACAGGACCTTGACTAACGGAACCTTCTTCCGTCGCAAGACCCGCACTGTCGTGTCATCGATCCTGATAGGCTCCAAGTTGACTGACCGATCCGAGGCCACTGGGCCATCTGCCGAGGAAATCAGCTGCTCAGGGCGTAACAGAGCCTTCCGTAGTGAGGAGACGTGGAAGACGTCGTGCAGTCCCGCTAAATCCTGCGGTAACTCTAGTCTATAGGCTAAGGGGCCGATCCGCTCCAGGATCCTGTAAGGCCCCATATATCTCGGACTGAGCTTCTTCCGCCCGCGAACCCACGAGACTCCGTACATCGGTCGTATCTTAAAGAAAACTCGGTCTCCCACCTGAAACTCCACTTGACGATGCCTCACATCGTAATATTTGGCCTGTCTGCTCTGGGCTTCCAACATCCTGTCCCGGATCAATCTAATCTGAGCATCTGTATCTCCCACAAACTCCGAGCCTAGTGCCTGCGGATCCTCATCCGGAACCCATGATAGTGGGGTCCTGCACCTCCTTCCATACAATGCCTCGTATGGAGCCATGCCTATACTGGACTGATGGGCATTGTTGTACGAAAACTCGACCAGTGGCAGTAATCTCTCCCAAGGCTTGCCGCGGTCCAAAATACACAGACGCAAAAGACCTTCCAGTGTACGGTTGGTGCGCTCTGTCTGCCCGTCGGTCTGAGGGTTAAAAGCTGTACTAAATGTCAACCGAGAATCCAGATGGGCTTGGACTGACCTCCACTCCCTGGATGTAAACCTCCCATCTCGATCCGAAACGATAGTCTTGGGCACCCTATGATAACGCACAAACTACTCAATGAACCGTTGTACTAATACACTAACCAATGCGTCCTTCGCCACTACAATGAATCTGGCAACCTTTGTTAGCCTGTCCACTATCACCCAGATTGAGTCATTCCCCGCACGGGATCGAGGTAGCCCATGTATGAAGTCCATGGCTATATCCTCAAATTTCCACTCCAGCACCGGAAGTGGCTGCAACAAGCCTGCCAGGTTCCTACATTCTGCCTTCACGAGTTGGCAGGCCTCGCAATGCGTCACGAAGTACGTAATGTCTTTCTTCATACCTGACCAGTATATCGTTCTCTTCAAATCTTTTACCATCTTGGTGATCCCCTGGTGTACCGAGTATCGGCTGCAGTGAGCTTCCGTCATGATGTCCTCCTGGATCTGGCCTCCTGCCGGTTTGTAGACTCTGCCTCGGAAACACAGGAGCCCATCCCTCAAAGAGTAATCTCCTGTCGTGCCTTCCTCCAAGGCTCGGAAAATTGGCTCAGCTCTCTCATCCAGCATCTGCCCATCTGTAATGCGGTCTCGAATATCATCAGTAGTAACCATCGACCCCAGGTACTCCATGTATAACTCCGGGTCATCCTCAGACACTAGTGATATCTGTATCTCCCCGAATGATCTAACCAACTCCAAGGCCATCATCTGCGGGCCAACTCCTGACGTACTCGCTCTTCGGCTCAGAGCATCTGCGACCATGTTCGCCTTCCCCGGATGGTAGTGCATGGTATACTGGTAGTCCGACAGAAACTCCACCCAGCGTCTCTGCCTGATGTTTAACTCCTTTTGGGTGTCGACATACTTCAGATTCTTGTGGTCAGAGAAGATATCGCAATGTACTCCGTAGAGATAGTGTCGCCAGATCTTAAGAGCAAAAATAACTGCCCCCATCTCCAAATCGTGCACGGGATAGTTCTGCTCGTGCTGCTTCAACTGACGGTAGGCATAGGCTATTACGTGCCCATTCTGCATCAGAACGACACCCATCCACTGATAGGAAGCATCTGTGTACACCTGGAATCCTTCCTTCCTTGATGGAAGAGTAAGGATGGGAGCCGAGGTGAGACGATCCTTCAGCTCCTAGAAAGCAGATTCGCATCGTGGCATCCAAATAAAAGGGGACTCCTTCTTCATCAGAGACGTAAGAGGGAGGGAAATCTGAGAGAACCCTTTTACAAACTTCCGGTAATAACCGGCAAGTCTCAAGAAACTTCGAACATCCGAGGCCGACTTTAGTGGTGTACAATCCCATACTGCCTGGACCTTCGCCGGATCCACTGCCAGACCTGCTCCATTGATGACATGGCCCAGAAAGGCCACCTCCTTTAGCCAGAACTGGCACTTGCTGTACTTGGCATACATCTTATGCTCCTGCAGCTTCTCCAAGGTCAAGGCAAGATGTCTCGCGTGCTCCTCCTCCATCCTTGAATAGATAAGGATGTCGTATATGAATACTATAACAAAGACATCTAGATACTGTTCGAACACCCGGTTCATCAAGGTCATGAATGCGGAGGGTGCATTTGTGAGCCCGAACGGCATCACGGTAAACTCGTACAAACCATATCTGCTGTTGAAGGCCGTCTTTGGGATGTCCTCCTCCCGAATGCGAAGCTGGTAGTACCCTGACCTCAAATCCAGCTTTGAGAACCAATGGGCTCCCTCCAGCTGGTCGAATAGCTCGTCTATACTTGGTAAGGGATAAGTATTCCGGACCGTCAACCTATTCAGGGCCCGGTAATCTATGCACAGTCGAAGAGTCCCGTCCTTCTTCTTAACATATAACACCGGAGCTCCCCATGGTGAAGAGCTAGGCCGAACGAACCCGGCCTCCACTAACTCCTGAAGCTGGCTTCAAAATTCCACAACTCCTTTGGGGCCATTCGATAGGGATCTCTAGATACCGGCTTAGCCCCCGGTACGAGCTGAATCCTAAAGTCCTTCTCTCGGGCAGGGGTAGCCCTGGTAGCTTCTCCGGAAACACGTTGGCGAAGTCCCGCACTACCAGAATATCTGAAATAGATTCCTTGGCCACGACCGCCTCAAAAAGGACCTGATAAACTTCTTCCCCCTGCAGGTGGGCCTTAACGGCCTGCTCAGACAATAATAAGGTACGGGGTGCTGGTATAATACCTTCGATGACAATGAAGGAGTCACCGTGCCTCACGGTGATCCTCTTCGCCACGCAGTAAATCTGGGCATGGTTCCAGCACAGCCAAGTCATGCCCAGGATCAGATCGTAATCTGGCATCTTCAGAATCATCGCTGGTGCCTCAAACGCCTTCCCGCCGACCCTCGCTTCCATATTGCAATGAGCAGAGGTCATTATCTCTGATCCATCGGGTAGGCACACCCTCATCATCTTCCCAGTGAATGGCTCCACACCTGCCAGTCCTTTCACGAAATCCTCCGACACGAACGAGTGTGAAGCACCAGTGTCGAAGAGAGTGTGAGCGGGCTTGCCGCTAACGAAGACTATGCCTAGGGTAATTAAGTGTCTTAGTATTCTTGTTGCAGTTGTCTTCTCTTAATTTTTAACTAGGTTATGTCTATAATACTAGTTCATATGAAGAAAACTTAAAAGTACTGCCATACCTGCGATAACCTGCTCCGGGTTCTGGGGCTGTGTCAGGTCTAGAGCATACACCTGCTCCCTCTCTGGCCTGCGGCCTCGATCCTGAAATCCTCGTCCTCAGTCCTATCCTCGTCCGCCAAACTGTCGGGGAGGTGGAGTGCCCTGATGTGCTGGTGGGGGTGCTCGCCTCATAGGGCAGTTCCTCTTGATATGCCCCAGCTGATTGCACTGAAAGCATACCAGTGCCTGCTCTGCTATCCTTGGCATCTCCAGTATCTGTAAAGGCTGGGGAGCCAATACCCCCTGACTCCTCTGCTCCTGCCCAACCTCTTGACGAGGCTGATCCCCGTTCCTTCTCTCCCTAATAACTTGGCCCCAAGGACGGTCTCTACGACCTCCAATCACCGTATCATCAGCCGGTCTCTTCCGGCTCTTCACTGTAAGCTGATCCGCCTCTCTCTTCTTAGCCATCTCCAGAATCCTGGCCAGACTCCCCTCTGAGACGAAAAGGAGGGCATGTCTCATGTCGTCTTGCAGCCCCTTATAAAACCTCCGGGCATATCCATCATCGTCTAACTGGTAAGCATCCGCATAGTGGGCCAGGTGAGTGAACTCCTTATAGTACTCCACCACATTCCTGTTCCCCTGCCTCAACTGTAGGAACCTATCCTCCAGGTCGTCCCTCGCCGACTGCGGTACAAAATGTCCCAAGAGCGCTGCTCTGAACTCCTCCCAAGTAATATCAGTGCAATCCATCCCCGCAAAGGTGGTGTCAAACTGAGATTTCAACCACCTCTTTCCGTGTGACTCCAGGCAGGAGACCGCCAAAGCAACTGCCTCCTCAGTGGGGCATCGAATCCCCGCTAGCATCTCGTAAATGGTATCCAACCATTCCTCCGTACGTACTGCAGACTCCGTCCCCAAGTAGGATGGAGGGGAAGTCCTCGGAAGACAGTCATCTAATTGGCCCCGGGGTTTGGCTGTGGGGCCGGGGCTTGCTCAGCTCTGATGGCCTCTAGAATGGCCGTCAGTGTTTGCCCCATCTCCGTCTCCAGGAATGGAGCTGGAGCCAGCGGAGGTGGGACCACATTCGGAGCCTGAGGTGTCCCCTGCTGTGATGTAGGGTTCGTCGCAGGCTACAAGGAAAAATTCCACTTGTTAGAGGGTGTATGAATGGAATATAAGAAAGGGTAGGATAGACTTTCACATGTGATTTCCCTTATGGGCACACCACTGCTTCTGCTGTTAGTTTGTCCGCAAACTAAGCTCGCACGGGGGTGGCCCAAGGTTTTGTGGACTACTTCTCTTCCGATCGAGGTCTCCTCTGATACCACTTGTAAGACCCCCCTTTTTTTTCTTTTCGAACACCGGGGTCTTAGCCTAGAATTGCCTCTTTGCGGTGGCACTGACACACGGGAAGGCTGCCACTACAAAACGCCAATTCTGCCGGCCTTTTTTGATCACAAAGAGCGAGAAGTAATTATACATAAATGTAAACATGTCCACAAAAACTCATAAATGAAGGGAAATCATATCCAGTCCATCAATAAATAATAACAGAAAATAGAAGTACTGCAAAGATACAGTTCAGATGAAATATAGATAAACGTGCTCGAGCCTGGTACATCAGAGTCCTCACTACAAATCACTCATCGCGGAAGCTAAAAAATACTAATCACTCACAGAGCTGGCCATAGGTGCACTGGTGCTAGACTGACCCACCTCCATGCGCACCGTACTCCGCTGGTGCTGGTCCCTGGACTGCTGGTCCCTGTCTCCCATCCAGAGCTCCTGTAATATTGTGGTTCAAAAACCATTAGTCATAAAGACTAAGCCCTATCATCCCCTACCCCTCCCCCCCACGGCTCCTAAGCACCGAGCGGAGAGGAGGAAAGGGAAGCTACAAAGGTGGAGAGTAATCAAGCATATGACAATGGAGCTAATCTAACAACTATGATGGTGTATAAACATCTATCTAGAATAAAGTACATCTAGCAATTCTATGGTAGTAAGTAATAAAGTAGACATGTAGTACGTGGCAAATATATAAGAAGGCAAATAGAGAACAACAAGTAAATAAGTAAGTAAGTAACCTTAACTTATATGAATGCCCATACAAACTTATAAGTTAAGGGGTCTTCTGCAAGGCTCCCATCGTATAAAAAGTCTCATACCGATTTATACGTTGGGGTGTCAGTTGTATGCAAATATGAGTGTAGTGATATGCTATGCCATGATTCATGCAAGTGCAACTCACGCACACGACTCTATGCGCACAGACCTTTAGTTCCCCCTATTCGGGAAGCTAGCTTCACTCCCAGGAACCTCCGTAGTGGCAAACAGAGATAGTGGGTCGGGCCCCCCACTCCTAGGTGGGTATCCACACTACCGGGCCTAGCCCTTCCGTACGCCCCTAAAAGAACACAACCTAGAGTATCCGCGTACTAGCGCTGGCTATATCCACCAGACTTTCTTTGGCTAAGTGTCCCACACTGTCGAGTCAACGTACCGATGTCGGTGGGAACGACAAACAAATACCGAAGACCCACCACTTTTATTCTGTACTCCAACCCTCGAGCCCTCAGCTCCCCGGACTGTCCCGTCCGTGCATCTACCTTCACAGCTACCGTATGAATGGCAAACAAACCAACTTATTCTACTTTCCTAGCTATCGGGGTGTGTGTATGTGCTTCCCGAGTTATACTAGTTGCTCTTTTAATTTATTATTCCTACGGTTTACGTTAGCCCAGGACTACCCTCGGTATTCCCCGTGAAGGGCTCTCAAAGGGCACTAGGAACTATGATGGTTGCTGAAGCCCACCGTTCCCTTTCGCAAGGCACTTATTGTTATTGGTTGATACCCATTACCCGATCCCTTTTTAAGTTACTTTATATCTAGCCCTAGAGTATTAAGACTCTTCCTCTCCTACCCGGGGTGGACGATCTTTCGTCGTTCCCGAACGCCACTTAACCCTAGCCAATCCCACACTCTACTTATCCTGACTTCCAATAGTGAACTTAACTTATCTTGCCCTATCCAAACCAGCAACTACCAAAATTCCATCTCCCCAAGTTCATTACCCATTCTAGTTCAGTTTCCGTGGTTTTGCTATATGCAGACCGTCCTATGATACATGAGGTATATAAGGGGAGGTAGACCAAATTATCTTCCGAATCTCCTATAATATTTACTGGAGGTCTATCATGACACAATATAACTAAGTCCAAGATTTCCAAATTTTTCCCTTTTATCGGGCATTTAATTTATTTATTCTTAGCCTCCCAATGCCCTTGTATGAACATGAAGTGCACTAATGAGCCAACAATAAATCATCATAAAATCAGTAAAAATCCTATGAGACATTTAAGCAGTAATTCGAAGTTTTGAGAAATTTCAGAGGGGTTTAGGCACGTATTTCCTAATTTACCATTTTAGGCCACTTCTACCATATTATGAAGCAAGTACTGTAAATATGTACTTAAAAATCACAAGAAAATTAAAGAAGCTTCATAGTAACCTAAAGCTATCAGAAACCAAGTCCCATGATTTTTATCTAATATTTTGGGTTCTGAATTTATTTTAATGTAAAATACTAACTTTCCTAGCTTAGTGAAGGAGGTACTATTTTTAATCATCTAAAATTCCAAAGAAAATTACAGAGTGACTAACATGATTTGAAACACCCACTAACCAAATTTCATAACTTTCCAAATAATATTTGGGCATTATTTGTATTTTTGACTACATATCCCAAATGATAAGTTAAAGAAGTAAGTACCCAAAATAATAAGATAAAACTCCCAAGAAAAATACAGAAGGTTTAACATGCTATAAGATGCCCTAATTAAAGATTTCATAACTTTCCAATAAACAGAAGATCCATAATCATCAGACTAAATATCTAGGGCACAATACGAGTTGTGAATGAAGTACAGTATAAATTAACCCAAAATTCCCAACAAAATTATATTATGGCCATTTAGACCATAAAATCATCGTGCCCAAATTTTATTTGATTTGTAGTTCATATGTCAGCATAATAGTTCAAATTAAGATTGATGCCCTAAACTAGGGTTAGGATTTTAGGTGGCCTAACTTTCTCTAAATACCCTAAAATTTTGTCCAAAGAACTATAATGGCCCTATGGTCCTCTCCACTAAATTTCAAGTCAGTCCAAGGTCATTTGACCCCATGACCTTCACAACCCTACAAATCCCCATTAAGGGATCTACCCTAGGGTTCTAGGGCTACCCTACACCAAACCACCCCAAACTCCTTTGGAGGGTGTTTCATGCCCTAAAAAGTTAGTGATCAAAATATCAGCCTCTGTTGAGGTGATATGGCCACTCAAATTACCCAGGGGGTGTTTGATCCTAAATAATCCTATAAGGATCAACCTAGGGTTGGATAAAAACTTATTCAAAATATCTCCAAATGAGATGAAAATTTTATCAGAACCTTATGATAAACCCAGGGACCACTCACCAAAATTTGGGAGGGTTTGGAAGGCATTTATCCATCTAATTAATTTATTCTAGGATTATTAAATTTTTCTAAAACCTATAGAAAAACATTCTCCAAAAATTCTCATTTTTTTGATATGTGCTAGGTATGGCTAATCATACCCCAAATTTCAAGTCATTTGGATGTCTGGATTGATTTGGGCATCCAAATCAATCTCAGTGCAACCCTATGGATAGACCTCACCAAAATGTGTGATGTGGTCTAACCGGGACTCCAAATCAAGTGCAATCAATTTTGAATTAAACTAGACTTCAAGGGCTACATGTTCTATGTTGACCACTTTTTATGTTTCAGCCCCTACGGGCTATAATTTTCAGTTTAAACCTAGGGCACAGTAAAGGGGGATTAATTCCTAATTATACAATATATAATATAATAAAATGCTACTGTTCATCTTCTTCTTTACCCGAACCCGAACAGCACCAGAAAAACAACTATTCCTGTAGCTTTTCTAAAGCTATTTTTCGGCCACCCAGCCATCTCCCTGGCCGGCCACCACCACCACCACCTCTGTTGAGGTGAGGGCTACCATCGGGCGGCGGCACGGCCGCCGGAGAGTCAGTTTCCGGCGAACCCGACCACCATTTATTTTTGAAAAACCATGGAAAAGCTCACTCAATCTTGCTCCTTTGAGCTCGACATCTCTCCTAAATATTTTCTAAGATCTATCCATAGAAGAAGAGGTAGAGGAGGACCTTGTTCGTGGTTTGGAGTTGAGCCGATCGTCTTGATGCCATTTGCGCGGTGGTAGCATCGCCGGAATTCTTCAACAACACAATGGGAGGCTCGAAACTTCAGGTAAGGGCTGGGAAACTTCATCCTTGAGCCTAAGGGGCCTTTTTAAAGGGAAGAAATGGGGAGTAGGCGGTTATAGGATGTCCAACCATTATTGTCTCTTCAAGAGCAAGCTCGGCCATGGTGGAGGGGAGCTGAAACGGCTTTGTAATAGCTGGAGGAGGGCTGGAAACTCCTCCTCTCCCTGAGAGGAGTTTAATCCAGCCATTTCAAGGGGAAGAGGGAAGGCCATGGCATCAAATGCCATTGATGGCCATGAAGCCTAGCTCTCGGGCATGGTCGTAACCGCCCTTTTGCAAAGCTATCGGTCCACGTGTCAAGCTTGACCGATTAACTTAATGTTGGTACCCTAGATGTGATTTGGCTTATGTAATCCCTTTCCAGCCCCTCTTGATCCATATAAAGATATATGATCATGTTTAGACTTTGCTTAGTCTCCCTAGGGCAGTATATAACTGACCTAGAGTTTAGGCTAGTAGTTTTAGAATGTGTTTTGGTTGAGGCTTTTTCCGTTCGACTATCGTCGAACGAGGCCTCGCGATCGTCGATCATTGATCGACGATAGCAGGGCTATTGAATCGTTGAAGTCAAGACAATTATCGTCGACCGTTGGTCGACGATCTCAGAGCTAGCTTACTACGCTCTGAAGGTTGGTCGACGATCTGTCATCAACAGATCGACGATCGTGTTCTAGCTTCACGATTTCTGTCTCGACAGATCTTTGCCTTAATCGTCGACATCATTGTTGGTCGACGATATCTGTCTCGACAGATCTTTGCCTTAATCGTCGACATCATTGTTGGTCGACGATATCTGTCTCGACAGATCTCTGCCTTAGTCGTCGACATCATGAGATGTTCGACGATTTCTGTGTCATCAGACTTTTTGCTTTAGTCGACGATATCTGTTTGCTGGTCGACGATCTATTAGCTGGTCGACGATCTATTTTCTGGTCGACGATTTCTGGTCGACGATTTCTGGACCGACAGATTCCTGCTATTGGTCGACGATTTGTTAGCAGGTCGACGATCTTCGAACCCCTGTTCGACGATTTCTATCTGCTTTTATCTATTTATATTTATGCTATTCCTTGGTTTATTTCCAAGTGTGTTAGCTTGTGGTTAGAAAGATTCTCTAAAGTTATTTGTTGCTAAAATTATGGCTTAAATTCAAAATGAATTATTTACAAATTCTGTCAAACATAAATCACGGGATTCAGTATTCTTGATAAAGCATTTTGTCCTATTATACAAATTGCGTTGACTTTATCTTTCCAGCCTGTTTTCTAGCCGTTGGTACTATGTACTATTTCCAAGAAAGGTACGTCTTTATGCTGAGATTTCTTTCCCGCTTATTTTATTCCTTATTGGGACTGACAGAAAGTTAATAGGTCATTCTATTCCTATTGCTATATTCTATTTTGAGATAATCTGTTGCAGGGCTCGAGAATTCAAATCAATAGAGCCGTTTCAAAGGAAAACGTGAAGACATATTTAAAAGAGATTCTGCTCTCATTAAAGAAGAAGGAACAGACACAGAGAAAAATTATTCATCCGCTCAAGCATCATCAGAGCACTTCTTCAACATCTCTTTACAAGAAGAAGAAAAGTTTTCCTGAAGCAAAAGCCCAGAGCAATCATCTTACATTCTCAAGTCTCCTGAGCAATTTGCTTAGAGTTTTTCAAAGACTTCAGAAAAGGCTCAAGATCTGCTTCAAGTGCTCCAGAATCTTAAGACCTGATAAAAATCAGTCTTCAGATTTCTGAGGATTTAGTTTCAGTTTATCTGAAACTCCTTCATCCTGAAGCAAAGGCTTTCCCTGGACTTCCACTGAGCCAGGGGGAGACTTTGATTCTTTAGAGAATCCACAAATCTTCTCTAATCTGTATTTAAAATAGAGAAGATAATCTAACCCTCTCAACCCCTTTGTAAAAAGAGTTTGTTCACATCTCTTCAAAAGTGAACGTTGGTGACAGGGCACCTTATCAACAACCTGTGGTTGAGCATCCTTATCAAAAGCTCAAAGGGTCTGTTTGATCTACCTGAATCAGATCATTGGTGGCAGGGCACCTTAGCAAAAACCTGTAGTGGATTCCTACCAGGGTGGTAGAAGAGTGGACGTACCTATTTAAAGGGAACCACTATATATCCTGTGTCCATCTGGTTATCTTGTTTATTCATTTTATTCTGTGGCTGTGATAGAACTACCTAGGATTGCTAGGTGCTGTGATAGGCTTGTAGTTAACTGAAATTTCAGTCAACTTCTTCACTTGTGCACTTCACTGTGTTAGGCTCTTAGGGTTCAAGTATCAGATTTTCTATTCCGCAAATAAACTCCAAGGGAGCTGACTAAGTATTCATAAAATTTTGAATACTCTATTCACCCCCCCTCTAGAGTAGTTTACAACTTATCCCCTCACTTTCAATTGGTATCAGAGGGAGGTTAGCTGTTCATACAGGCTAACACCTGAGTTAAAAGATCCTGTGATAAGTTGTTTCCTGATACCTTTCACAAACACTTTCACACATGGCCCAGTCTAAGGATTATTCAAGCACCAGACCTCCTGTATGCAACTTGTCCAAGTTTGGCATATGGAAGGCCAGGATAAGACTATACATGAATTCTATTGATGAAGATATTTTTTCTTCTATCTTGACAGGACCACCTGCTAGGCCTGCTGCTGCTTCCACTTCTGCTGATCTCAGTGCTGTGCCACCACCTGACTACAATGAAACTTACAAGAAAGCAAAAGCAGCTGATGCTAAAGCAATGAATATCCTAGCTCAGACAATGTCTGATGAGATATTCCAGAAGCTGGCTGAATGTACCTCAGCCAAAGCTATGTGGGATTCCCTCAACCACATAGTTGCTGGCTCAGCTGATGAGAGGAAGGACAGGAGATCTAATCTCACCTCTCAGTATGAAAACTTCAAGAAGGATGATGCTGAAGACATTGACACCATGTACACAAGACTCAGTTCAATAATAAGTGAACTGAGGTCTTTAGACAAGGAGATAACCTTGTCAGAAGTCAATGACAAGATCCTGATGTGCCTTCCCATCTCTTGGGACTCAAGGATATGGCCCATCAAGGATGGAAGAAACACTGTGGAACTCTCCACAGAAGCTCTGTTGGGAAAGCTCAGGTCATATGAGCAAACCTTAAAGAGTTGAGCTGCTGTAACTGAAGTGAAGACTCCTACTCCTATAAAGAAAGAGCATTCTCTAGCTCTTAAGGCTGCTGAGACTTCTGAAGGAAGTCAATCAAATGAGGAGTTACTGGCACTCATTGCCAAGAGATTCTTCAACATGGGAAGAAGAGACCTCAGAAAGAAGTTCTCCAAGCATGAGGACAAGCCAAGGTATGACAAAACTCCATCTAAAGAAATCATTTGTTATGTATGCAGCAAGCCTGGACACATTGCCCCAGATTGTCCAGAGAAGAAGTATAAGGAGAAGAAACATGAGAAAGAATACAGGAAGCACCACTCCAAGTCCTCATCATACAAATACAAGAAGAAGGACAAGGGATTTGTGGCTGCTACCTGGAGTGAAACAGAAGAGGATACCTGCTCCTCTAGCTCCAGTGATTCAGAAGAAGAAGAAGAGAAGAAAGCCAAAGAGGTCTGCCTCATGGCCATTGATGCCTGCAGCTCTCTGTCAGCTGCAGAGAATTCTGAAGAAGAAGGAGACAATGAAGAAGATTCCTTTATGGAGGACCAGGTAATCGACTCATTTGATTTCTCATCTCCTGAGTTCAAACTAAAATTTAAAACTCTATGTTTAGATTTACTATTATCTGAAAAAGAAATTAAGTCACTTAGATTAAAAATAATGGAACTAGACATGGAAGGTATTGAAATAATCAGATTAGAAAAGGAATTAGAGAGCTCAAAAGAAGAAGTAACATTCCTAAAGTTAGAACTAGCTAAATCTAAGAGGTTAGAAGAACAATTAAATGGCAGAAGCCTTAAATTATCTGAAATAACCTGTATAGCAAACACTAGGGTTGGTAATGATAAACTAGGCTTAGGTGCTACACCTAGTGAACCCATCCTCCTCA
The DNA here is from genome assembly GCA_039513925.1 of Platanthera zijinensis. Lineage (NCBI taxonomy): Eukaryota > Viridiplantae > Streptophyta > Magnoliopsida > Asparagales > Orchidaceae > Platanthera > Platanthera zijinensis. Next base: position 205,476,434 of record CM077081.1, on the reverse strand, counting down.
CAAAGGAGAGATTTAGCACTCCAGTAAAATTTGTTTCTGAATCAGGAATAAAGAATACTGAGGAAATTGAAAAATGCAAGAAAATTCAGAATAAGATTAAGAAAGAGAATAGGAAGAAAAAATTTCTAGCTTTACAAAAATCGTCGAACATTAATCGACGATCGTCAAACCAATCGTCGAACGACTATCGACGATCGCTGAACACCTTCACCAAGTATGATATCTTTGGTGCAGGAGATCGACGATCTCATCTTGAGTCGTCGACCAGTGATCGACGATCGTTGAATCCAGAATATAGCTATACTGGAAATGATCGACGATATGGCTTGCGATCGTCGACCATCGATCGACGATCTGGACTTAAGCCGGAAAATCATTTTCAAACTTCCAGAACTTCAAATCCTAATCACCACCCCAGGTTGTTTAATCCTTCAACTGAATGGATTATCCCACCTAGGAGATCACACCCCTTAGGATATAAATCAAAGCCTGCAAAATCTTTTATATCTAGTTTTTCTTTTGTGAAGAATACTGGACCCAAGGTAACCTGGGTCCACAATGTGTAACTGCTCTTTCTGCAGGTGAAGACCTATCCAGTCATACATGACAAATGGTATCTGGATAGTGGATGCTCAAAGCATATGACAGGAAAGAAGAAGAACCTGTCAGGTTTCAAAGCCAAGCTGGGACCAAAAGTTGTATTTGGGGATTCCAGCTGTGGACAGACTGAAGGGTATGGGAGCTTCACCATAGGAGCTGTAACCTTCAAGAAGGTAGCTTATGTCTCAGGACTAAAGCACAACCTAATCTCTGTAAGTCAAATGTGTGATGCTGGATACAAGGTATGGTTTACTGACACTGCCTGCAATATTTCTTTAAATAATACTGTGGTATTAGTAGGCATTAGAATTGGAAATGTTTATGTTGTAGATTTTAATTCCTCCAAATCTGAAATATGCTTATTTAATGAAGTAACCAGTAATAATACCCTTTGGCATAAGAGACTTAGTCATGTAAACTTGAAAAACATCTCTAGGTTGGCTAAATACAATCTTGTAAGAGGATTACCTTCTTGCCCCTACAAGAAGGAAGGCCTTTGCAAAGCTTGTCAACTAGGAAAGCAAACAAGAAATAGCTTTAAATCAGTTAATAAAAGTGATTCTCCCAGGATTCTGTACCTGCTACATTTGGATTTATTTGGTCCTATTGCTGTACAGAGTCTTGGAGGAAAGTCTTACACTCTAGTAATTGTAGATGACTTCTCTAGGTTCACTTGGGTATTCTTCTTGAGAACTAAGGCTGATAACTTCAAGGTTCTTACAGATTTTCTAAAGTGTATACAGAGTGAGTATTCTACTCAGATTGCCTTGATCAGAAGTGATCATGGTACTGAGTTTGAGTCTCTTCTTATGCAAGAATTCTGTGAGAAGGAAGGTATCAAACATAGCTTCTCTGCTCCTAGAACTCCTCAACAAAATGGGGTAGTTGAAAGGAAAAACAGAACCCTAATTGAAGCTGCAAGTACATTGTTGGCTGATGCTAACATGCCTCTGTCCTTTTGGGCTGAAGCAGTTAGCACAGCTAACTATGTATTGAACAGAAGTCTGATACATAAACTTAAGGGTAAGACTCCCTATGAATTACTTAAGCAAGTGAAACCTAAAATAGATTATTTTAGAGTGTTTGGCTGTGTTGCTTTTGTTCATAACAATAACAAAGAATACCATAGAAAATTTGAGGCAAAAGCTTCAATGGGAGTTTTTCTAGGATACTCTCAAGTAAGCAAAGCCTATAGGGTCCTTAATAAATCCTCTCTTAAGATAGAAGAGTCTGCACATGTCTCTTTTGATGAGACAGTCATGTACTATAAGGAGAAGGATTCTTCTTCTAATAGTACAGTGCAAGTCCTAGGAGTAAGTAAGGATTTGGAAGGTTTGAGACTCACACAGGAGAATCATCCCCAACAAACTCCTCAGGTTGCTTCCTCAGATTCTGAATCTGATGTAGATCTGCTTGAAATTGAAGCACCTGCTCCAACAGTTGATCAAATTCCACATGAGGAAGTAAATCTTGAAACTGTTGAAGATCAGATCATTGTTGAACCTACTGATCTTGTCACACTTAGAGATCACCCTGTATCTCAAGTGATTGGAGACATTTCAGCAGGAGTCCAGACAAGACATCAACTCAACAAAAATGTGATGTTTGCTTGTTTCCTTTCTCAGGTTGAGCCCCTAACCATTAAAGATGCTGAGCTTGATCCCCACTGGATTATAGCAATGCAAGAGGAGCTTAACCAGTTTGAAAGATGTAAAGTTTGGACCTTGGTTCCAAGACCAAGAGGCCAACGGATCATAGGCACCAAGTGGGTGTTTAGAAACAAGCTTGATGCCCAAGGCATAGTAGTTAGAAATAAAGCTAGGCTAGTAGCTCAAGGCTATAGACAGGAGGAAGGCATAGATTATGATCAGACTTTTGCCCCTGTAGCTAGACTAGAAGCCATTAGGATTTTCCTAGCCTATGCTGCCTATAAAAGATTTAAGGTCTTCCAAATGGATGTGAAGAGTGCCTTCCTCAATGGAGATTTAAAGGAAGAAGTGTTTGTTGAACAACCACCAGGGTTTGTTTCATCAACACTACCCACTCATGTGTTCAAACTCCAAAAGGCTCTATATGGACTTAAGCAAGCTCCTAGAGCTTGGTATGAGACCTTAGCAAATTTTCTTCTAGAACACAAGTTTGTGAGAGGTGTAGTAGATAGAACCCTATTCATTAGACATCATAAGGACTCACAACTGTTAGTTCAAATCTATGTAGATGACATTATATTTGGCTCTACTGATCCCAAACTATGCAAGAGGTTCTCTGAACTAATGCACTCCAAGTTTGAGATGAGCAGCATGGGTGAGTTATCCTATTTCCTTGGTCTCCAAGTGAAACAGAGTGTTGATGGCATTTTCATTTCACAATCAAAATATGCCAGAGAGCTGGTTAAAAGATTTGGAATGTCTGATGCTTCATCAATGAGCACACCTATGGCCTCAAATGCAGTTATTGATTCTGATGTCAATGGCAAGTCTGTTGATCAAAAGAATTATAGAGCCATTGTTGGTTCCCTGCTGTATTTGACTGCAAGTAGGCCTGACATAATGTTTGCTACATGCCTATGTGCTAGGTTTCAGGTCAACCCAAAGGAATCTCACTTAACTCTCCTCAAGAGGATCTTGAGATACCTTAAGGGATGTCCTAACTTAGGACTGTGGTACCCAGCTGAGTCAGGATTTGAATTAATTGGATATTCAGATGCTGATTATGCTGGTTGTAGAGTTGACAGGAAAAGCACCTCAGGGACTTGTCAGTTCCTGGGAGAGAGACTTGTCTCTTGGTTTTGCAAGAAACAGGCATCTGTGTCTACTTCAACTGCTGAGGCTGAATATATAGCAGCAGCTAGTTGTTGTTCACAGATCCTGTGGATTCAAAATCAGCTAGTGGATTATGGGTACACACACTCAAACACAAAAATTCTGTGTGACAGTACCAGTGCAATATCAATTGCTCAAAATCCTGTGCACCATTCCAGGACCAAGCACATTGAGATTAGACATCATTTTCTAAGAGATAATGTGGAAAAGAACAAGATAGTAATGGAATTTATATCCACAGACCTGCAAAGAGGAGATATTTTCACTAAGCCCCTTGATGAACAAAAGCATTTGTTCTTCCTGAACCAGCTTGGCATGATTAATGGTTCAGAGTAGTGAAAATTTAGATAGTTTTGTTTTCTGTCTAAAATCGTCGAACGACTGCTCGACGATCTTCGACCAGGTCAGAACTATCGTCGACCAACCGTCGACGACAGCTCGTTCTGTAGTAAGGCAGAAATCGTCGACCAACTGGTCAACGATCTCTCCTTAGGTATCTATCGTCGACCAGTGGTCGACGACAGATTTTCTGTGTTGTGTGGAGAATCGTCGACCATCATATTTTGATCGACGATCGTGGTAATTGCTTATAGTCGGTCGATGTTTACCGATTTAGTCAAACATTGACTATCGTCGGTCTGTGTTCGACGACCGATTTTATTCCGGGATCGACGATCGCAGATTTGTTTCTAATAGTCGATTTAGGTCTGAAGATCGTCGTCCTTCCGCTCCGTCTTTTCATATTCCTTCTCCTGGCTTAGAATTCGCTCTCGAACTCTAATCCCGCGCGATTCTCTTCTCCCCTGTTTTTGCTTCTCGATTCGCCATCTTCTCTCAAATCCTATGGCGATTCCTTCTGCTGTTCTCTTCGGAATGAAGTTCGACACGGGCTTCTGTGTCGACTTTGATTCTTTCTGCCGATGCGATCAACCAATCCAAGATATTCTGCAGCTATGTGAAGACCAAGGCCTCAAGAAATTCATGTCATCCGCACCTAAGATTAATATACCCGAGATTCGTGAATGGGTATACACCTCGTCCTCCAGCGACGAAGCGATGTCAGGAAAGATAAATGGCGAGGAGGTCACTCTGACTCCTGAAGTATTGACTGAGCTGTTTGGACTGCAAACAGGAACTGAGGAATATGAGCAAAGCTCAGAGGAATATGGCCGCATGCTCTCTGTGATGGGCCATGCCGAAGGGATTCCGGCTAAGCTGCTGAAGATAAACTTGTCTCCAGAATACAAGTTTCTGGCAGACCTGGTGGGCAAGATCATTTTGGGAAAACATTCGGCGCATGACAATATCAACAGGCAACAGTTTGCCCTTATGTCGGCTTTGGTGAATAGGACGCAGTTAGCCTGGGGGAAAGTTCTATTTGACCTAATCAGGAGAAAGAACAACAAGAAAGAGGTAAATCTTGCCAGGGTACTGGGTGTGTTTCTATATGTGAAAGCACCCCTGCTGCTCGTTTCTGCACCCTCCGCAGTAAATGCTAGCAAGAGGTTGGACCCCTCGCTATTCAAGAAATCTCAGAGGATTATCAAGAAGTCAGCCAGGGTTGATCCTAACCCTTCTTCAGACACAAGGGCTGATTCGGCTGCTCTCCCGCTTACTGGGGAAGGCTCAGCAACCCCTGCATCCTCTTCTCCTGCATTACTCTCTACAACACCCGCAGTGCCACCACAACATGCATCATTCATTCCACCTGCATCTCCACACCAGTCACCAACACCACATCATCTGGCAGCTTCAGCCAGTGTTGACATGGTGACTGCCACCATCCTCACAAACCTTTCTCAACATGAATCCCACACTCATGTTGATGATCACCCATCTCCACATGATTCCTTTGATCATGTGGCAGATCATCCTGCCTCCATTCCATCCACCTCTACATCATCAGCATTTCAGATATCCCCTGAAATGCTTGCACACCTTGTACAGCTCATCACTCCCTCCATCCAAAGCATGATTGAGGCTGCCAATGCCCCTCTCATTGCCTCCATCAACTCTCTCACTGATGCCATCAAATCCATCTCATCTTCTGCTGAGCCCCCTTCTGTAAGATGCATGACTCCAGTCCCCACTGAAGTCATGCAGGGGGAGATGTCTGTCGAAGTGGTCTCAGGTGATGCCCTGACCCTTCAGGACAATTCCTCTCTTCCCCTTCAAGAATCTGTAGAAGTCCCTCAAGAAACTTCAGAGAAAGAACCAGAAGGTAAACTTTAAAACTCTTCCTCCAAAGGATATAATCAGGACTTCAATTTGACATTTGTAACTAACAAAGACATTCACTCCCTAGTGAATCTAGCTTCTGAGGAAGAAGTTCCTGAAAAATAAAATGAAGAAGTCCCCATGGACGTTTGTGAGAAGGATGCTGCTCAACCTGATGGTATAGTTTTATTTAAGATTCTAATTAATTCAAACTCCATCTTTGAGTTAATTTCTTATCCCTTCCTTTTCATCACAGCTGCTGATGATCTTACATCAGTATTGCAAGTTGATGCTGCCAAGTCCATTGAGTCTGATAAAGACTTGGAATCATTTCTTTCCTCAGACTGTGAGTTCTCACTCACATCCCCTCCTTTTGTTCCTCCTCCTCAAGAGAAAATGGTCCCTTATAGACCTGAGTACCTTGATGACCCCTTGGTCAAGGATACCCTTTTCTTTTCCTGTATGGCACTCCTCTTGTGCCTTGCAGAGGTGTCTATCCCCGATGTCACTAATCATCTAGAAGGAATTATAACCTCCTTCCTAGATGCAAAATGGTATCCTGTGTAGATCTTCAGGTAATCCTATCTATTACCTGTTGTTTGTTCACCTTGGGGGGAATATCTTATTCCCACTTGGTTGTTAACCTATCTCTCTTTGCATACAGGCACAACCATAAATGCTGCTGCTGCTGAAATCATCAACATCCCTGCTGATGCTGCTGCTGAAGTAATTGAAGATGTGCAAGATAGAGCAGACAATGCTCCCAAGATGACTGAATTGGACTCAAGTTCAGGTACTCTAAACATTGACCAATTTATAGACTTTGTGGCTGAAGGTATTGCCTCTGAGTACATTGAAGGGATGGCTAAATATCATCTGGATTCCCTAGCCATCTCTCTAGAGAAAGCATCTGCCCCTGCAGATATTGTCATCTTTTCTCCTCCTATCCTTACCTATCCTATATCCACTCCTTCTATTGCAGAACTGGTCCCCAAGACAGTTCCTGAGTTGTACCCAGAATCAGAGCTATGGAAAAGTGCTCCAAATGTTGATCTGGATGCCCTTCTTAGGCAAGATGCCATTGAAGAAGCTAAAGAGAAAGAAGAAAGAGAAAAGAAAGACAAAGCTGAACTTACTGCCAAAGATCCATCTGAACTAAACTTTGATGATTATGCTGGGAAAGACTCATCTCATTCTGATGATGATGATGATGACTCTGATGATTCGGACTCCTCTAAGAAAAGAAAAAGAGCTGCTTCCAAGAAAAGAAAAGCCCCTGCTCCTTCTACTGCAAATCCTAACAAGGATGTTCCCTATTACATTCTGAAGGGAATAGATCCTAAGAGCAAGGAATTCCAACCCTGGATGAGATTGTCAAAGAATCAGACTAAAGAAAATAAGAGAAGAAAGAGATATGACTCTCCAGTTCAAAAATTCCCCCCCAGAGGTCCTCCTCCACCTCCTGGTGCTGGAGCCTCTGGAAGTATCTCTTCTGCTCCAATTGGTAAATCAGCCAGTTCCAACCCCTCTCAATCTTATCAGAGAAGAAGTAGACAAGGCCAGGGAAGCCAAAGTGGTTCAGGACAAGGAAATAAAAGAAATGACAATGCTCCCGTAGAACAAATAAAGGAGATGACTTATCAACAACCTACATTCTCTCCTCCTCCTTCTCCTAAGAAGTTAGTCCCAGAAAGGAAACCTTCTCCTCCCAGGAAAGGTCCCTCCTCCTCTTTAAAGAAACCTGCTGCAGCTGATTCAAAAGGAAAAAGAGTAGTCTTTTCAGAAAATTCCCTCAAAAAGTTCATTGAGCTTGCACCTCCTAGATCTCTCTATGCTCAAACTGATCCTAAGAAGACTGTGCAGATTCCTCTCGATTCAAGCAAACTTGCTACAGCTCTTCAAAGGAATATGGAGATTGCAGCTCATACAGATTCTGATAGACCTCCCTCTCCATCAGACAAAACTGAAGCTGAAAGGATTGCCTCTATGGCAAGATTCAAAGAGTCTATTGCACTTAGCATGATGGAGAGAGCCAAATCTCAAGGACTGGATCCTACAGCTTACTCAACAATGTCAGAATTCAGAGAAAAGGAACTGAGCAGAATTCAAGTCAATCCAGAAGCCTTTGACACTGAGGAATACATGAGACTACATCCTGCTGCAGTTCTACCGAGTTATGCTGAAAAGAAAATCATAGGAGAACATGATCTAATGCTATCTAAAAGACAAGCAGCAAACCCTAACAGAGAAATTATTTTCAAACCAGCTGCTATGCCCAAAAACTCATCTGATGCTAAACATGCTGATAAATCTGCTTGATACATTCCATTTTTGCTGATTTATGCTTGTTATATTTTCTGTGTATTGCCTGTGTTTTATCATTCTGGTTAATCTTTAGAAGTTTTGTTGTCTGCTTTAGCCTTTAAATTGGATTGGATAACATAACCCAAATAGGGGGAGATTGTTGGTACCCTAGATGTGATTTGGCTTATGTAATCCCTTTCCAGCCCCTCTTGATCCATATAAAGATATATGATCATGTTTAGACTTTGCTTAGTCTCCCTAGGGCAGTATATAACTGACCTAGAGTTTAGGCTAGTAGTTTTAGAATGTGTTTTGGTTGAGGCTTTTTCCGTTCGACTATCGTCGAACGAGGCCTCGCGATCGTCGATCATTGATCGACGATAGCAGGGCTATTGAATCGTTGAAGTCAAGACAATTATCGTCGACCGTTGGTCGACGATCTCAGAGCTAGCTTACTACGCTCTGAAGGTTGGTCGACGATCTGTCATCAACAGATCGACGATCGTGTTCTAGCTTCACGATTTCTGTCTCGACAGATCTTTGCCTTAATCGTCGACATCATTGTTGGTCGACGATATCTGTCTCGACAGATCTTTGCCTTAATCGTCGACATCATTGTTGGTCGACGATATCTGTCTCGACAGATCTCTGCCTTAGTCGTCGACATCATGAGATGTTCGACGATTTCTGTGTCATCAGACTTTTTGCTTTAGTCGACGATATCTGTTTGCTGGTCGACGATCTATTAGCTGGTCGACGATCTATTTTCTGGTCGACGATTTCTGGTCGACGATTTCTGGACCGACAGATTCCTGCTATTGGTCGACGATTTGTTAGCAGGTCGACGATCTTCGAACCCCTGTTCGACGATTTCTGTCTGCTTTTATCTATTTATATTTATGCTATTCCTTGGTTTATTTCCAAGTGTGTTAGCTTGTGGTTAGAAAGATTCTCTAAAGTTATTTGTTGCTAAAATTATGGCTTAAATTCAAAATGAATTATTTACAAATTCTGTCAAACATAAATCACGGGATTCAGTATTCTTGATAAAGCATTTTGTCCTATTATACAAATTGCGTTGACTTTATCTTTCCAGCCTGTTTTCTAGCCGTTGGTACTATGTACTATTTCCAAGAAAGGTACGTCTTTATGCTGAGATTTCTTTCCCGCTTATTTTATTCCTTATTGGGACTGACAGAAAGTTAATAGGTCATTCTATTCCTATTGCTATATTCTATTTTGAGATAATCTGTTGCAGGGCTCGAGAATTCAAATCAATAGAGCCGTTTCAAAGGAAAACGTGAAGACATATTTAAAAGAGATTCTGCTCTCATTAAAGAAGAAGGAACAGACACAGAGAAAAATTATTCATCCGCTCAAGCATCATCAGAGCACTTCTTCAACATCTCTTTACAAGAAGAAGAAAAGTTTTCCTGAAGCAAAAGCCCAGAGCAATCATCTTACATTCTCAAGTCTCCTGAGCAATTTGCTTAGAGTTTTTCAAAGACTTCAGAAAAGGCTCAAGATCTGCTTCAAGTGCTCCAGAATCTTAAGACCTGATAAAAATCAGTCTTCAGATTTCTGAGGATTTAGTTTCAGTTTATCTGAAACTCCTTCATCCTGAAGCAAAGGCTTTCCCTGGACTTCCACTGAGCCAGGGGGAGACTTTGATTCTTTAGAGAATCCACAAATCTTCTCTAATCTGTATTTAAAATAGAGAAGATAATCTAACCCTCTCAACCCCTTTGTAAAAAGAGTTTGTTCACATCTCTTCAAAAGTGAACGTTGGTGACAGGGCACCTTATCAACAACCTGTGGTTGAGCATCCTTATCAAAAGCTCAAAGGGTCTGTTTGATCTACCTGAATCAGATCATTGGTGGCAGGGCACCTTAGCAAAAACCTGTAGTGGATTCCTACCAGGGTGGTAGAAGAGTGGACGTACCTATTTAAAGGGAACCACTATATATCCTGTGTCCATCTGGTTATCTTGTTTATTCATTTTATTCTGTGGCTGTGATAGAACTACCTAGGATTGCTAGGTGCTGTGATAGGCTTGTAGTTAACTGAAATTTCAGTCAACTTCTTCACTTGTGCACTTCACTGTGTTAGGCTCTTAGGGTTCAAGTATCAGATTTTCTATTCCGCAAATAAACTCCAAGGGAGCTGACTAAGTGTTCATAAAATTTTGAATACTCTATTCACCCCCCCTCTAGAGTAGTTTACAACTTATCCCCTCACTTTCACTTAAATTAAATAAGACTTATCAGGTCTTATTGGAGAAAACGGCCCACTCCCAGACCGGCCCGGTTCAGCTGAACCAACACCCAGCTAGAAATAAAAATGCAAGAAAATTCTATGTATAATGGCGTTGAGTGAGCTCAGCTCACTAACCGCCATCAAGCTACGGTGTTGAGTGAGCACTGCTTACTCAACGCCATCCCAGACTATGGCGTTGAGTGAGCACTGCTCACTCAACGCCATCCGGATTATGGCGTTGAGTGAGCTCTGCTCACTCAACGCCATCCGGATTATGGCATTGAGTGAGCTCTGCTCACTCAACGCCACCCATCATATGTTCTTTATAAACGATGGCATTGAGTGAGCTTAGCTCACTCAATGCCGTCCAGGTTATGGCGTTGAGTGAGCTCTGCTCACTCAAGGCCATTCAGAGAACACCAAATGGCGTTGAGTGCGGTCAATGCACTCAACGCCGTTCAGCTTATGGCGTTGAGTGCACTCAACGCCATCCCGCCTGACAGTGTACGGCATTGAGTGAGTTAAGCTCACTCAATGCCATCCAGTCTACAACGTTGAGTGAGCTCAGCTTACTTAACGCCATCCTGCCGACACCAGATGGCGTTGAGTGCAGTCAGTGCACTCAACGCCATTCAACTTATGGCTTTGAGTGAGCTAAGCTCACTCAACGCCATCCCGCTTATGGCTTTGAGTGAGCTAAGCTCACTCAACTCCATCCAGCCCATGGCGTTGAGTGAGCTTAGCTCACTCTGCGCCATTCCAAGGTCACGGGCGTGACGGATCGGTCACGGGCGTGTTAGGCCCATGTTGAAATTTCTGAGCTCGCCGATCATCTTTCTGAGGTCGACGATCGTCGAAGGGGTCACGCCCTAGGTCACGGGTGTGACGGGTCGGTCACGGGCGTGACCACACCTTGACTCGAAGTTTTTGTCAATAATCTTCAATTCCTGGGTTTCCTAAGGTTCTGTTATGACAAAACTACTTCTAGGGGTCTAGCCGGAAATGGGATGTTACAAAACGCATCGCCATGGAAAATGAGTTCCAACATCTAACGCAAGGATAAAGTAGCGTTGATACTTACTTGCATGAGTTTACAAGGTTGGGCCATTATGCGGGGTCTATCTTCGCTGATGAACAGCAGAAAACCAATAGGTTCTACGAAGGGTTGCAGGATAAGTTGAGATTCCTGCTCTAGAGTTCGGTGAACCAAGGATTTCAGGCGTTGGTTGATACTGCTTGTGCGCTGGAGAATGATATGAAACGGGTGCAAGGAAAGATAGACTTGGCTATGATGAATTCTGAGTTCAAAGTGCCTGTCCTGGAAAATCAAATTGCCAAAAGAAGTGGAGCAAGAGGTCCAAATCTTTTGGACAGGCCCCTTCTTCAGTTGCGTCGGGAGAAACGGTAAGGCAAGAGTCTCGTACCTGCTTTACATGTGGAAAAGTGGGACATATAGTCCGTGACTATCGGGTTGCTCCACCAAAGGTCGAAAAGAAGACGGGAGCGTCTTATGCTAAGAAGGGAAAAACAGTGGTGGAGTCCTTTGCATCCCAGACGCAGCCCCGAGTCTATAATCTTGGCCAGCAAGAGGCCATAAAGCAAAGTAACGTCGTCACAGGTACGAGTTAAGATATTGATTGCTTTTTATATTGCATACCTTGTGTGTAGCTTGTGTATGATGTGTTTGTCTTAGGATTTGTCTTGATTCGAAACAATTTGGCGAGAGCACTGTTTGATACGGGTGCTTCGCATTCATTTCTGTCTAAGGACTTTGTAGCTCGAATTGGAGTACCTAGTCATATGACGATAGATAGTGTTAAGGTGTTATTATCGAATGGATGTGTGATGCTTGAGGACAGGGCTTGCGATGTGGCAGTTTAAATAGGAAGTCGAGATTTCTGCTTGAGTGCATCTGTGCTACCGATATCAGAATTTGATGTGATCTTTGGTATGGACTGACTTTCGGAGCAGCGTTCCTTTATTGATTGCAATTCAAATGAGATCACACTGGGCCAGAATATCGAGCTTGAGACTAAGTTCGCTGGTATGCGAGGAGTAGGCGGGACCTTGATGTTTGCTCTCCAATTCATCAATGCTGTTCGGAAGGGCGCAGAGTTATTCTTCACGCTTATTCAGGCTTTTGAGCCAATGGCCAGTATAAATGATGTTCCGATTGTGTCGAAGTTTGCTGATGTATTTCCTAAAGATCTTCATGGGTTACCACCCCAGCGGGAGATCGACTTCTCTATTGAGTTGGTGCCAGGTACGAAACATGTGGCCCGCTCACCATATCGCGTAGCGCCAAAGGAAATGGCAGAACTAAAAGTTCAATTGCAAGAGTTGCTGGAACAGGGTTATATACGGCCAAGTATGTACCCTTGGAGCGCACCTGTTCTGTTTGTGAAATATAAGGACGGTAGTTTACGGTTGTGTATTGATTATCGTGAATTGAATAAGCTGACAAAGAAAAACAAGTATCCGATTCCACGGATAGATGACTTGTTCGATCAGCTAGCGAGACCAACCGTCTATTCTAAATTGGATTTAAAATCTAGATATTAACAATTGAGGATTCGAGAAGATGACATTCCCAAGACAGCGTTTGGAACACGTTACGGTTATTATGAGTTCACTATAATGCCGTTTGGGCTATGTAATACGCCATCGGTGTTCATGGATCTAATGCACCGAATGTTCCGAGAGTACTTGGATCTGTTTGTGATCGTATTCATTGATGATATCTTGGTGTACTCTCAATCTGAAGGTGATCATGCGAAACATTTATGGTTGGCGTTGCATACCCTGCAAAGAAATAAGCTCTTTGCCAAGTTCTCAAAGTGTAAGTTTTGGCTATCGTCAATGGCTTTTCTTGGCCACGTGGTAAGTGGAGAGGGAATTGCGGTGGATCTGTTAAAGATAAGTGCCATACGAGAGTGGCCAGTGTTGTCTTCGGTGGCCGAAGTCAGGAGTTTCCTTGGAATGGCAGGCTACTACATACGTTTTATGGAAAACTTCTCACAGATTGCTTTGCCTCTTACCACATTAACAAGGAAGGATCAGAAGTTCGTTTGGACGCTAGAGTGCGCACGAGCTTTTGAGGAGCTAAAGAGTCGTTTGACCGCAGTGCCTGTGCTAACATCTCCATGTGGTACAGATGACTATGAGATTAATAGTGATGCTTCAGGGAGTGGCTTAGGATGCATTCTTCTACAATTTGGCAAGGTGATTCCTTATGGCTCATGCCAGTTGAAAGTGCATGAGCGGAATTATCCCGTCCACGATTTGGAGTTGGCGGCGGTGATCTTTGTACTTAAATTATGGCGACACTATCTATATGATGTAAAAGTGGATATCTTTACGGATCATAAGAGCCTAAAATACCTATTGGATCAGAAGGATCTAAATATGCGATAACGGAGGTGGATGGAGTTCCTCGGGGACTACACCTTTGATATTCATTATACTCTCGGGATGGGAAACGTAGTCGTAGATTTCTTGAGTCGTAGGACTCCGGTAAGGGAAAATTGGTTGCGGATGCATTATGAGCGTCTGATCCAGGAGTTGGAAGCGTTAGAGATTTCTTGTGTTGACAAGAATTCCACAGCCGATGCATGCTTGAACTTGACGGAGGTACATTATGACCTTGCGGACAGGGTTCAGCGAGCAACGGAACTTGATGAAAGTCTCCAACATTATGCAGTGGATGGTTCAAATGACTAATTCTCCTGGGATGACGGCCTTTTAAGGAATGAGGGTTGTTTGTGCATCCCAAGTATGGGTAAGTTGAGGGAAGAATTGATGTATGAGACTCACTTTACAAAATACTCAATTCACCCAGGGAGCACAAAGATGTACAAGGACATGAAAAAGTTGTTCGGGTGGCCAGGATTAAAGAAAGACAACACATTATGTGGCTCAATGTCAAACATGTGCCTGGGTGAAAGCAGAATGTCAGAAGCCCGGAGATTTCCTGAAGTCGTTACCTATTCCGGAATGGAAGTTTGATGATATTTCGATGGATTTCGTGCACGGGTTGTCGAGATCTCAACATGGGAACGATTCGGTTTGGGTGATCGTAGACTAGTTGACTAAAGTGGCTCACTTCCTACCGAATAAGAGGGACGATTCAGTGGAAGTCTTGGCGAAGCTTTATGCTGAGCAGATTGTACGATTGCACGGTGTTCCCCGTAGCATCGTAAGTGACCGTGATGGGCGATTCACTTCAAATGATTGGAGGCTGATCCATCAATTGTTGGGCACAAAGTTAAAATTTAGTACGACCTTTCATCCCCAAACAAATGGCCAAACTGAGAGGACCAACAGAACGTTTGAGGACATGCTCCGAATATGCGCCTTGGATTTTGGAAAGAGGTGGGAAGATCACCTCTATATGACAGAGTTTGCCTATAATAATAGCTACCAAGCGAGTATCAGTATGACACCGTTTGAAGCTTTGTATGGTCAGAAATGTCGTACACCGTTAGCTTAGGCGGAAACAGGCGAATCTAAACTATATGGGCATAAAGAAGTCGAAGAATCTAATTCGACTATACGCTCTATTTGGGGGAGGCTATTGATAGCCCAAGATAGACAAGCCAAATATTATAACGCCAAGCACCGAAACATTGAGTTTGCGGTGGGCGATTGGGTCTATTTGAAGATCAAACCCTTCAAAGGTGTGTCCAGGATTCAGTGTCTAAAAAAGTTAAGTCCGAGATATCTTGGTCCGTTTGAAGTGGTGGAGCGAGTTGGGCAAGCTGCCTATCAGCTAGCTCTTTAGGCAGAATTGAGTGGATTGCATGTTGTGTTCCACATATCAGTGCTTCAAAAAGCCGTGAAAGATCCAGCTTAAGTGGTTGCAAACGATCGTGTACCGGTCGAATTTGGGCTAACAACGAAGGTTAGGCCTATTCAGATCGAGGATAGAGCTGATAAATAGTTGCGGAACAAGACAATCGGGATGGTAAAGGTCCGATGAGACAACTGTGGCCATAAGGAGATAACATGGGAGCGAGAGCAGACCATGCGGGCTGAATTTTGCGAGCAAATTTCGGGACGAAATTTATTGTAAGGAGGGGAGGGTTGTAGCACCCAGAATCCCAAAATTGAGTTCAGGCTGGGCAACACGGCCTAGGACACGGGCGTGTACCAAGCCGTGTCCTACTCTGTTTACTCGAGTGTGAATTAGGTCTCGAGTGAGGCACACGGCCTGGGATACGGTCGTGTCCCAAGCCATGTCCTTCTCTGTGTTGTCTCGAGTACTCGACGAAATGCACTCGATGTTTGTCGAGAGGGTACACGGCCTGAGACACAGGCATGTCAGAGGCCGTGTCCTCCTCGGGTTTTGGCAAGGTTTGTGAGGCCTATTGAACACGGGCTAGACACGGGCATGTCCACAACCGTGTCTAGGCACATGGCCTGTGACACAGGCGTATCACAGTACTGTGTCCTACTCAGGAATTGTCTAGGGCATTAAGGTCCGGTGAACACGGCCTGGACACGGGTGTGTCTGAAGCCGTGTCAGTGCACACAGCCTATGACACGGGCGTGTCACATGGCCATGTTCTGTTCTGGATAAGTCAGTTTGCGTGCCGCTTAAGGTACACGGCCTGTGACACGGGCGTGTCACAAGCTATGTTCGGCCCAGGAAAAGTTATTTCAGGGCAATTTATGGCCCTTCATTTCCTTCATCAGGGATCCAATGGTCCAGGCTTCTCCCAGCTGTATTAAGTCAAGGATTTGAGAGTTATCTCTCATTCAATCTTGGCTATTCTCTTTCTAAAAGAGATAGAGAGAAGGGAGAGCAAGGAGGAGGAGGAGAAGAGATCTGGCCGCCGGTGGAGCTTCAACGTTCGGAATTGCGAGCCGAGTCTAGATTTGTTGAGGCAAGGCCGCTGCGGTGCTTTCCAACTGGCTAGATTTCCATCACTCCCAAGAGATCGTCAAGGGTAACGATCTTCCTTCTTGGACATGTGAAGTCCTCGTTTTGACATGTCTATGGATTTCCCCCATCAAAAGGTGGATTTGAGGGATTTCCTTGGGTTGATTCTTGGAATCCCCAGTCTTGCATATAGATCCGGAAGTGTGTAGTATGGAATAGGCATGCTGTGTGAAGCCCATTTAGACAGGTTGGTCTGGATTGGTGATGTTGCATTTTGCGCACCAGAGAAGACTCCGTGTATAAATGTGTAGTTTGTTGAGTCGATGGGTTGTGCCTGTGAAGGGTAGTAATAGGAAGTACTGGAGTGGAAGTCTAGGAAAATACTCTCGTGATTTTTGTTCTGTATGCTATGTATGGGTTGAGTTTGGTTGCAGAAAGTGAGTTCTTCTGAACCCGCCAAGCGACCACGAGGAAAGCTGACACTAACTCCTTTTTTTGGATATGAAGCCAGTCCTTGGTGTACAGTGTGGCTATTATGAGCTGTGAGCTCTTGAAGGCTTCGTGCCAAATGAATAAGGGGAAAGTTGACCCGCGTCATGTTGGACGATTTGAGCAACAGGATTGGCTGAACCGGACCGCATTATGTCTGACCGACTGGTAGACCTAGTTATTGGTCTTATTGGAGCGCATAATGAGTCTTAGGCATGTGCGCCATTAATACTGAATGCTCAATACCATCGGGTTTCAGACCTTGAACGGTGGTGGGACCCTGGTTCGTCGGTACACTAAGAATGTGCCCTGAGCGCACGGATCGTCAGTCCGCGTGGCTGACAGTTGTTATATGTTGATTGTGCGTGAGTGCACATTATATGATATATCTGCTTGTGAAAATCTATGCCTGCAGGGAAGGAATACCACTGCCCCGGGAAATGGATAAGGTCGTTATAAATTGGTCAGCTGAACGCTGACCATTTCTTTGTTTGCCACCATTATGGTGGGCAGTCCCTGTGCAGGTTCTGGAGAGCCGAGCGGGAAATAGAGGGAGGAAGCCCCTGCTGCTGCTGGCCCTCGAATGTTAAGAAAAGGCTTTTGTTATGTTCATGTGTGGCAGGCCTGTGCGCCGATGTTTGTAATCCATACCTGTAAAGCATAACTGTAAGGCCTTAAGGCCAAACTCTTGAGTATTGGTTGTACATTCCTTCGTGAGTATATATAAATGTGGTTGTTTATATATAGTGTACATTCATGGTTTGAGTTCAGTTTAACATTAAAATCTTCTGCTAGTATGCTCTGTGTTAGGATGCGTACCTATTTTGGTATTAACCTGTGACCTCGCCGCCTGTTTGTGGCATATAGTGTGGGGCCCCGGTCGGACCTTCTATTATATGTTATTTAACGGATGGAGTCGTTACATTACGGGCTAGCCAGCCGACCACAGAGATAAACCGCGCCTTAGCACATCACAATTCCAAGCCTTTCCCACCCTAATCCGCCATTCGTACAGTACCATCCCCGCGTCCCAGCGTGTACTCTATTTTCCTCTCGGTTCAGTTCTGGTTACACGTACTTACACGGAAGAGGGGGAAAACAATCATCACAAATGGCGTTTTGCCTCTAATGTATTTCTAACAAAATCCTTAAGGCTCGCTATGCAACATCACCGAGTCGGACTAACGGTCGTGACTGCGGCTTTATGTTTATAAAATAACTTGATGCGGATTCTTTCTACACTATAGTATAAACTATGTAGATATGCATAAGCTAGATTGATTTTAATCTCAGGCAAGTGCACCTATCAATCATAGTATAGGAGAATTCTACATCTCGTGTCGTATTCCTCAGGGTCTTTCAAGTACTCGTACTCACTCTCGCTCTATTATCGTACCTCAAATTAAAATTGGTTGTTCAATCTAAACTAGCATTCCTAGGACTAATTGGATAAAGTGACATTGAAGGATTAAGGATGATAAAAAACAGATAGTCTAAGAGCATTCACATGAGAATATTCACTTATTAATTCAACTCTATGTAATCACATATTAACAATATTATCAAATTCATTGTATTGTAAGGGTTCAATCTCTATCGAATTCTCTCTCGAGCAATCCAATACCTAAACCTAAGTTGTGTAAATTTTCTCTCGAACAATTCACAACACTCAAGTTTGCACTAATATAAAATACCCTCGTCTAATACAAAAATTCATGAAATCCTGTCTCTAAAATACCACGAATCTCATTATCCGTATTGCCATTATCCAAACAACATATCTCTCGATCATGAAATTTGAAATACAAAGAGAAAGAACACCAGAGAATGAAATCACAAGCTATCATCATAACCTTCCAATTTCTCAATCTAGAAGTTTGGGATTCATATAAAATAAATAATAACTTCAAATCTAGGATTAATCTCTTTGTTTGAAACCACACATACGGATAAAATACCACAAATCTGATATAAAAACCAACATACACGATTACTGAATTATTTCAAAAACCAAGTCTCATGCGAAATGTAAAAATCAAGTTAGATCCACTAAGAGAAGGTGAAGATTAAAAGAGATACATGAAGATTAAAACCATACGGATTATCTCCTTCGTTTTCTCCTTCCCTTGAGTGCTCCACTTTCTTCCTCCAGAAGTTCTCCAAATCCTTCAATCCAAAAGTCCTCTTCTCATTCTTTTTGCAGGTTTTTATAGTCTTCATGCAAACAGAAGTCGGACACGGGTTCCAACACGGCCGTGTCACAGGCCGTTTAGAGTGCAAACGGTGCGTCTGGGAGGATTTTGAAATGAAAAGGCGTGCCTGGTTGTGAGCCGTGTCATTTGACACGGCCAGGAACACGACCGTGTGTCCTTCACAGCTGGTAGCACACCCGTGTGTTCATCATGGCGCCAAGTCTGATCTTTCCCGATAAGGACACGGGTAGTGACACAGGCGTGTCACTACCTGTGTGGTGCCCAATCCAAGGCCTTTGCCATCAGTCGTCTTGGATCCGTGAACACCTCTGCTTGCTCAAAGACTTTTAGTTCCAAGGACTTATAATACCTGCATTAAGAATATTAATGAATAAATAAATAAATAATTTAAAAAGGAAAATGAAGGAAAATTTATATTGCGCTCTTCTATTCATGATAGTTCAAGTTCTTAACTATTTTCGTGCAATTTTAACGAATGGAGATGGATAATAGTGGACACGATTACAAATATGATAGAAAAAAGGACCCATATAAATGCACTCATCAAATACCCCTAGACTTAAGTGTTTGCTTGTCCCTAAGAAAACTACTTCAAACACTTGGGTTACCAATAATTAATTTTTCTTCCGTAAGCTGGTTGTTATGAATTCAAAGAGAAATTTGATGTTCTAATTGTATATGAAATAGTATAACAGACTTTTCTAAATATAACTTTATCTTAAAATTCCTCCCATATATCTTTTAATTATCTTTCACTCTTTCCTAGAAATAAAATTACAGTCATCCATAACAAATGTGAGGAGAAAATAACAATCTCAATAAGGTAGGCATTAGTGTTTCAAAACTTATAAGTACCAATATTGATAGCCATAAGCTTGCCTTTTCACGCCCTCTCCACGACACTAATTAGGATTAGTTAGGCTGGATCCTTAGGACTAGTATTAGGATGTAACTTTTTGGATTAGGAAAAAAGATCATAGGTGGGGTAATCAAAGATAAACTCGGTGGTTCATATCACACATAGATCACGATTGAGCCTCAACATACATCAACATTATAAAAGCACCCCCAGACTTCACAATTATTATACTCCCCCTTTTTTGTATTATATTTATTTCTTTTTTTCTTCAATCTTTTGATGCATATTCATATATTTTTTTTCTCCCTTTTTTTTCTTCACCAATAAATAGCTTATAAAAGCGCTTTACACCACCTGTTTAAATTTTGTAATTCACATAGCAAAAGGTGTAAACTCAACGATAGATGTGCTAATAGGTAAGGATTTTTGGCCTTGGTGAATTTTAGTAGCGGTGCATCGAAAGAAATAGGGATTAGGTCCAAATTGGGTGTGCAAGGGTATAATGTTTAGGGTTTTGGGCTTGCAAGGCTCAAGCTATCCAATGGGAGGCCTAAGTCATTTCCGCCCTAGCTAATTAACTTATGCAAATGTTTTGAGGATCACTAGGGGGAAAGTTCTAGATACCAATAAAGAGTATTCTTCATTTTGATTCCCTAATATAAAATTATCAAAATGTTACACTCTTCGACTCGCTTTATTATAGATAATTATATTTTCTAAAATAAAGTGATTGTTAGTTAATAATATAGAGGACTAATCTTAAAAATGAGTTATATAGAGAGAATTAAGCTAATGAATTTCTATACATAGTTACTATCAACAAATTTGTACACTCAATGAGTCTACTTTAATTCATTTTAATCAGCTTGTGAAAGCAAATTAACTAGTTATAATCTTAAATGAGTGAATTAATGAAAGCTTAAAAAGAAGAAAAAACAATTTTATTTGGGAGGGGTTTAACAATAATGAGTAAAAAATAAATTAGAATTTTTTTATTTTGTCCTGTTTCTTAACAAATTGTAACCATGTACAGTGGTTAAATATTAGAATTTAAGAATATCCACCCCCAGACTTAAAATTTGCTGTGTACTCAATGCAACATAAAGAACTAAGAAAGCAAGTAAGGTAAAGAATTGAACATCAATGAAATAGAAGAGCATCAACTATACAACATGAGCACAAATGATAGTATAATGTCTGATGATATACATATCCAAATATAAAATACGACAGAGAAATCAAAAATAAAATGCAGGGTCGGCAACATCTAAAGGATCGTAAAGGGGATGGGGGGGCAGGTAGCTATCGGTCATGGATGGGAGATCCCCAAGTGATCTCTGATCTGAGCTATGACATCCTCTGTCTGCTTCTGTGATTCCTCTATACGCTGTAAGCGCAGTGAGATCTTGGTCTCATAAAGGTGATAGAAATCACGAGAATACCGAGAGCGCGATCGAGGAGGAGGGGCAGAAGACTCTCCATGATGATGGGTATAATGGGATGGAGGAATCAGACGCTCGTCGAGGTCATGGTCATCATCGTCGGAATCAGAAGAAGGCTGCGGTCCGTGCCTCGCAATATAATAAATAAGCCCCCCTGACCCTAACATGCAGTGACGAGATGGAGTGATCGAAGACTAGCCATTGTGATAGGAACTGTCCTCGCTACTACTGTCATCGAGGAAAGGGAATCAAAGATATTCATGTTCTTCGCCAGACGTGTAATGTAGGGCTCTACACAGATAAACCTGATACGGGAATTGTCGGCCTGATGAAGAATGAAATGAGCTAACATAAATCCCAAGTGAATATGGTAACGCGAAGACATACTGTAGAGGTAAAGAATATCCCGTCTACTCACCACACCAGAGCTTTCGCCCCGACCACTCAAGGTATGAATCATCAGATGATGTATGTAATGAAGAGCAGGAGAATGCAAATTAGAGGCCTTAGACCTCTTGGCCTCATATGGAGATAGATTGAAGGCAAGTCGATACCAGATATTGGCGGTGTGGTCACGAGAGGGGAGATCAAAGTGAAGGTCGGAATAGGCAGCACTATAGAGGAAAGAGTCCTCATATACCCCTAAATACTGGGTGAACTGGACAAGTGAAAGAGTGTAAGTGGTGCCTCCAACTCGAAATGAAATAATCCCTTCCTACGTGTTGGTCGAATCGGTGAAAGTGGGCCTGATGTTGAGGTAGAAAGATGACATAAACTCTAAAGTAAGTTCCTTAAACCCCAACTCATCAATATCAAAAAATTGTGCCCACCCCCCAACATACACTAACTCTCGAACTTCGACCCCTAAATGGATCTCCTCTAAAACGCTCCAGTCGATAGTACGAATGTCTGGAAATTTCTTAGACTGGAGGCAATTAAAATAGTTAATATGAGCCGGATCCGTAAAATCTAGATGCGTAATATTGCCTCTCTTTTTTGTAGATAAGGCTGCGAGTTCCGGACGATGACGTCGTCCCCCTTGCGATCGTCTCGTCGACATGATCTGTAGATAAGGTGAAGAAGGATAAGAAGAGAATGATAAAAAATGAGAAGGAGATCAAGAAAATGATAGAAAGTTTACCTAGGGATATAGGTTGAGAGTAAGAGGAGACGGATCTGCGAAGTTTGAAGGCAATGAACTCCAACTGAGTTCGAGGTGTGAAGGGATGCTAGAAGTAGGGCTGAAACTAGGAAATGGAGAGGAAGAAGATGACGCAGCCTTATATAATATGCAGAACACGGGTTAGAACACGGGCGTGTGTATACCCGTGTTCACTAAATAAAAACCGCTCGATACACGGGTCTTGAGATGATGTGTGGTCAAACTGAGGGAAAAGGAGCGCGCCAGGAGAACACGGTCCACAACACGGGTGTGTGTGGACCCGTATGGTCAAACTGATGGGGGAATAGCCAGGCAAACATGGTCCACAACACAGACGTGTGTGGACCCGTGTCCTTCTCGGGAACATTACTCCAATGAACTCGCTACACGGGTTCACACACAGCTGGGTATCTACCTGTGTCCTGCTCAGTATAAGGCTTCGTCGAACTCTCTACACGGGTTCGCACACAGCTGGGTATCTACCCGTGTCTTACTCGGGATCATGCTTCGTCGAACTCGCTACACGGGTACTCACACAGCTGGGTACCAACTCGTGTCCTGCTCGGGAGGAGTATGAGAAAAGTGGAGCTATTGCGACACGGCTGTTAGATCCCTATGTTGGATTTGGGCTAGGTTCACTAATCTAGGCTAAGTCAGACCCACATTGTATAACCAGGGTCTTGTCTAGTGTATTATGTGTCAGTTAGATCAACAACTCAGTGAGACAAGACCAAGACATCAGAGACTTAGAAGACAACAGAGACTGAACTTGGAAGAAAAGTCGTTCGAAGATCTCTGAAGAGAGTTCGACGATCTTCATTCTGCGTCCGACGATCTCAAGAATTAAATCTCTAAGTGGTGAGATCGACGATTGCTGAACTTAGTTCGACGATCTCTGATCTACTTTCAGGATAGAGATCGACGATCAACCATCTCAGTTCGACGATCTTGAAGCCCAGTTTGTAAGGTAGATCTTCAAGACAACGATCACAGGGCTATGCTCGACGATAGAGGATGTTTGAGTTCGATGATCTCAAGACCAGATCGACGATTACTGCCAGATCAACATTTTATTCCCTGCAGTTATTGTTTTCCTTATTGACTGATTATCATATTGCTTATATGACTCTGAGTGATTAATGCATATATTCTCTGAATATAGTCGTTCCTTGGCAAGCATTAATTTACTGGTATTCACAGAGTTATTATACAGCCATTCTCGAGACAATTAAGGAAATGAGTTAATTCTCTTATAGCCGTTGCACGAGTTCCAGTGATTCCGCAGACAATCAATGTGTGCCATTTTAAATTTAGTCTGGAATTAATCAAAAAGAAAGAGACTTAGAGAATAAAATAGATAAAGAATTATTTCTTAGGGACACACACACATACAGACAGACACAGACAGATTTTGTTACAGAATACAAATTAGAGAAAGAAGAACAGCTTTCAGTTCTTCATACCAGTGTTCATCCAGGAAGCTTGTAGAGACATTCATCTTCAATCAGTCTCAGCTTTCTGGAATTCAAGACTACACCCTGTACAAGGCTTTGGATTCCTGAACCAATCAAGATTATCAGGATAAGCCTTGACTCCATCAGGATCACTCTCAAGTCTTCTCTCATTTTGTTTGAGAAAAGAGAAGATAACTCAACTTTTTCTTTCATCCCTCTGCGTACAGGGTTCTTACTCCCGTTTGCGGAATAAAAAATTATTCGAATGGAGTGTAAAAAATAAGCAAATAAATCACAGAGAATAACAAATCTATAGTGGTTCCCCAATCTTGGGTACGTCCACTCTCCACCTCACCGATCTAGCAACACGCTAGACTCGGATACTTCACTATTATCTTGGATTGAAAACCAATCCTACAACTCGGAACAAAGTTCCTACAACTCGGAGCAAAAAACACTCTTACAATAACTGAGAATATCTCCTACAACTCGGAGTAAAACTCCTACAAGACTCAGAGAATAACTCCTACAATAATATAATGAATTTACAATCAGAAAAATTTTCTTATCTTAACAAATCTGGTTGAACTCGGCTTCTTCCTTCTTGAAAAATTAAACAGCCCTTATCAGAAAAGATGAGGAAGAAATCTGAGAAACCTTGGATCTGAGAACTTTAGAATCAGCACGATCAAGGAATAGATCTGGAGATGTCGAAAATCTTGATTTGCTGAAACTTCTTGTTCTGAATCTCTTGATCGAGAGAGAAGATCGGTGAAGAAGACAGAGCGACGGCAGCGATGCTTCTCGATTTGGAAATATAAGAACGATTCAGAGACTTTGATATTCTTCTGTTAGGGTTAATCGATTTGATAAGACCTTTTATAGGACAAGCCTAACGGTCATAATAGTAAAGACTGCACACATGGACAAATAATAAATGAGATTAGTTTGAAATCATTTCCGTCGGACTTAACGAAAAATTTCAAGAAATGATCTTCATTTCTCGAGTGGATTATAGACAACTCGAGTAATAACTTTTTCTTCTCGAGAAAAGAGTATAAGGTTCTCGAGAACAAGACTTGGAGAAAATATTGGAAATAATTGCTAGCTTCTTGAGAAGTAACTTCTGTTACTCGAGAAATAGAAACTGACTACTCGAGAACTAACTGGACTTCTCGAGAACAAGTTATACTTCTCGAGTACTAGACTTCTGTTTCTCGAGACAAAGTCTTGGCCTTCTCGAGTAATGGCCTTAACTTCTCGAGTACTAGACTTATAAAAATTCTGAGCTAGATTTTTCAGTTGACTCGAGAATGAAGCAAGTTTTACTCGAGTATTGCATAGCTTCTCGAGAACTAAATTAAGCTTTCTCGAGAACTACTTCTGTTACTTGAAAATTAGACTTAGCTCACTCGAGAACTGGCTACAAATTTTTCTCGAGTACTTATTGGTCCTTCTCGAGTAGAACACTTAAAAAAAATTTGGCTTTCTGAAAATTTTCTTTCTTCAAGGAATTCAACAACTAGTCTTTCTCCTATAACTTTAGTGCTTGAAAAAGAAGTGTGTCTCAATAGAGAGGCTACACATGAGTCAACACCATGGATCACACAATGATGGATTATATTGTATGGTCCTATGTTTGGTGACTCATTATAGACTGACATTGGTCTACAATTGGCAATTATATCCTGCAAACACATAACTCAAACAAGGAATCAGATACAACTTAATTCATCTTAGTTTAAGGGTGACTTCATACAAATCTAGGTTATTGTGGATACAATACCCAATAGCTGACTTCACATCCATCTGGTATACCTTGAATCTCTTGCATGTAGCATATGCAAGGAATAGTCCGATGGCCTCACATCTTGCTTCAGGGGAAAAGGTTGGATCAAAATCAATACCTTCTTCTTGCCTGTACTACTTAGCTACTAGCCTTGCCTTGTTCTTGATTATAATGCCATTTTTATCAAGTTTATTCCTGTAAATCCACTTGAATGCATGAACTTAAGCATACATCAAAAACAACTTTGTGTATGTCATTGATATGATTGACTTCTTCAAATATAGGACATTGTGGGCAATGGACCCAACAGTGAGAGCACTAGGCGCTTGTCTGGAGTGCTCACTGAAGGGGAGTGCGTGGAGTGCAGAGGGAAGAAGCGCAAGCAAGTAAGCGACGTACACAAGAGCGCACAAGAAGGTGGAGCGTGCGGAAGCATGCAAGGAAGAGATGCGCTCAAGAGCACGGAATGAAAAGGCGTGCGAGGGAGCGCGCAAGGAAACGATGAGCGTGAGAGCGTGCAAGGAAGCATAGCATGTGAGTGAATGCTAGGAGGTAGAGCGTGCTGGGGCATGCAAGGAAGAGACGTGCCCAAGGGCGCGCAAGGAGGCAGAGTGCGTAAGGAAGAGACACGTGCAAGAGAGCGCAATGATGAGATGCATGCAAGAGCGCACAAGGAGGAGGCACACACGAAGGTGCGCGAGGAAGAGATGCGTGCAAGGAGGTGACATGCGTGAAGGTGCGCGGGGAAGAGATGCGCACAAGGAGGCGGCACGAGCGAGGGCGTGAATGGAAGAGATGAGCGCAAGGAGGCAAAACGAGCGAAGGCGCATAAGAAAGAGATGTGCACAAGGAGGCGGCATGCGCAAAGACATGCGAGGAAGTGATGCACGCAAGGAGGCGACACATGTGAAGGCATATGAGAAAGAGATGCACGCAAGGAGGCATCACACATGAAGGCCCCCAGGGAAGATATGTGCTCGAGAGCACTCAAGGAGGCGGCGTGTGCAGGAGTGTGCAAGGAAGAGAAGTGGAGGAGAGAGAAATTCCGGGCGGAGAAGAGAGATAAAGATCTTTGAAGGGAGCTTCAAAGACAAAGGAGATCTTAATGAAGTGCTTAAAGATCTTTGAAGGGAGAGAAGAGAATGAAGAAGATGAACGAGGAAGGAGAGAGAAATTCTGTAGGAGAATTTCCCGGTTCAGAAGAGAATGAACATTAAAGGATGATCTATGACCCTTTTTATAGGCTTCATGGGTGATTATGGAGATCATGCGGCTATCCGCAGTCCATAACCACCATGATTGCTATTTATAGGTCGATTTTATGACACATTATGTGCATTTTATTTTATAATTTTTCTAAGCACAAACCGGTTCTATTTTTTGTAATGCATTTCCCCCACTACGGGAGATCATGTGAGAGGTTACGTGGGTGGTTACCCACGTAACCGACGACAACGATGGCAGGAGTGTGATAGGATGGTGGAGAATTGACGATGGCCAAGAATCTGGCCGGGGGAGGCCAGCTAGAGACGGATTCCGGTCGGCGATGGCGGTAGCATCTGAGGAAGAAAGGGGTGTAATGCCCCCGGTTTTTCTGTGATTGTTTAATCTTTGTTTGGTGTTACGTTGATGTGTTTTCGGCCTGTGCCATTTTTAGAGCATGGTTTTAGCTCTTAAGGTTTTCTGAGTGGCTGGGTTGTAGACTGTTGCAAGATTCCTTAGCGAGCCGGAGTCTGTTTTGGTGACTCGGTGGAGCCTCTTCGAAAATGCTTGTGTTTTGGCTTCGGGAAGTGTTAGCCCGAGTTTTATTTGTCAGATGACGATTCTGACTTCGCCAATAGAATCGTAGCGTGGGCGTTTAGCTACGGTGTGAATTTCATTAAATTCCGAGGTCTTTGGGTTTTCCCGTCGTTTTGAAGTTTTATTAAGTAATTAATATAATATATTATAATATTGATTTTTATTATAATAGTGGCTCTAGTGACTATTATAATAGATATTATAATATTGTCATAGTGGCTGTAGTGACTATTATAATAGATATTATAATATTGTAATAGTGGCTGTAGTGGTTATTATATTTATATAATATATTATAATAGATATTATATATAACATTCTTTTGAAAAAACCCTATTCATCTTCCCCAAACCCGACGGCTAGCTTCTAGCGGAAGGAGACGGGCGATGGAAAATTGGGAGCTTCTTGCCGCCAATTTCAAGAGATTTAGAGCTCAAAATTCTCGTTCAAGGGCAGATTCGGACTGCTCTCGCCTAGATCTTCATCCATAGGGTAAGTTTTCCGAGTTTCGTGGTCTTTCTAGAGGTCAAGAATTTCGATTTGACCCTTTCTTCCTCTCTAAAGCTTAAAATTTCTTGGCTAAGTGTTTTTGCTGCCAGATCCGAGAGGAGAGATGTAATACCCCAAAATGTTGTAGGAGCGACGGTGATCGAATTTGGCCAAGACAGGGTTTTGGTGCAGGTGACACGGCCCCCGACACGGGCGTGTCGAAGGCCGTGTCGGGCGTGTCGAGCTCGGGCCGTCGAGCTGGCCGTGTAGTCGACCAGTTCAGGTCGACGATGGTCGTGTGGTGGAACACGGCCTAGGACACGGGCGTGTCCCAGGCCGTGTCACACCTGGGCTGTACGGTGGGATACACGGGCAGTGACACGGGCACGAACACGGGCGTGTCTAAGGCCGTGTCACCAAGCCGTGTACCTCTCTGACTGCGAATTATTGGCCGATTGCACACGGGGGGCGTGACACGGGTCCCGACACGGGCGTGTCGCAGGTGACACGGGCGTGTCGGAGGCCGTGTCAAAGGCCGTGTGCTAGTTTTCAATTTTGGTCGAGATGGCGAATGAGCTACACGGCCAGGCACACGGCCGTGTGTGAACCCGTGTTCGGCCCAGATTTTATGATTTCAGGTCTAATCTCGACCGTTCGTTTCCTTGGCTTTGGATCCGACGGTTGGGGGCTGTTCCTGAGAGGTTTTAGCTAGATTTTAGGGTTGGAATCCCTCATTCCATCCAAGCAAATCTCTCTCTAAGTTTTAGAGAGAGGGGAGAGCAAGTTTGGAGGAGGAGACCAAGATCCGGCCACCGGAGGAGCTTCGGAGCTCCGAATCGCGATCCGAGTCCAGATCCGCGGAGGTGACGCCGTTGCGGTGCTTTTCAACCGCATAATTTTCGATGGCACCGCGGAAGAATGCAAGGGTAACGATTTCTCATCCTTGGGCATGTGAAGCCCTCTTTTCCTTTGCATAGGAAGCCCTCTCTCGCGAGTGAGCGAAGAGTTGGAGCGTTCCTTGGGATAGATATGTGAAGTCCCCCTTGTGTAGAGTCTGTATGCGTAAACGGACATAGGCATTGTGTGTGAAGCCTATCCGGATAAGTAGAGTCGGATCGGTGATGTTGCATTGCATTTGTACCGGGCAAGACTCCGGATGTTTGGGTGTTTTCGGGTTTTCTACGTGGTAGATTGCATCAGGGAGCCTTGGAGATTAACTCCAAGGTGCACCCGGAAAACTGGGCAAAAGCGGGTTTTGCCAACACAGTGGCCGGGGAGCCAACGTGAACATAACCGGGTTATGTGATTATTGTGGTGGGAACGGGACTCGGTGAGTCTTGACCTGCGCATATGGCTTAAATTGCCATTGCGGTATGAGCACGGGTCAGGCGGAACCGTACCCGGTCTATGTCGTTCGGTAGGACCGTTGGCATGGATGAGGGTCTTCGACGGTCTATGGCTTAAATTGCCGTGACCAAGGTCAAGAAGACAAAATGCTCATATGGATGACCGTCCAAGAGGCGGTGGTGGATTGGGAACGTCTATGGCTTGAATTGACGTGACGTTGGACGGTTCGCCGAGAATGTGCCCTGAGTGCACGGGGTGTGTGGCCGTGCGAGCCTACGCCTGTGGTGAAGTGCAAATACGTTATATAATTGCCTATGATAATAAAGTGCAGGGAAAGAGCATTGTCGCCCCGATTGTGGGGGCGGGATCGTTATAATTTGGTCAGCATTGCTGATCGTTGCTATTGTTTGCCACCGGGCGGTGGTTTGTGGCTTGCAGGTGCTGCGGAGCAGAGCGGGAAATAGCGGGCTAAAGCCCTTGTTGCTGTGCCGGCCCTCGAAGGCCTAATTGCTTATGTTTCTTTCCCGTATCTCATGTATGGTCGGCCTGCGAGCCGATGTATGAAAACACTTCTTTTGTTAAGTGAACAGTGTAAGGCCTTAAGGCCATTTCTCCTTTGTGTTATGTATAAATTCCTGAGTTTGTAGTGGACATTCATGCTGTTGTGGCTGGGTTCTTATTTCTTTAACAACCTAATAAATTGCTTCCGCTAGGTGTTGTGTAGGACGACATGATTGGTTGAATGGTTTCAATGCGTAACCAACCGGTCTGTCCGTAGTATATGGCGTCGGGCCCCGGCTGGACCTACTGCTATGTGCTATGTGACGGATAGGGGTGTTATAAATTGGTATCAGACTTCTGGTTTCGGTCAAGCTTAAATGAATTCGTGGACGAATTCACTTTAAGGGGTGGTGAGCACATGTGTGCGTCATCGTTATAACATGAAAAGAACCCATGAATGTCCACTTAGGAATGAAAATATACATGTTTGAGGAACCTGCGTGTTCCTATAATTGCTGTTTGCAGTAATTTTTGGGTCGCTTATCGGTGTTTTGCACGATTATAGGTGACCAGAAGTGGTGCTGGGCCATCTGAACGACCAGGTTCTGAGGCGAGCAGTGCGCCAAGTGAACCGCCTGCAACACCTCCGTCTGCCGAGACCATTAGGCTGGTGGCAGAAGCGGTCATGGCAATGATCAATGCGCAGCCTGCAAGGCAGGTGTAGCAGCCTGCTCCTGCTGTGGAGAAAGTACCGCTTCAGACGGCAGAGCAAAGGAGGGTTGAGCAAGTAGTGTTGGAGCTAGAGTTTCCTCGGAGAGCAACTGAAAGACAACTGCAGCACGTGATGGGCTTTCATCCACCGGTATTCACGGGGGCAGAAACCCCGACGCAAGCAGAGGATTGGCTCTCAAGGGTCAACAGGGTGATGACTGCGACGGAAACGGAAGAGTGGCAGAAGACCACTATAGCGACGTTCCTTTTGGATGGGGACGCAAGGTTATGGTGGGAAGGCCTAGAGCTACACCAGTTGAGGGGAAGGCCGTTGGCTGAAGTTTCGATGGAGGAGTTTGCGAGACTATTCATGGCTCGATACCTCCCCTCGGCGCAGAGAATTGCGCTAGAAAGCGAATTTCAGAAGTTAGTGCAAGGGGATTGCACCGTTGATGAGTACCTCCACGAGTTTACTCAGTTGGGGAGATATGTCGGCGCTACCTTCACAGACGAGGAGCGCAAGACGAGCCGCTTCTATGAAGGGCTAAGAGACGATTTAAGGTTGCTACTGTCGGGGCCCAAGGCGTAGGGTTTCATGACCCTGGTCAATTCGGCCCGGTCCTTGGAGAAGGAAATGAAGAATGTCCAAGCGAAGAAGGAATCCGGTAGTAAGAAAGCGGAGTTCAAGGCACCGACTACGTCGAAGTCGGGCTACCACAGATTCTATAAGAAAGCTAAGACGTCGGGTCCAGCTTCTTCAGGTGACTCGGGGGCAACTACCAATCGAACTCCGGGCACTTGTTTCACGTGTGGAAAGATGGGGCACTTTGCCCGTGATTGCTGGAGTGGACGCTCAAAGTCCGAAAGGAAACAAGGAGCTACCTACGAGGAGAAGGGCAAAGCGGTGCAGTCGACCGCGTCCCACTATGCTCCGACTCAGCCTAGAGTCTATAACTTGGTCCAGCAGGAGGCCATCAAGCAAGCGGATGTGGTGACAGGTATGAGTTAATTTATAGCAAGTTAGCTTTAATACCGTTATCTATTGCTTGTTAGCCTAATATTGTTTGTATAGGCTTTGTTGTGATTAGTGATAGTCCGGCACGGGCACTGTTCGACACGGGAGCTTCACATTCCTTCTTGTCCGAAAGTTTCATATCGCGCATCGGAGTCCCTTCTTCGATGGCGAAGGACAAGTTGGATGTGCTGCTACCGAATGGGTGCTCGATGCGTGCGGACAGGGTGTGCGCCGTAAAGGTTCACATTGGGAGCCAAGAGTTCGACTTGCTAGCGTCATTGCTGCCGCTAGTAGAGTTCGACGTGATCCTTGGAATGGATTGGCTTTCGGAGCAGAAAGCTTGGATTGACTGTGACCGGAAGGAGGTCAAGCTGGGTGTAGGGCGGGAGACTACATTCGAGGGGCTAAAGGGGTCGAGCAAGACACTGATGTCTGCTCTTCAGGTGGTGAAGGCAGTTCGTGCTGGTGCAGAGCTGTTCTTCGCAATAGTTGGGGCTGTGGAGCCAAAGTCCGCGTTGGATAGCATCCCGGTTGTTTGCGAATACCCCGATGTGTTCCCGGATAGTCTTCCCGGAGCCCCCCCCCCCCCCCCCCGTAGCGGGAGATTGATTTCACCATCGAGCTCGTGCCGGGGGCCAAACCGGTGTCACGTGCTCCGTATAGGTTGGCGCCTAAGGAGATGGCAGAGTTGAAAGTTCAGCTGGAGGAGCTGATGGAGCAAGGGTATGTGCGTCCAAGCTCGTCGCCTTGGAGCGCACCGGTCCTCTTCGTTAAGAAGAAGGACGGGAATATGCGGCTGTGTATCGACTACAGAGAGTTGAACAAGCTGACGGAGAAGAATAAGTACCCGATCCCGAGGATTGATGATCTTTTTGATCAGTTAGTCGGATCGTCGGTATACTCTAAGTTGGACTTGAATTCGGGGTACTATCAGCTGAGGATCAGGGAGTGTGATATCCCGAAGACGGCGTTCAGCACAAGGTATGGGCATTTTGAGTTCACGGTCATGCCGTTTGGACTGACGAATGCGCCATCAGTATTTATGGACTTGATGAACAGGACGTTCCGAGATTTCCTGGATCGCTTTGTGATCGTCTTTATTGACGATATTTTGGTGTACTCGCAGTGCGAAGAAGATCACTTCAAGCACTTGCATTTGGTGTTGGAGACTTTGAGGAGGAATGAGCTTTATGCGAAATTCTCCAAGTGCGAGTTCTGGCTACCCTCGGTAGCGTTCCTTGGTCATATAGTGAGTGGGGAAGGTATAGCGGTGGATCCGGCGAAGATTGTTGCGATACGGAAGTGGTCTGCGTTGTCTTCTGTCGCGGAAGTCCGTAGTTTTCTCGGGCTTGCCGGATATTACAGGCGCTTCGTAGAGAACTTCTCGCGGTTAGCTTTACCTCTCACGAAGTTGACAAGGAAGGATCATAAATTCTTGTGGACGCAAGAGTGCGTGCAAGCTTTTGAGGAGCTAAAGAGACGGTTGACCACGGCGCCAGT
Source organism: Platanthera zijinensis (assembly GCA_039513925.1). NCBI lineage: Eukaryota > Viridiplantae > Streptophyta > Magnoliopsida > Asparagales > Orchidaceae > Platanthera > Platanthera zijinensis. The sequence goes on along the minus strand of CM077081.1, from coordinate 205,443,582 downwards.
GCTGAGTTCGCCGAGTGGGACCGAGGGCTTCAAGGTGTATAGCGACGCTTCGGGTAGTGGCTTGGGCTGCGTGTTGTTGCAGCATGGGAGCGTGATAGCGTATGGATCGCGTCAGTTGAAGGTGCATGAAAGAAATTATCTGGTGCACGACTTGGAGTTGGCGGCCGTGATATTTGCACTCAAGTTGTGGAGGCACTACCTTTACGGCGTAAGGGTCGATATATACACCGATCACAAAAGCCTAAAATACTTGTTGGATCAAAAGGACCTTAATATGAGGCAGAGGAGGTGGATGGAGTTCCTAGGGGACTACACCTTCAAAATACATTATGTACCCGGGAAGGGCAACGCAGTTGCGGATGCGCTGAGCCGCAGGGCTCCCGCCCAAGCCAACTGGTTGTCGGTGCATGATGAGCGGCTAGTACGGGAGTTGGAGGAGGTTGAGATCTGTTGCGTTGACAAGCAAACGAGCGCCAAGGCAATGTTAAACTGGACAGAGGTGCAGTATGACCTGGCTGACCGGGTTTGGCAGGCATTAGAGTTAGATGACTCCATGAAGGAGCTTATGGAGGCCGCTCTAGATGGGTCAAATTCCCAGTTCTCGGTGGAAGATGGTTTATTAAGGAATGATCATCGATTGTGCGTCCCGAGTGGGGGTAACCTCCGGGCGAAGTTGATGTATGAGGTTCATCATACCAAGTACTCAATCCACCCAGGGAGCACGAAGATGTATCGTGATCTCAAAAAGTTGTTTTGGTGGCCGGGGCTCAAGAAAGATGTGGCATTGTACGTGGATAAATGCCAAACGTGCGCCTTGGTGAAGGAGGAATGCCAAAAGCCGGGAGGATTTCTGAAGTCCTTGCCTATACCGAAGTGTAAATTCGACGATATATCTATGGACTTTGTGCATGGGTTGCCAAGGTCGCAGAAGGGGAACGACGCCATCTGGGTGATCGTAGATCGACTAACCAAGGTGTCGCATTTCATTCCGCATAGGAAGGATGACTCGATGGAGAAGTTGGCAAAGCTATACGTGGACAATATTGTTAGGCTGCATGGTGTGCCCCGTAGCATTGTGAGTGATCGTGATGGGCGGTTCACGTCAAATGATTGGAGGTTGGTGCAGTAGATGCTGGGAACAAAGTTAAAGTTCAGCACAGCTTTCCATCCGCAGACGGATGGGCAGACCGAGAGGGTCAATAGAACGATGGAGGACATGCTACGCATGTGTGTTCTGGATTTCGGTAAGCATTGGGAAGACCACCTGTATTTGGTGGAGTTCGCGTACAACAACAGCTACCAAGCAAGTATACAAATGGCGCCCTTCGAGGCCCTGTATGGTAGGAAGTGTCGCACGCCGTTATCGTGGCTTGAAGCGGGTGAGGCAAGGTTGTACAAGAAGCTGGAGGTGGAGAGTGCTACCTCGTTAGTGCGGATCATTCAGGAGCGCTTGTTGATCGCTCAGGACCGGCAGACGAAGTATTACAATGCCAAGCACCGGAACGTGGAGTTCGCGGTAGGCGATTGGGTATATCTGAAAGTGAAGCCGTTCAAGGGGGTTTCGCGGGTGAGACGCTTGAAGAAGCTGAGCCCAAGATACCTTGGACCTTTTGAGGTTCTGGAGCGAGTCGGCGAAGCTGCATACCGTTTGAAGCTATCGGTGGAGTTGAGTGGGTTACATGATGTGTTCCAAATTTCTGTGTTACGGAATGCGGTGCAAGAGCCTTCGCAGGTGATCGCGGTTGAACAAGTGCCGGTGGACGAAGGGTTGACGACTAGGGTCAAGCCCATTCGTATCGAAGATGTTGAGGTCAAGAGACTCCGTAACAAGGAGATCCGGATGGTTAAGGTCCAGTGGGATAATTGCGGGCGTGAGGAGCTCTCTTGGGAACGGGAGCAGACTATGCTCGAGGATTACCCGGAATTGTTCTGCTCAGGTACTGTTTTACGTTAAGTCCTATTTTTCCTTTATTAATTTCGTGGACGAAATTCTTTAAGGGGGGTAGAATTGTAACACCCCAAAATGTTGTAGGAGTGACGGGGATCGAATTTGGCCAAGACAGGGTTTTGGTGCAGGTGACACGGCCCTCGACACGGGCGTGTCAAAGGCCGTGTCGGGCGTGTCGAGCTCGGGTCGTCGAGCTGGCCGTGTAGTCGACCAGTTCAGGTCGACGATGGTCGTGTGGTGGAACACGGCCTAGGACACGGGCGTGTCCCAGGCCGTATCACACCTGGGCTGTACGGTGGGATACACGGGCAGTGACACGGGCACGAACACGGGTGTGTCTAGTTTGACACGGGCGTGTCTAAGGCCGTGTCACCAAGCCGTGTACCTCTCTGACTGCGAATTGTTGGCCGATTGCACACGGGGGGGGGGGCGTGACACGGGTCCCGACACGGGCGTGTCGCAGGTGACACGGGCGTGTCGGAGGCCGTGTCAAAGGCCGTGTGCTGGTTTTCAATTTTGGTCGAGACGGCGAATGAGTTACACGGCCAGGCACACGGCCGTGTGTGAGCCCATGTTCGGCCCAGATTTTATGATTTCAGGTCTAATCTCGACCGTTCGTTTCCTTGGCTTTGGATCCGACGGTGGGGGGCTGTTCCTGAGAGGTTTTAGCTGGATTTTAGGATTGGAATCCCTCATTCCATCCAAGCAAATCTCTCTCTAAGATTTAGAGAGAGGGGAGAGCAAGTTTGGAGGAGGAGACAAGATCCGGCCGCCGGAGGAGCTTCGGAGCTCCGAATCGCGATCCGAGTCCAGATCCGCGGAGGTGACGTCGTTGCGGTGCTTTTCAACCGCATAGTTTTCGATGGCGCCGCGGAAGAACGCAAGGGTAACGATTTCTCATCCTTGGGCATGTGAAGCACTCTTTTCCTTTGCATAGGAAGCCCTCTCTCGCGAGTGAGCGAAGAGTTGGAGCATTCCTTGGGGTAGATATGTGAAGTCCCCCTTGTGTAGAGTCCGTATGCGTAAACGGACATAGGCATTGTGTGTGAAGCCTATCCGGACAAGTAGAGCCGGATCGGTGATGTTGCATTGCATTTGTACCGGGCAAGACTCCGGATGTTTGGGTGTTTTCGGGTTTTCTACGTAGTAGATTGCATCAGGGAGCCTTGGAGATTAACTCCAAGGTGCACCCGGAAAACTAGGCAAAAGCGGGTTTTGCCAACACGGTGGCCGGGGAGCCAACGTGAACATAACTGGGTTATGTGATTATTGTGGTGGGAAAGGGACTCGGTGAGTCTTGACCTGCGCATATGGCTTAAATTGCCGTTGCGGTATGAGCACGGGTCAGGCGGAACCGTACCCGGTCTATGTCGTTCGGTAGGACCGTTGGAATGGATGAGGGTCTTCGGCGGTCTATGGCTTAAATTGCCGTGACTAAGGCCAGGAAGACAAAATGCTCATATGGATGACCGTCCAAGAGGCGGTGGTGGATTGGGAACGTCTATGGCTTGAATTGACGTGATATTGGCCGGTTCGCCGAGAATGTGCCCTGAGTGCACGGGGTGTGTGGCCGTGCGAGCCTACGCCTGTGGTGAAGTGCAAATACGTTATATAATTGCATATGCTAATAAAGTGCAGGGAAAGAGCATTGCCGCCCCGATTGTGGGGGCGGGATCGTTATAATTTGGTCAGCATTGCTGACCGTTGCTATTGTTTGCCACCGGGCGGTGGTTTGTGGCTTGCAGGTGCTGTGGAGCAGAGCGGGAAATAGCGGGCTAAAGCCCTTGTTGCTGTGCCGGCCCTCGAAGGCCTAATTGCTTATGTTTCTTTCCCGTATCTCATGTATGGCCGGCCTGCGAGCCGAAGTATGAAAACACTTCTTTTGTTAAGTGAACAGTGTAAGGTCTTAAGGCCATTTCTCCTTTGTGTTATGTATACATTCCTGAGTTTGTAGTGGACATTCATGCTGTTGTGGCTGAGTTCTTATTTCTTTAGCAACCTAATAAATTGCTTCCGCTAGGTGTTGTGTAGGACGACATGATTGGTTGAATGGTTTCAACGCGTAACCAACCGGTCTGTCCGTAGTATATGGCGTCGGGCCCCGGCCGGACCTACTGCTATATGCTATGCGACGGATAGGGGTGTTACAAGAGAAGCTTGCCGAGTTTTTTCTGGAATTGAGGAAAGTGGTGCTTTTCCCATCCTTGCTAAGTAGTTTTTTGTTTTCTTTGTAACATTTATTGCCATAGATCTTGGGTATGTTGTAGGTTTTGGCCAGATTTAACTTGCTGTAGGTTTTGGCCAGATTTAACTTGCTGTAGGTGGAAAATGTCTGAGTAGGTCTGGTTTTGGCTGGATAGGTATAGTTAGTGTCAATATAGTTAGTATTAGCAGGTTTTCCTTCCAGATAGTCTATGTAAGAAGAGAATTTTCTAATATTTTGGCTATTGCTGTGATTTATCCCCCCTCAGTTTAGATAAATTAGCTTTTTCTGCCAAGTTCTATTTGTAGGCGTCGAGTGTAGCCTTAGGCGTTGAGTGTAAGCTGAGGTAGTAGTCAATTTATAGCCTAAGTCTAAAAGTGTTGAGTGTATCTTCGTACAGAAGTCCAGTTTTTAGGCTAAGTGTTAAAGCATTGAGTGTGGTGGACACACTCAATGCCTAGGTGTTTTGGTCTGGAGTCTAAGTAAAAAGAGTTGACAACGTTGAGTGAGGTGAGCTAACTCAACGTTGTCTGCCTTGTTAGTTTTTCTAAGTCTTTTGGCGTTGAGTGAGTTGAGCTCACTCAACGGTATTTTTCCAGTTAGACTTTTGGCGTTAAGTGAGTTGAGCTCACTCAACGCAGTCTAGCCAGTTAGATTGTTCTAATTCTTTTGGCATTGAGTGAGTTGAGCTCACTCAATGCCATCTAGACAGTCGGTTTTTTAATAAGTCTTTTGGCATTGAGTGAATTGAGCTCACTCAACGCCGTCTAGTCAGGCAAATTTTCTAAGTCAAAAGCGTTGAGTGTGGTGAACTCACTCAATGCTGTCTTCTTAGCTTGATAGTTTAAGGCAAAAGCATTGAGTGTGGGGAGCTCACTCAACGCCTTTGTCTGTTTAGCGTTAGAAGAGTGGAGTAAGCATTTTGCGGCTAAGTGTTTTGGCGTTGAGTGAGTGGTGCTCACTCAACGCAGCGTCGAGTGAACTGGACGCTTTTCCCGCTTGGTGTTTTAGCGTTGAGTGAGTGGTGCTCGCTCAACGCGGTGTCGAGTGTATCCGACGCGACATCGAGTGTACTCAACGCTTTTCCCTTAGACTTATAGTTTTCTCCTGAATCTCTTAGTGTGGGTTTTTATAGGGTTTTGGTGATGTTTTCGGCTAGTTTTGAAGGCCGAATCGTAAATCATTGCAGGTGGTTACTCTAGTTTTCTTTACAGGGATGTTTGGGTGTAGAGCCGTTGCCACCACCATTTTAGCCCCGGTTTGGGCCGGTGTGTTGGACCCCAAGGCTGCACCGGTGGCCTCAAAGTTATTTGGATCTGGTTGTTTGGATGAGGGCTGTTTTTGGTCACCAACCCAGATCCATGGTTTTTCCTCTGCTAATGATTCACAGGTTAGGACTGTTAGTTCCTTTCTTTCCATATTATTTGGGCATTTTGTGGCTTTGTTGTTCTGCAGGTTTTAGCGGAGCATGTTATTATTCTCGCACTTGGTGCGCTTTGATTACTCTTTTTATTTGAGTACTTTACTTTTGCTGTCAAATTTTCTCCCTTTTGCCGAATTTATCAGCATTCTTTTGTAGGGTTTTGTAAAACCCTCTTTTATTTTATTGCTTATGATCTACTGCTCCTTTACTGCTTGTTTTTTTTTTCTCTTGCCGAGTTGTTCTTTGTTTGAATGCCTAAGGTTCAGGGTTGTAGCCGATTAAGCGGTTAGTTTTCTTTTGAAGCTTGCTAGTGATCTGCTGTTTTGCTGAGGGTTCTTTCCCTCATCTTTGTGAGGTAGTTCTTTTCTTATTTCCTTCTATATAGACATTCATACTCACCAGTGGGTTTGTGTCAGGTTATTGATGCCCACTGGTGGTTTTCTTTGGTGATGCTAAGTATGTGACTTAAACTGCTATTTTTGCCTTTGTGAAGGTTGTTTACTTGCTCTCTGGGATTGTTTTATGCTAGGGTGCATGCTAGATATTTTTAACTTATAAAACCCCTACCGATATTACTTCATACATGCCAAATTTCTAAAACTAAAGAACTATTTTCTAAACTAACGTAAAGACTATCTTCATACTATACTAAACTTAGAGTCTTGTATACCATGTGTTGTCCTTTGCGGACGTTTACGCTCATGTAGGATGTTAAACCATCTTAACTAAAGTATTTTTTTCCGCAGCATATAACTATATTTTACTCGTGGACTAGTTGATCCACTGTGCCGAGGGATACGACCATCTAATTTGAATGATTTTCTTCATAATAACTTATGAATTCTGTATAACTTGTTTAGGTTGGTGCCTTGCCTGAGCGTTTGCATATCCCCTACATGGCGTGGCATCACAACACGTAATTTTTCTTACTCTGATATAATTTTATTGCTGAGAAAATGCGGGTTGTGATAGTTGGTATCAGAGGGAGGTTTCTTGACAATTGGTCGGGCAACCTTCCCTTGTTAGTGTTAGTTGTTTAGTGTCATATCATACACACACTGATGTGTCATCAATACGTCTTGCCCGAAGCATGAACACTACACTCATAAGCATGATTAGAAGTATATAGGGCATATTATGTAGTATGAGATGCATAATATGTGTTTGTATATGGATCCATCATAGGTGGCAACATGTGAGGGTTATGTAGTATGTGATGCATAACCTCACCACATGAATGCCCATTTGCACATTTTCTCTTTTTCGTTGCATGCAATGTTATTTAGTATGGGATGCATACCATTTCCATGTGTACGCCGCTCATAACATGTATTTAGGCCTTTTATAGAATGCATATCACAACATGCATAACATATCATAGCATAAGCACAACATGTCAATCTAAAGATGTATATGATGACATATATACACACATGGTTTTGAGTCAAAAGGAATATAAATTCATGCATTCATGGTCTAAGCACATGAGTTAGTGTGATGATGGTGAATCATCCTAGGTTAAGCATAACATCATTATTGAAAAATCCTAGAACAAGTTAGCAGTTGAAGTTAATACTTAAGTATGTTTTGTCTGTACTGTGTCGTTTGAGTTCTAGCCGTTAAGCTAGGTTTTGATTAACAGTTTATTGTTTTATTAGAATGTCTCTTGAGCGTGATGCAATGAGGTTGACTCCCCAGCTTGAAGGTGAGTCATCAGGTGTGCAGGATGAGGCGGTTATTGTAGAACTGCGCTAGAGCATGGAGACCCTGTCAGGCCAGATTATGGTGATGCAAGCGCAGTTGCAGGCATTGTTGGCTGCCACCATAGGACGACAACCTAAGGAGCAAACTCCCGTAGTGGTTGAGAATGAGAGCGAGATCAACAAATTGAATAAGATTGCTTCTGGATTGTTAGCTGCTGAAGAGTGTAGAGTTAAGGGTTTCTTGGGTGGCCTCCCAAATGACATTCAGCAGTACGCCAATACTAACTAGCTCGAGACGAATCAGAGGACAGTGGAAGTTGCCCTTAAAGTTGAGTCTGTGGGATATACTAAGGATCGGGGCATGATACTAACGAAGGACAAGAGGAAGTATGATGAGGGTAAGAACACCCAGGTATACGGTGCTGCTCTAAGGAAGAGGAGTAAGGGAGTGTGTAGTTTTTGTGGCCGACCGGTCCACCCTTTCGAAATATGTTACCAGAGAATTGGAGCTCAGAAGAAGGAGCAGGTTCATGCGATTCAGGGTGCTCCCAAGAGGGACTTGGTATATACTTTGTGCAAGAAGAACAGGCATGACGTTTCCTGCTACTGGTTAAAGGATAAGGTTTGCTTTCAATGTGGACAGAAGGGGCATGTTAAGACAAAGTGCCCGCAGCCCTAGCCCGTTCTTCAACCAGTCCCACCTTAGGCTTTGTCACCGCCGCAGCAATTGGACAAAGGAAAAGGAAAGCTGAATGCGTTATCATCAGAAGAAGCTCAGACTTCTACCTAAGTAATATCAGGTTAGGTCCTCATCCTTTCTTAATTGTTAGTGGTATTTATAGCTTTAGTATTCGCTTCCTTGAATGCGTGAATGATTGTTTAGGAAGATTTCTGGTACTACCCACTCGTTTGTGGCTAGGACCCTCGTTTGGCCCTCGATTTTATGGTAATGCGCTTCGTGTCGAGTTTCCCTCTGGTGGTTGGGTATTGTGGGGCCAAAGTATTAAGATTGTGCGAGTCTATATATGACTTCCTAGTTTTTGCCGATTCGATAGAGTAGAATTATCCGTGCCAGGTCTCCCCGGTTTTTTATGCAGTATGTGCTCGAATGCTTTTAGATTCCGGATGTTTTGCTTGTTGGTTTCTGTGTTGGAGACCAAGGTTAGTTTGTCGCATTTAGAGGAGATCCCTGTGGTGCGCGAGTTTGAGGTTGTCTTTCCAGCCAATCTTCCTGGTCTTCCGCCTGAGAGAGACGTGGAGTCCGTCATAGATCTGGAGCCGGGTACTCATCCTATTGATTAAGGCCCCGTACCGTATGGCCCGTGTGAGCTGGATGAGTTGCTAGAGAATGGTTTTATAAGGCCAAGAATTGATGATATGTTTGATCAAGTAGCGTGGTAGCTCTGAGTTATCAAATATTGATCTTCGTTTAGGCTACCACCAGTTCAGGATTCGTGAATCAGGTATCCTACGGACTGCTTTCCGTTCCAGGCATGGACATTTTGAGTTTTTGGTGATATCGTTTGGTTTGACCAACACACCCTCTGCCTTTATGAATATGATGATCGGAGTATTCAAAGATTTTCTGGACCGACTCGTAGTTGTGGTTATAGATGACATTTTGGTATATTCCCACAATAGTGAGGAGCATGGTCAGCATCTGCGTTTAGCCAAGTTGTTCACCAAGTTGAGCAAGTGAGAGTTTTGGTTGCCCCAGGGTTTGTTTCTGGGTCAAGTGGTTAACAAGAATGGGATTTCAGTTGGCCCAGAGAAAATAGCTGCTGTTATGGAATGGACTAGGGATTTCAATCGACGCAGGAGAATGCAGCCTTCGTTAGGAGCGAGAAGTGCGAGGAATCTTTTCAAGAACTAAAGAATAGATTATGCACTGCTCTAGTTTTTGTCATTGCCTATGGAGGGCATGGATTATGATGTGTTTATGGATGCATCTCATGTTGGGCTTGGATGCATGCTGATGTAAGAAGAAAAAAGTGATGGTGTATACACATGATCTAGAGTTTGCAGCTGTGAATTATGAGCTAAAGTTGTGGAGAAACCTGTTCTAAGACGCGCAATGTAAGATTTACACTGATCATAAGAGTTGAAGTATGTATTCACTCAGAAAGAATTGAATTTGCTCCAGCGGCAATGGTTAGGGTGTGTTGCTAATTTTGATGTTGAGATTTGATACTATCCGGGCAAAGCTAATGTAGTAGCCGACGCCCTAAGTAGGAAGACCTGGAAAGTTTCCAATCTCTCCGCTGAGTTGTTGATAAAAAGATTTATTTTAATGGACATTTCGGTGAGAAGTAGTGACCTGCCAAGCATTTTGGCGGTGTCCGAGCCTTCATGGATTTCTCTTACGAGGCTTCATCAAAAGGACGATCCTGAAGTACTGCACCTTCATAATAGAACTGAGAAGGGGAGTTACCAGATTTCTCTATTGATGATGCGGGTACCTTGAGGTACCGCGCCGGATTCTATATCCCCGCCATTATGGATGTCCGAGTTATGTTGTGTAGAGAAGCGCATGGTTCTAGTGTTGCCTACCATCCAGGCTCTACCAAGATGTATCAAGACTCAAAGCAAATTGCCTGGTGGTATGGAATGAAAGGTGATATAGCCAAGTTTGTTTCTAAATGCTTCACCTGCAAGCGTGTTAAGGACGATCATGGAAGGCCGGTGACAAGTTGACTCCCTTGGAAATTCCGAGTTAGAAGTGGGAGAGTAATTCAATGGATTTCATCACGGGTTTACCGAGATCTCCTCGAGGACATGATTAAGTCTGGGTTATTGTTGACAGATTAATGAAGTGTGCTCACTTCGTCCCTTATAAGATCGATTACCCCATAAAGAAAATTACTGAGCTATATTTGGATGAAGTCATCCGGTTGCATGGAGTTCCTGTAAGTATCATATCAAACCGAGACTCCAGGTTTACGTCTCGCTTCTGGAAGAGTTTGCAAGAAGGTTTGGGTACGGATTTGAGGTATTCTACCACATACCACCCACATCCCAATGGTTAGACAGAGCGAGTTAATCAGATAGTGGAGGACATGATCAGATGTTACATTTTAGACCACGGAGGAGCGTGGGATGAGCGTTTGAGGCTTAAGGAGTTTGCTTATAATAACAGTTATCAAGAAAGCTTGCAAATGGCTCCTTTCGAAGCTCTGTATGGGAGACGCTGCAAAACTCCCCTATTTTGGACTGAGGTTAGCGAGAGATCTTTGTTGGGTCCGGAAGTGCTTGAAGAAATGGAAGTTGCTGTGAAGCTTATTCGAGAGAAGCTTCGGATAGCCCAAGAACAATATGAGAAGAACTCCAACCGACATAGATCTGATTTTGAGTTTGCTGTAGGGGACTTGGTATTTTCTTAAGGTTTCCCCGATGGTTGGAGTTAAGAGGTTCGGTAAGAACCGGAAGTAAGATCCAAGATTTGTAGGGTCGTTTATAAATTATTGTTTGGATTGGTGTGTCAGCTTGTAGGCTGGATTTGCCTGCAATTTTTCCCTGGTGTGCACAATATTTTACTCGTGAGCCCATGTGCAGAAGTGTGTACTAAGCGACAGACAAGTTTTGAATTATGTGCCCCAGTTGGATCCTAATCTTTCTTATGTTGAGATGCCTGTACGCATTTTGGATACTCAAGATCGTGTTTTGCGGAAAAGGACCATTCCGATGGTTAAAGTTTTGTGGAGAAACCAAGACGTGGAGAGCACGACTTGGGAATTGAAGTCGGCTATGAGGGAGGCTCACCCTCATCTATTTCCCTGAGTTTGCTTGGTATGTATTATTTTGTATAACTCTTGGTTTGTTATTTCCTTTCTATAGTAGTAGTGTTGTGCGTAAATTTTCGGGGCGAAACATTCTTTTAGGGGGAGTGGCTGTAACGCCCCTGGTTTTTATGTGATAATTTAATCTTTATTTAGCGTTACATTGACGCGTTTTCGGCATGTGCCATTATTAGAGCAGGGTTTTAGCTCTTAAGGTTTTCTGAGTGGCTGGGTTGTAGCCTGTTGCAAGATTCTTTAGCGAGCCGGAGTCTGTTTTGGTGACTCGGTGGAGCCTCTTCGAGAATGCTTGTGTTTTGGCTTCGGGAAGTGTTAGCCCGAGTTTTGTTTGTCGGATGACGATTCCGACTTCTCCACTAGATTCGTAGCGTGGGCGTTTAGCTACGGTGTGAATTTCATTAAATTCCAAGGTCTTTGGATTTTCCCGCCGTTTTGAAGTTTTATTAAGTAATTAATATAATATATTATTATATTGATTTTATTATAATAGTGGCTGTAGTGACTATTATAATAGATATTATAATATTGTAATAGTGGTTGTAGTGACTATTATATTAGATATTATAATATTATAATAGTGGCTATAGTGGTTATTATATTAATATAATATATTATAATAGATATTATATATAGAATTCTTTTTAGAAAACCCTATTCATCTTCCCCAAACCCGACGGCTAGCTTCCAGCGGAAGGAGACAGGCGACGGAAAACCGGGAGCTTCTGGCCGCCGATTTCAGGAGATTTAGAGCTCGAAATTCTCGTTCAAGGGCAGATTCAGACTACTCTCGCCTAGATCTTCATCCCTAGGGTAAGTTTTCCGAGTTTCATGGTCTTTCTAGAGGTCAAGAATTTCGGTTTGACCCTTTCTTCCTCTCTAAAGCTTCAAATTTCTTGGCTAAGTGTTTTTACTGCCAGATCCAAGAGAAGGAGAGGAGTTGGCCGAGTTTTTCTGGAATTGAGGTAAGTGGTGCTTTTCCCATCCTTGTCAAGTAGCCTTTTTTGTTTTCTTTGTAGCATTTATTGCCATAGATCTTGGGTATGCTGCAAGTTTTGGCCAGATTTAACTTGCTGTAGGTTTTGGCAAGATTTAACTTGCTGTAGGTAGAAAATGTCTGAGTGGGTCTGGTTTTGGCTGGATAGGTATAGTCAGTGTCAGTATAGTAAGAAATTAGCAAGTTTTCCTTCCAGATAGTCTATGTAAGAAGAGAATTTTCTAATATTTTTGTTGTTGCTATGATTTATCCCTCCTCAGTTTAGATAAAATAGCTTTTTCTACCAGGTTCTGTCTGTAGGCGTCGAGTGTAGCCTTAGGCGTTGTGAGAACCCGCCAACCCAACGGTTCATCTCAAAATCCTGGTATTGAGATGAAGGATGGTGGGGTACATAAACACAGAGGAGCGGACGCTGCGAGCGATGTGGGAGTAATCCCAACCACAGGACCGCGGGGATATTCCGCCACAGGGGGCCCAACGGGGTCAACACCCAGACCAGGAACGCGATGGGGAAAGCCACGGGGTCGGTCCCACACACACGTGTCCTGCTGGCAAATTACTCCAACACACCCCCGCAGCAGGACAACCTCCCTCTGATACCATGTTAGAACCCGCCAACCCAACAGTTCATCTCAAAACCAAGGTATTGAGATGAAGGGTGGCGGGGTACATAAACACGGAGGAGCGGGCGCTGCGAGCGATGTGGGACTAATCCCAACCATAGGACCGTGGGGATATTCCGCCATAGGGGGCCCACCAGGGTCAACACCCAGACCAGGAACGCGATGGGGAAAGCCACGAGGTCGGCCCCACACACACGTGCCATGCTGGCAAATTACTCCAACATGCGTTTAGTGTAAGCTGAGTTAGTAATCAGTTTCTAGCCTAAGTGTAAAAGCGTTGAGTGTATCTTAGTACAGAAGTCCAGTTTTTAGGCTAAGTGTTAAAGCGTTGAGTGTGGTGGATACACTCAACGCCTAGCTGTTTTTGTCTGGAGTCTAAGTAAAAAGTGTTGACAGCGTTGAGTGAGGTGAGCTCACTCAACGTCGTCTTCCTTGTTAGTTTTTTTAAGTATTTTGGCGTTGAGTGAGTTGAGCTCACTTAATGCCGTTTTTCCTGTCAAACTTTTGGCGTTGAGTGAGTTGAGCTCACTCAACGCCGTCTAGCCAGTCAGATTTTTCTATGTCTTTTGGCGTTGAGTGAGTTGAGCTCACTCAACGATGTCTAGGCAATCTGTTTTTTTCTAAGTCTTTTGGCGTTGAGTGAGTTGAGCTCACTCAACGTCGTCTAGTCAGGCAGATTTTCTAAGTCAAAAGTGTTGAGTGTGGTGAACTCACTCAACGGCTTTGGCTGTTTGGCATTGACAGCGTTGAGTGTGGTCAACTCACTCAACGCCGTCTGCTTAGCTTGATAGTTTAAGGCAAAAGTGTTGAGTTTGGGGAGCTCACTCAATGCCTTTGGCTGTTTAGCATTGGTAGAGTTGAGTAAGAATTTTGCAGCTAAGTGTTTTGGCATTGAGAGAGTGGTGCTCACTCAACGCGGCGTCGAGTTAACTCGACGCTTTTCCCGCTTGGTGTTTTAGCGTTGACTGAGTGGTGCTCACTCAACGCGGCGTCGAGTGTACCCGACGCGGCATCGAGTGTACTCGAAGCTTTTCCCTTAGACTTGTAGTTTTCTCTCGAGTATCTTAGTGTGGGTTTTTATAGGGTTTTGGTGATGTTTTCGGCTAGTTTTGAAGGCCGAATCGTGAATCATGGCAGGTGGTTACTCTGTTTATCTTGACAGGGATGTTTGGGTGTAGAGTCATGGACACCTCCATTTTTGTCCCGATTTGGGCCAGTGTGTTGGACCCCAAGGCTGCACTGGTGCCCCCTGAGTTATTTGGATCTAGTTGTTTGGATGAGGGCTGTTTTGGTCACCAACCTAGATCCATGGTTTTTCCACTGCTAATGATTCACAGGTTAGGACTGTTAGTTCCTTTCTTTCCATATTATTTGGGCATTTTGTGGCTTTGTTGTTCTGCAGGTTTTAGCGGAGCATGTTGTTATTTTCGCACTTGGTGCGCTTTGATTACTCTTTTTCTCTGAGTACTTTACTTTTGCTGTCAAAATTTCTCCCTTTTGCCGACTTTATAAGCATTCTTTTGTAGGGTTTGGTAAACCCCTACTTTGTTTTATTGCTTATGATCTACTGCTCCTTTACTGCTTGTTTTTTCTCTTGCTGAGGTGTTCTTTCTTTGAATGCCTCAGGTTCAGGATTGGAGCCGATTAAGCGCTAGTTTTCTTTTGGAGCTTGCTAGTGATCTACTGTTTTGCTGAGGGTTCTTTCCCTCATCTTTGTGAGGTAGTTCTTTTCTTGTTTCCTTCTGTATAGACATGCATACTCACCAGTGGATTCGTGTCAGGTTGTTGATGCTCACTGGTGGTTTTCTTTGCTGATGCTAAGTATGTGACTTAAACTACTATTTTTGCCATTATTATGGTTGTTTACTTGCTCTCTGGGATTATTTTATGCTAGGGTGCATGTTAGATATTTTTGACTTATAAAAACCCTACCGATATTACTTCATACATGTCATATTTCTAAAACTAAAGAACTATTCTCTAAACTAACGTAAAGACTATCTTGATACTATACTAAACTTACAGTCTTGTATACCATGAGTTGTCCTTCGTGGACATTTACGCTCATGTAGGATGTCAAACCATCTTAACTAAAGTATTTTTTTTCCGCAGCGTATAACTATATTTTACTCATGGACTATTTGATCCACTGTGCCGAGAGATACGACCATCTAATTTGAATGATTTTATTCATAATAACTTATGAATTCTATATAACTTGTTTAGGTTGGTGTCTTGCTTGAGCGTCTGCAGTTATCCCCTGTATGACGTGGCATCACAAAACATATTTTCTCTTACTCTGATATAATTTTATTGCTGGAAAAATACGGGTTATGACAAGGGGCGACAACGGTGACAGCTATAGGATAAAGGAGCGATGATGGCTGCGGCGACGAGAGTGAGGAGCGCCAGCGGAGGCGGCAGTGGATGAGAAAACCAACGACGACGGTTGTCGCGGCGATGGCGGTGATGGCCGCGGTGATGAAGATGATGAAGGTGATGACGACGGTTGCCGCGATGATGGTGGTGGTTTCCGCAATGATTGTGGAGGTTGCCGCGGTGATGGAGGCGGTCACCACAATGATGGCGGTGATGATGAAGATGATGGCGGCGATGGTGGCGATTGCCGTGACGATGGCAGCAATGACGATGATGGCAATGGAGGAAGAGAAGGGTGATGACAGTGACGTCGGTGGATGAGAAGGGCGACGACGGCAGCGTCAGTGGATAAGAAGAGCAACGGCGGCGGTTGACGCGATGATTGTGGTGATGATCTATGTGATGAGGATGATGACGACGATGGCGACGATTGCCGCGATAATGGTGGCGACGGTTTTGGCGCTAGTGTAACGTCCCAATTCGCGTTAGGCCCCTCGCACGAGTTTTGAGTCAAGAGACTTCACTCAGGCTAGGGGTGCACTGGCAAAAGGTGTCAAGTGTGTTGATCCGAGTGATTTAATAGTGATATCCAACGGATCTAAGAAAATGGCCTAAGGAAAATTCGTCGAGAATACCCGGCGATTCACACCGATCGTCGAGAATGCCCGACGATTCTCACCAATCGTCGAGAATGCTCGGTGATACCCACCGATCGTCGAGTATCGCTGTGAATACTCAACGCACTCAACGCCAGGTTTTCCGATAAGTTTGCTAAGTGAAATTCGCCGGGTATCATTGTTGATACCCGACGAATTCGTCGAGAATGCCCGACGATTCTCACCGATCGTCGAGAATGCCCGGTGATACCCACCGATCGTCGAGTATCGCTGAGAATACTCAACGCCAGGTTTTCCGATAAGTTTGCTAAGTGAAATTCGCCAGGTATCATTGTTGATACCCGACGAATTCGTCGAGAATGCCCAACGATTCTCACCGATCGTCGAGTATCGCTGAGAATACTCAACGCACTCAATGCCAGGTTTTTCCGATAAGTTTGCTAAGTGAAATTCGCCGGGTATCATTGTTGATACCCGACGAATTCGTCAAGAATGCCCGACGATTCTCACCGATCGTCGAGTATCGCTGAGAATACTCAACGCACTCAATGCCAGGTTTTTCCGATAAGTTTGCTAAGTGAAATTCGCCGGGTATCATTGTTGATACCCGACAAATTCGTCGAGAATGCCCGACGATTCTCACCGATCGTCGAGTATCGTTGAGAATACTCAACTCACTCAATGCCAGGATTTCCGATAAGTTGGCTAAGTGAAATTCGCCGGGTATCATTGTTGATACTCGACGAATTCATCGAGAATTCCCGACGATTCTCACCGATCGTCGAGAATGACGGATGATTCCCGCCGAATTTGACTTGTGCGTTTTCTTCGCCCAGGCAGATTCACCGGCTTGTACAGGCAGACCGAACCGGACTTCGGGATTCATGCTGGATGATTCCTTGGACCGGGTCACTTCAATATGACCCATTATGGGCGGTCCAATGAGGCGTTGACACGTGGCAGAAGGGATTTAACCTAATACATCGGTCTATAAGAGGAGAGAACGCCGAACCCTAGCCGTTATCACGGACCTCGCGAATGACGGAGCCGAGGGAAGCAGGCGGAGCTCTTGGAGGTGGTCTTCTTCCTCTCTTTCTCTCTCTATCCTTCCTTGCCGTGAAGAACAACTGCACCAAGCAAGAGATGCCGCAAAGAAGGATGACTAGATCCATGGCCGGGAATGTTGGTACCGCTGGAAATGAGGTGAGCTTCCTCCCCTCTCCCTTGGTGCTAGATCTGTAGTTAATATTCTAGGAGATATATCGACTCCATAGAGTCTTGATGGTGAGGAGGAGATTTCTTAGGGAAAGCCATGCCTAGGTTGTTTTCTAGGCTTTAGTCTTCTTCAACCTCTTCATCATTCAAAGTGAAGAAGAGAGAGTGATTCGTAGAGAAGTACGGCTTTGTGAGGGTGAATAAGGGTGGACGAATTTCTGGAGGAGTTTTGGGAGGTCTGTGCAAGGAGGAAGATGAACGGATGCCGTTCATCTTACCTTAAGATGTGTGCAGAAATCTGACTTCTGCACGCAGCGATCTTCGTCGCCAGTTTCAGAGGGGTTCTGTTCATATCTGGGTTTTCAACTCAACATAAAAGTCGTAGTCCTCGAAAATACCTTTCCAACGAGTGGTTGCACGTTTCCAGGCAATACCTGTAGCCACGGTAAAGTCCGTTCGAGTCTGCTGCGATTGGGGGAAATATGTCCAGGAAATCTGTATCATGTACGCAACAGACTTCGAGTCGAATTTCTGGTATGATGCGACTAGATCTGGGCTTCCGACTCAACATGAAAGTCATAGCCCTCGCGAATACCTTTCCAATGAGGGGTTGAGAGTTTATAGTGGATTCCTGTAGCTCCAGAAATTCCAGTTTTGGTGGCAGGCTATATAATAATAATGCTCATGTTAACTCATGGTTAAGTGTACTCTTTGTGAAAGTTATGATGTGCAATTTATATCATTTGGTTCCCTTAATTATGATGCTATAGTTAACCTTATGAATGTTGTGCTAAACATTGGTAGCCATCTAGGTTAATGGTGATGTGAATTGAGATAGGATGGCTAGTGATCAATGGAGGTTGAGCTTGGTTGTAGAATATATCTATCATGTGATGAATTGAGGTGATCAATTGAATAGATAGTTGTGAATGAGATGAACTCTATTGGGATAGTATTTTGTACCCATGATCCGAGCCTAATAGGTTTTGTTGATAACTGATGCTTAGAGATGTAGTCTCCATACGGGTAGCATCGAGTGAGTTGTGATGGTGCAGGTGGTGTGCGACGACTCGATGTGTCGTGATACTGAGATAATGAATGTGGCAGGTCTACGGGCTCGCCAGTCGTCACACCGATGAGAGTCAATAGTTAGACCTTGGGAGGTAGGGATAGACACTTGGTGTCCATAACCCGAGGTCTCCTCTGCGCCATGAGAATGGTTGGGCTTGCGCCTCGTGCGATACCGAGGTTCCTTCCGATTCGAAATCAAAGGCCAGGTTGGGCTGTGTTCTTGGTGCACATCTACCCAAGACCCCTTCTGAGCCGTAGTATGCATGTGAGCTCCGCTGTTGTGTTCTTAGCGTTGAGGCGTACGGAGGCCTAAGATAGGTAGTGTGGATACCACCTAGTAGTGGAGACGCCCGCTCCACTGTCACCGTCTGGCCACGACGATTGACGCCTGAGAGGTTAGCTACCTGCTCGAGCAGTGGGAACTTCAAGTCTGTGTCGACATAGCAACTTGCATGTGTGTGAACATGGGTCGGTCATTTCATAGCATTCATATCATACTCAAGATCCTTATCGTATAAGTTTGTATGAACACTCTTATACGATGAGTTACTTTTCTGTTAAGCCGAACCTTAACTTATAAGTTTGTATGAGCACTCTTATAAGTTAAGTTACTAATCCTGTTGTAGATTACCTGCTGATTAATTATTAGATTTAATAGAACTGCTAGCTTACTTCGTAGAGATATTATTCTTACCTGTTCCTTGTCACCTGCTTGATTACTCCTGCTTTATATATACATATTGTACTTGTTTCCTTTCTCCGCCCGGTGCCGAGGAGTCGCCGGGGGAGCGGATGTGAAGCCACTTAGTCCTTATGACTAACGGTTGCTACGTCTTCCATTTTAGGAGGAAACCTCGCAGATAGGCCAGCAGCAGGACATCTAGGCCCGGACGACAGGACCTGAGGTGACGGTACCATCGATTCCGTCCGTGACAGTCGTGAGTGTTTTGTTGTAGCCTTTTTGGCAAACAGTTTTTAGACTTTGATATTTTAGAAGCTTGTTATGCTTCTTATTTTTTGCTTTGTTTTGGACTATAAACTGTGTGATTTGACTTTCTTTTTATCTTATGGTTGGGTTGGCATGATTTATTGAAATTGGTTGTAGCCGGCGGAATAGGCGTCTTGTAGTACAGGCTAACCTGTGTGTTAGTGCTACCGCAAGGCGGCTATTCTGGGCATAAGACTCCCCTCGTGCCGTGTTTTGTGTTCCGGGAGGGGGGTCTTACAAATGGTATCAGATTGTCGCGATCCTCACCTAAAGAAGTCATTTAACAATGGGCCACTCCCGTTCGATTAGTCAGTTTGGGGACAAACTGACTTAGCGGAAGCAGTGGTGTGCCCATATGTAATTCACACTAAGTTTGTCAAATTTTGACCTTAGTTTTAGCCAACCTGACCCTAGTTCGTACCTTATGCGTAGGTCCCAGTGCAGATGGAGCCAGTTGGGGGTACTCCTACCCCTTCCGTTCCTTCACAATTCCAACAATCAGAGCTGGGGCAAACGCTGTCAGCAATATTAGATGCTTTTAGAGCCCAACAAGCTCTGGTGCAGCAGCAAGCTCCGAGATCCAACTGGTTGAGCACCTTCCGTGCCCTATCCCCTCCTGCTTACCTAGGGATAGAGTCGGCGGTGCGCACCGAAGAGTGGATTGATACCGTTTAAGAGCTGATGGCCGGTATAAGATGCCCGAGCAATATGGCAATGACCTTGGTGGTGACGTTGCTAGAGCTGCACGCCAAACGATGGTGGAAGTCCCTCATGGGCTCCACCTTTCAAGGGCGAGTGTACACAGACATTAGTTGGAGTGAATTCTCTGAAGCTTTCTTGGAGCATTTCATCCCCTCTTCCGCACGGGATGAACTTGAGGAGAGATTTCTACAACTGAAGCAGGGATCGAAATCGGTGACATAATACCAGCAAGAGTTCCAACACCTCGCTAGGTTTGCCGATTCTTATGACTTGGATGATAGAGGCTATGTGAAGCGCTTTTACAAAGGGTTAAGGGACCCCTGAGACAGGCCCTTTTGTTTATAGCTGATGCTAGCCTGGTGGGAATTATTGACATGGCAAAGAGACTAGAGGCAGATCACATAGAAAGTAATAAGAGACCTGCAGAAGGGGTGATGGAAGTCGGCCCCAGTAATAGAAGGAGACATGATCATGGTAGAGGAAGAGGAAATCAGAGAGGCGGCCGGTGGTTCAACCGGAACTATAGAGTGGAGCACCCGATTCCACAGCCACCAGCTTTGCCTCTATTACCACAACAGCAACAATTTCAACAACCTGGGGGCTGACGTGACATAGTGTGTTTCGAGTGCAACCAACCGGGGCACGTCCGACGTTTCTGCCCGCAGTTGTTTGCGAATGCTCCTTTTGCTCTCCCTCCAGCAGCTCCTCGTGGACGGGGGCATATGCGTGGTCGAGGACGGGGACCACCAGGGAGAAATCAGGGACATGCGCGGGAGCAGGTATTCATATTGGATATGACCCAAGAGCGGAACCCACAAGAGGTTATCGCAGGTACGTACTGAGTTTATTAATAGTGCACGGACATGTCTATTTTTATGATACATAGAACATGCACATTCCTAGCTAGTGGTTATATCTTGATATTTTAGGCACCGTCATGGTTAGTGGGAGCCCCGCTTATGCGTTATTTGATACGGGCGCATCTCACACGTTCATTTCGGCAGACTTCGTGAAAGACTTAGAGAGGGTGCACCATTTCACTGGCACTACTCAAAGGGTGCGTCTCCCGGATGGATCCGAAATGACGTCGTCTGCCAGTTGTGACTTCGACACGCTCATAGGAGGGAAGTTCTTTGAAACTGCAGTGACAGTATTGAAGATTCCGGAGTTCGACCTCATTTTGGGCATGCATTGGATGGACTGGCACCACGCCAGAATTAATTGTGCGGAGAAGCAAGTTACCTTGAGGCATGGAGACTCAGAAGTCGCCTTCCAAGGTATTAGATTCGCACCTCGTAAACTGTTATCTTCAATTCAGGTTATAAAATCTCATATGGAGGGGGACAAAGTCTATGTAATTTGTTTTGAGTTGAAGAAGATGACATTAGATGTCAAAGATGTGCGGGTTGTGCGGGATTTCCCCGAGGTATTCCCCGAGAAATTGCCGGGACTACCCCCGCATAGGGAGGTGGATTTCCAAATCAAGCTAGTTCCGGGTGCCAAGCCCGTTTCACGGGCTCCTTACCGAATGGCTCCGAAGGAACTTGCAGAGTTTAGGGTCCAACTTCAGGAGTTGGTGGAAGCAGGCTTCGTTCGCCCAAGTTCGTCACCTTGGGGAGCTCCTATTTTGTTCGTTAAGAAGAAGGATGACACCCTACGGTTGTGCATAGATTATCGAGAATTGAATCGGTTAACGGTGCGGAACACCTACCCTCTACCCCGCATCGATGAACTATTTGATCAGTTGGTGGGATCACATTGGTTCTCCAAGTAAGACCTGCGGTCGGGGTATTATCAGCTGAGAATACAAGAGGAAGATATTCAGAAAACGGCGTTTAGCTCGAGATACGGTCTATATGAGTTCACTGTGATGCCGTTCGGGCTTACGAACGCCCCTTCAGCCTTTATGAGTTTGATGAACAAGGTGTTCGGCCCCTATTTGGACATCTTTGTCATCGTGTTCATCGATGACATTCTTGTCTACTCCAAGACAGAAGCGGAGCACGCCGAACATCTAGCCTTAGTACTGAAAAAGTTAAAGGAACATGCTTTATTTGCCAAGTTCAGCAAATGCGAGTTTTGGCTCTAAGAGGTTGCCTTCTTGGGCCATGTGATTAGTGGGGCTGGGCTAGCGGTGGATCCAGCCAAGGTACAGGCCGTGAAGGAATGGTCTCCATTGAAGTCGGTGGCCGACGTACGGAGCTTTCTTGGACTTGCCGGGTACTATCGCAAGTTTGTGAAAGGCTTCTCAAAGGTCGCTCTTCCACTTATCACACTGAAGAAGAAAGGCGTGCCGTACGAATGGACACCCCAGTGCGAAGCCACATTCCAAGAGTAGAAGGATCGGCTCACGACCGCACCCATCCTAGCCCTCCCGTCGGGGAAGGAAGGCTTTCAAGTTTACACGGATGCGTCATACCAAGGGATGGGAGCCGTGTTGATGCAGAATGGGAACGTGATTGCTTATGCTTCAAGACAGTTGAAGAAGCATGAAGCCAACTATCCGGTGCATGATTTGGAGTTGGGAGCGGTGGTGTTCGCCCTGAAGATTTAGAGACACTATCTGTATGGCGTCCACTGCGAGATCTTCTCGGATCATAAGAACTTAAAGTACGTCCATACTCAAAAGGAGTTGAAATTGAGACAACGACGGTGGTTGGAGTTTTTGTGTGACTATGAATTCACCTTGAACTACCACCCCGGAAAAGTTAATTCTGTAGCTGATGCCTTGAGCCGAAAAGTACCGGGATCGAGCACGGAGTCCCGTTTAATGAGCATGGAGTTAGCTCGGATACTTAAAGAGATGGAGATCATATTGGTATTTAAGGATCAACCGGAAGAGTATACGGAATACTTGGCCGCGATGAGTATAGTTTGCAACATACGAGACCGGATTTGGATGGACAGAAAAACCTATTCGAATCTAGTGTGCATATAATGAATAATTATTAAGACCCAATAAAATTATTGCAAATGGATTTGTTCCTGCTAAATAACTAAGGCAATAAATATATTTTTTTGGATTTTCTTGATGAAAATAATATGTAGATTATTAAAAAAAATTTGATTTTTTTGCAGAGAAATAAAAGTTTTAGACCGCTATTTACAGACTAACAATAAAAATTTATTTAATTATTTTAGACAACGGATAATGCAAGTGCGTGTTGGCGTACTAATAAAATGGGTAGGGTGACAATTAGAAAATTAACGTGAACCTCCCTCTGGTACTAAATTGATTCAGGTCAATGGTTCCGACGGATAAAACAACTCTTTAGGGTGCAGACAATTAAACAGTTTAATAATGCACAAACGCAAAAGGTCACTATGTAACATCCCGATTTGCACTAGGTCCCTCGTGCGCGCTTTTGAGTCAGGAGAACTGATTTAGGCTCAGAGAGTGCAGGCGATCAGGCGCGCACTCGTGGGGAAAAGAGAGGTTGGGCCTGTGTAGGACACGGGTAGAGACACGGGCGTGTCCCTACCCGTGTGTCGTGTGCGTCGAGTTCTCGAGAGGTGTCAAGTTCTCGAGAAGTGTCGAGTGGTACTCGAGAAAGTGTGTCCCGAGCAGGACATGGGTGGGGACATGGGCGTGTCCCTACCCGTGTGCGTCGAGTTCTTGAGAGGTGTCGAGTTCTCGAGAGGTGTCAAGTGGTACTCGAGAAAGTGTGTCCCGAGCAGGACACGGGTGGGGACAGGGGCGTGTCCCTACCCGTGTGCGTCTAGTTCTCGAGAGGTGTCAAGTTCTCGAGAGGTGTCGAATGGTACTCGAGAAAATGTGGCCCGAGCAGGACACGGGTAGAGACACGGGCGTGTCTCTACCCATGTGCACATCTTCAGAAGCAAGCCGTGTCACCCGGGGCAGGACACGGGTAAGAACACGTGCATGAAAATGGCGGTGTCATGTGACACAGGTAGTGGACACAGGAGTGTCCCTACCCGTGTTGGTGTCCAAGCGACACTTGAACCGTTGATGTCATTTTGCCAGAGCAGGACACGGGTAAGGACACGACCGTGTCCCTACCCGTGTCACTTCTGTATAAAAAGATAAAACTGAAACCCTAGCCGTCTCATTCTCTTACAAACCCTATTTTATGAAGAGGAACTTCTGGAGGAGGTAGATTTTGCTGGAGCCAACCAAACCCGTGAGGAAATGCCACCACCGTCAAGGGAAAAACGATGCCAACGAGAAGGATGACAAGATCCATGGCCGGAAATGGCGGAACCACTGGAAATGAGGTGAGCTTCCTCCCCTCTCCCTTGGTTCTAGATCTATAGTTATTCTTAGGCAAGACATCGACTCAAATGAGTCTTGATGTGTGAGAAGAAGATTTTTATGAGGGCCTTTCTAGAACCTGTGTTCTAATGCTTAGTCATCTTCAACCTCCCCTTCTTCAAAGTGATGATGGGGGTGGATTCGTGAAGAGGAATGGCCTTAAGAGGGTGAATAAGGGTGGAGGAACTTCTGGTTGCGATTTGGGAAGACCGGCTTGAGGAGGAAGATGAACCGATGTCGTTCATTCCGCTTCAAGATGCGTGCAGAAATCTGTGTTCTGCACGCAGCGACTTTCTTGGCTATTTTCAGGCAATAAAAGGTCAGATCTGGGCTTTTGACTAAACACGAAAGTTGTATCCCTAGAAATTACCTTTCCAACGAGTGGTTACATGCCTTCAGGTGAAGTATGTAGCAACAGGAATGTCTGATCGAAGTAGAGGCTGTAGACTAAGTGCGCAGAAATTGTATTCTGTACGCAGCAGGCTTTGGAGCCAATTTCACGTAGGATACAGTCTGATCTGGATTGCAGACTGAACATGAAAGTTGTAGCCCATGGAAAGAACTTTACATTGAGGGGTTACACGCACTCACCGGATTCTTGTAGCCACAGGAATCTTCGGTTGAAGTTGCTGTCCAGCAGGTGTTCTGCACCTGAAATTCCTGGATTAGTTTTATAATTGAATTTGATCTCGGAAGAGGTTTTGTAACAATCCGACGTTAAGTCGTAGTCAAATCATAATATGTAGGGTTGTGACAATTCAACGCATGATGAAACTATTGGATAGGCCCCACGTAAACTAATGGTGAAATGGCATGTGATCGAATGAAGTGACTTTGTGGGGGATAATGAGCAAAAGATAATTAATGGTCTAATCATGAGAATACTAGAACTTGTGTATTCGGTCGGTGTTGATTGATATGAATATGTGTTGTGATAATCGGATGAGTAACTCATGTGCTCACGAGTGATTGGGTTGGTAAACTAAATGTTGTTGGTGCTGTGAGAAGAGTCATGAATGGACGGTTGGGCTTGGTCCTCGGTGTTCATGTCTCGAGGCGCCTTCCGTGTCTAATGGTCGGTTGGGCTTGGTCCTCGTGCTCATTTCTGAGGCTCCTTCCGTACCATAATGTGGTTGAGTGGCTCGCGGTGTGATTCGACACGCGGTGTCGTAATCCCGGGTTAAGGATAGTGTGGCAGGTCTACGGGCTCTCCAATCGTCACACCGATGGGAGTTGACAGCTAGACCATGGGCGGTTGGGCTTGGTCCTCGGTGTTCACGTCCCGAGGCTCCTTCCAAGCCAAGTGAATAGTTGGGCTTGGTCCTCGTGCTCTTTTCCGAGGCTCCTTCCGTATCACACCTTCGGCCAATTCGGGGCTAGGATCTCGGTGCACATCTACCCGAGACACCCGCTGAGCCGTAGTACGCATATGAGCTCCGCTGTTGTGTTCTTAGCGTTGAGGCATACGAAGGCCTATGCTAGGTAGTGTGGAGACCAGCCTTGTAGTGGAGATGCCCGCTCCACTGTCATCTTCCGGCCACGACGGTTGACGCCTGAGAGGTTAGCTACCTGCTCGAAAAGTGGGAACTACAAGTCTGTGTCGACATAGCGAGTGCATGTGCGTGTTCATGGGTGAGTCATTGCATTGCATACATGTCATTACACTCCATTGCATACACAAGATCCTCATCGTATAAGTTTGTATGGGCACTCCTATACGATGAGTTACTTACTGCTGAACGATCCTCAACTTATATGTTTGTATGGGCATTGATATAAGTTGAGTTACATTCTGTTATAATACTATACTCTCATGCTGCTGTAGATGATAGAATTGCTAGAATAAGTTATTGCTCATTTATTATACTGCTTTATTTACATTGAGATATACCACATGCTTGTACCTATGTTTCATTTATATTGTACCCTGTTCCTTTCTCCGCCTGGTGCCGAGGAGTCGCCGGGGGAGCAGATGTGAAGCCACTTAGTCTTTATGACTAACAGTTGCTACGTCTTCCTTTTTAGGAGGAAACCCCGCAGGTGGAGTAGCAGGTTATGCAGCCGGACAGCCATGTCAGGACGATAGGGCCTGAGGGGACGGTACTGTCACTACCGTCGGTTACTGATGTGAGTGTGAGAGGTTTTTGTTGTACCCGTTTTGGGAAAACTATTTACGTACTCTGATGTTAGAAGCTTGTTGAAGCTTCTCTACTGTTGTTATATTACAGACTATCTGCTTGGTGTGGATTTGACTTCAATGTTATATTTGGTTGGGTTGGCAATGTATTATATTGGTTATAGCCGGCGGGATAGGCGTCTTGTGGTACAGGCTAGCCCGAGTGTTAGTGTTACCGCAAGGCGGGTGTTTTGGGCATAAGACCCCTCTCATGTCGTGTGTTGTGTTTCGGGGGGGGGGGGTCTTACAAATTGTATAAGCTTGCTACGATCCTGAACTGAAGAAGTCATTTAACAATGGTGCCACCCACGTTCGATTAGTCAGTTTTGGGACAAACTGACTTAGCGGAAGCAGTGGTGTGCCCATATGTAATTCACACTAAGTTTGTTCATCTTTGACCTTAGATTAGCCGACCTAACCTTAAGTTTGTACCTTACGTGTAGATCCCAGTACATGTTGAGCCGGTGAGGGGCACCTCCGCCCCGTCCGTTCCTAAACATTTCCAACATTCCGAACTAGGACAGACGCTCACAACTATCCTTGACGCCTTCAGGTCCCAATCTAGGCAAGCCCCTGTACAACAGCAGGGTCTGGGATCCACTTGGTTAAGCACCTTCCGAGCTCTCTCCCCTCCTGCTTACCTTGGGACGGAGTCGGCAGTGTGTACGAAAGAATGGCTCGACACTGTACAAGAACTATTAGCAGGAATAAGGTGCCCAAACAACATGGCGGTGACCCTTGTAGTGACACTCTTAGAGCTGCACGCCAAAAGGTGGTGGAAGTCCCTCATGGGCTCTACTTTTCAAGGACGGATGTACACGGATATCAGTTGGAGCGAATTCTCTGAAGCCTTTTTAGAGCATTTCATCCCCTCGGCAGCTCGGGATAATCTTGAAGAGAGATTTTTGTAATTGAAGCAAGGGTCCAAGTCAGTGAAAGAATACCAACGGGAGTTTCAGCACTTGGCTAGATTTGCTAACTCTTATGAGTTGGATGATAGAGGATACGCAAAACGATTCTACAAAGGCTTCTGAGACCCCCTGAGGCAAGCCCTTTTTTTTATAGCGGACTCTAGTCTAGCCGAGATTATTGACATGGCGAAGAGGTTGGAGTTAGACAATTTGTAAAGTGGTAAGAGGCCAACTGAAGGTGTGATTGAAGCCAGCCCCAGCAATAGAAGGAGATTTGATAATAGAGGAGGAAGAAGATATCGAAGAGGTGGCGGACGTTTCCCCCAGAATTTTTGGATGGAGCGCCCGGTTCCGCAACCGCCAGCATTGCCTCCACCTCAACAATTTCCACAACCCGGTGGGCGGCAGGAGCGAGTGTGCTTCGAATGCAACCAAACAGGCCACATTCGACGCTATTGCCCGCAACTATTTGGAAATGCGCCCCTCGCTTTCCCTCCGGCAGCCCCTCGAGGGCGGGGGCACATGCGTGGTCGAGGATGAGGACCACGAATAGGAAACCCCAGGCCCGCTCGGGATCAGATGTATGCGTTGGACATAACTCAAGAGCGGAACCCTCAGGAGGTGATTGCAGGTATAATTACAGTTATTCGATTTATTTTCATTAATATCCTCAAGTTGCTTAAAATATATTAGACACCTAGCTTGAGAATTATTATCGACACTTAGGCACCGTAATGGTCGGCGGGAAACCAGCCTATACGTTATTTGACACCGGTGCCTCACACTCTTTTGTGTCTGAAGACTTCATCAAAGATATAGATGGAGTGCAGTACTTCACTGGTATTGCTCGAAGGGTTCGCTTCTAGACGGATCGGAGATGACGGCAACCGCGAAGTGCGAGTTTGAGGTTCTCCTTGAAGGAAAGCTCTTCGACACCCCTGCCACAGTCTTGGGAATGCCAGAGTTCGATCTCATTTTTGGCACGGTATGGCTAGATCAGCAATATGTGAATATTGACTGCGTGCAGAAAAGAATCTCATTGAGACATGGAGACTCGGAGGTCAACTTTCAAGGTATTAACTTCGCGCCCCGTATGATATTATCTTCAGTCCTGGCTTTAAAAGCCCACATGAAGGGGGATGAAGTTTTCATGATCTATTTCAAGCTGAAGGAGTTAGTGTTGGATATCAAGGATGTGCGGGTGGTGCGCGATTTCCCCGAAGTGTTTGCGGATAAATTGTCAGGATTACCCCCACACAGAGAAGTAGATTTTCAAATCAAGTTAATACCGGGTCTAACACCCCAAATTGTTGTAGGAGCGACGGGGATCGATTTTGGCCAAGACAGGTTTTTGGTACTGGTGACACGGGCCCCGACACGGGCGTGTCGGAGGCCGTGTCGGGCGTGTCGAGCTCGGGCCGTGTCGTCGACCAGCGCAGGTCGACGATGGTCGTGTGGTGGAACACGGCCTAGGACATGGGCGTGTCCCAGGCCG
The DNA here is from genome assembly GCA_039513925.1 of Platanthera zijinensis. Lineage (NCBI taxonomy): Eukaryota > Viridiplantae > Streptophyta > Magnoliopsida > Asparagales > Orchidaceae > Platanthera > Platanthera zijinensis. Next base: position 205,415,067 of record CM077081.1, on the reverse strand, counting down.
TGTCACACCTGTGCTGTGCGGTTGGGTGCACGGGTAGTGACACGGGCATGAACACGGGCGTGTCTAGTTTGATACGGGCGTGTCCCATGCCGTGTCACCAAGCCGTGTACCCCTCTGACTGCAAAGTGTTGATTTATTGCACACGGGGGGCGTGACACGGGTCCCGACACGGGCGTGTCGCAGGCGACACGGGCGTGTCGAAGGCCGTGTCACATGCCGTGTGCTGGTTTTCAATTTGGGTCGAGACGGCGAATGAGCTACACGGCCAGGCACACGGCTGTGTGCCAACCCGTGTTCGGCCCAGATTTTATGATTTTGGATTTAATCCGGGCCGTTCGTTTCCTTGGCTTTGGATCCGACGGTGGGGGGCTGCTCCTGGGTGGTTATGGCTGGGAAATAGGGTTTAGAAACCCATTTTTCTTTGGCAAGGAGGAAGGAGTCCAAGATCCGGCCGCCGGAAGAGCTTCGGAGCTCCGAATCGCGATCCGAGTCCAGATCCGCGGAGGCGACGCCGTTGCAGTGCTTTCCAACCGTATAGTTTTCGATGGCGCTGCGGAAGAATGCAAGGGTAATGATTTCTCATCCTTGGGCATGTGAAGCCCTTTTCCCTTTGCATAGGAAGCCCTCTCTCGCGAGTGAGCGAAGAGTTGGAGCGTTCCTTAGGGTAGATATGTAAAGTCCCCCATGTGTAGAGTCCGTAAGCGAAAACGGACATAGGCATTGTGTGTGAAGCCTATCCGGACAAGTAGAGCCGGATCGGTGATGTTGCATTGCATATGAACCGGGGAAGACTCCGGGTGTTTGGGTGTTTTTCGGGTTTTCTACGTGGTAGATTGCATCAGGGAGCCTTGGAGATTAACTCCAAGGTGCACCCGGAAAACTGGGCAAAAGCGGGTTTTGCCAACACGGTGGCCGGGGAGCCAACATGAACATAACCGGGTTATGTGATTGTTGTGGCGGAAACGGGACTCGGTGAGTCTTGACCTGCGCATATGGCTTAAATTGCCGTTGCGATATGAGCACAGGTCAGGCGGAACCGTACCCGGTCTATGTCGTTCGGTAGGACCGTTGGCATGGATGAGTGTCTTCGGCGGTCTATGGCTTAAATTGCCGTGACCAAGGCCAGGAAGGCAAAATGCTCATATGGATGACCGTCCAGGAGGCGGTGGTGGATTGGGAACGTCTATGGCTTGAATTGACGTGACGTTGGCCGGTTCGCCGAGAATGTGCCCTGAGTGCACGGGGTGTGTGGCCGTGCGAGCCTACACCTGTGTTGATGTGTGTTCACATTAATATATTGCCTATACTAATAAAGTGCAGGGAAAGAGCATCGCCGCCCCGATTTTGGGGGCGGGATCGTTATAATTTGGTCAACATTGCTGACCGTTGCTATTGTTTGCCACCGGGCGGTGGTTTGTGGCTTGCAGGTGCTGCGGAGCAGAGCGGGAAATAGCGGGCTAAAGCCCTTGTTGTTGTGCCGGCCCTCGAAGGCCTAATTGCTTATGTTTCTTTCCCGTTTTCATGTATGGCCGGCCTGCGTGCCGAAGTTTGGAAAACACTATTTTGTTAAGTGAACAATGTAAGGCCTTAAGGCCAGTTCTCTTTTGTGTATGATTACATTCCTGAGTTTGTAGTGGACATTCATGCTGTGTAGCGGGGTTCTTGTTCTCTTTGCAACTGTATAAAATTGCTTCCGCTAGGTGTTGTGTAGGACGTGGTGATTGGTTGAATGGTTTCAACGCGTAACCAACCGGTATGTCCGTAGTATATGGCGTCGGGCCCCAGCCGGACCTACTGCTATATGCTATGCGACGAATAGGGGTGTTACACCGGGTGCCAAGCCTGTCTCCAGGACTCCTTATCGGATGGCCCCAAAGGAACTCACGGAGTTTAGGATTCAATTGCAAAAGTTGTTAGAATCAGGATTTGTTCGCCCCGGCTCATCACCTTGGGAAGCCCCTATTCTATTCGTTAAGAAGAAGGATGGAACCCTGCGATTATGCATAGACTCTCAGGAGCTCAACCGACTGACGGTACGAAACACCTATCTGTTACCTCGGATCGATGAGTTGTTCGATCAACTGGTGGGAGCGCATTGGTTTTCCAAGCTAGATTTGCGTTCGGGATATTATCAATTGAGAATACAAGAGGATGACATTCAAAAAATGGCTTTCAGCTCAAGGTACGGCTTGTATGAGTTCACAGTGATGTCGTTTGAGCTCCCTAATGCCCCATCAGCTTTCATGAGCTTAATGAACAAAGTGTTCGAGCCCTATCTAGATGTTTTCGTCATTGTTTTCATCGACGATATCTTGGTCTACTCCAAGATGGAGGAAGAACACGCCGGGCATCTGGCCTTAGTACTGAAGAAGTTAAAAGAGCACGCCTTGTTCGCCAAGTTCAGCAAGTGTGAATTCTGGCTTAAGGAGGTTGCCTTCTTGGGTCATGTGATCAGTGGGGCTGGGCTAGCTGTGGATCCAGCCAAAGTGCGTGCCGTGAAGGAGTGGTCGCCTTTGAAGTCAGCGGCCGACGTGCGGAGTTTCCTTGGACTTGTCGGGTACTACCGCAAGTTCGTAAAGGGATTCTCAAAGATTTCTCTTCCTCTTACTTCCCTAACAAAGAAAGGTGTGCCGTATGAGTAGACACCCCAATGTGAAGCTGTGTTCCAGGAACTAAAGGACAGACTTACATCCGCACCCATCCTAGCCCTTGCCTCCGGGAAGGAAGGATTTCAAGTTTACAAGGACGCATCATATCAAGGAATGTGAGCAGTATTGATGCAGCACGGGCATGTGATTGCCTATGCTTTAAGATAACTGAAGAAGCATGAAATCAACTACCTAGTACATGATTTGGAATTGGGGGCAATGGTGTTCGCCTTGAAGATTTGGAGGTACTATCTATACGGCGTTCACTGCGAAATATTCTCAGATCATAAGAACTTAAAGTACGTCCATACCCAGAAGGAATTAAATCTGAGACAGCGGTGGTGGTTGGAGTTTTTGTGCGATTATGAATACACCCTGAACTACCACCCCAGAAAAGTAAATTTTGTAGCCGATGCTTTGAGTGGGAAGGTACCGGAAGCAAGTTTCGAGTCCCGGTTGATGCGTATGGAGTTAGCTCGGATGCTTGAGGAGATGGAGATCACCTTGGTGTACAAGGACCAACCGGATGGGTATACGGAGTACTTGACCGCAATGAATATAGTTTGCGATGTGCGAGACCGGATCCGGGTAGAGCAAGGAATGGATGAGGCTCTGGCATCGGCAATAAAGTCAATTGAAGGTGGGACAACTAGCGAGTACTCTCTAAAGGACGACCTTGTTCATTTCCGTGGCCGGCTTTACATTCCCAAGGGCGGTAATATTCGGGAGTTTATCTTGAGAGAAACACACTGCTCTCAGTATTCTGTGCACCCTGGGATTGCTAAGATGTACGCCGACTTGCGGAAGACCATGTGTTGGCTGGGTATGAAGAAAGACGTCAAGTATTTTGTTACACATTACGAGGCCTGTCAAAGAGTGAAGGAAGAATGCAGGAGCCCCTGTGGATTGTTGCAGTCATTGCCCATCCCCGAGTGGAAGTTCGAGGATTTTTCCATGGACTTTGTCCACGGTTTGCCTCGCTCCCGCTCAGGGAATGATTCGATATGGGTAATCATTGATCGCTTGACGAAGGTAGCCCGTTTCATACCTATGAAGAAAGAAGCACACGTGGATGTTTTGGTACGCCTTTTTGTGGAACAATTCGTACGGCATCATGGCGTGCCAAAGACAATTATTTCTGACCGAGATGGTCGGTTTACTTCTAGGGAATGGAAGGCAGTGCTGGCATATTTGGGTTCGCGTCTTACCTTCAGCACAGCGTTTCACCCTCAGACCGACGGGCAATCTGAAAGGACTATCAGGACATTGGAAGACTTATTGAGGTTGTGTGTGTTGAATAGAGGAGAGCCTTGTGAAAGGACCCTACCCTTGGTAGAATTCTCATACAACAACAGCCATCAAGCTAGCATCGGGATGGCGCCCCATGAAGCCCTTTATGGAAGAAGGTGTAGAACACCCTTTTCTTGGGTGCAGGATGAAGACCCGAAGGCTTTGGGAATTAAATACATAGATAATATTGATGCGACTGTGAGGCTAATACGGGACCGCATGCTCGAGGCTCAAAGTTGCCAAGCGAAATATTATAATGCAAAGCACCGGATGGTGGAATTTCAAGTGGGAGACAAGGTATTTTTGAAGATCAGGCCGATGCATGGAGTATCTCGGGTACGTGGTGTTAAGAAGCTCAGCCCAAGGTACGTTGGGCAATACATCATCTTGGAAAGGATTGGCCCATTGGCATATCGATTGGAGTTACCGCCAGAGCTAGAGAATCTTCATGATGTATTCCATGTGTCATCACTCCGAAAGGCGTTGTTGCGGCCTGAACAATATGTTCCAACCACTGACGGAGCAGTTGCGACTGATAGGTCAGTGCGACTAGAGCCTGTGCGGATAGTAGACAGCGAAACGAGGACCTTGCGTCGCAAAAGTTTTTCGCTAGTGAAAGTGTTGTGGTCCAATCATGGGAAAAAGGAGTATACGTGGGAGCCGGTGGACTTGATGCAAAAGCACTACCCGTAGCTATTTCATCAAGGCAATCTCTTAAAAGCATATTTCATTTTATGATTATATATGCTTTTCTCTCCCCGTAGCCTTAACCTGATTTCGGGGACGAAATCTTTTATTTTGTTTATAGGATTTGTAACGTCCCGATTTGCGCTAGGCCCCTCGTGCGCGCTTTTTAGTCAGGAGAAATGATTTAGGCTTAGAGAGTGCAGGCGATCAGGCGTGCACTCATGAGGAAAAGAGAGGTTGGGCATGTGTAGGACATGGGTAGAGACACGGGCATATCCCTACCCGTGTGCCGTGTGCGTTGAGTTATCGAGAGGTGTCGAGTTCTCGAGAAGTGTCGAGTGGTACTTGAGAAAGTATGTCCCGAGCAGGACACGGGTGGGGACACGGGCGTGTCCCTACCCGTGTGCGTCGAGTTCTCGAGAGGTGTCGAGTTCTCGAGAGGTGTCGAGTGGTACTCGAGAAAGTGTGTCCCGAGCAGGACACGGGTGAGGAAACGGGTGTGTCCCTACCCGTGTGCATCTAGTTATCGAGAGGTGTCGAGTTCTCGAGAGGTGTCGAGTTCTCGAGAGGTGTCGAATGGTACTCGAGAAAATGTGGCTCGAGCAGGACACTGGTAGATACACGGGCGTGTCTCTACCCGTGTGCACATCTTCAGAAGCCGGACGTGTCACCCGGGGCAGGACACAGGTAAGAACACATGCATGAACATGGCCGTGTCATGTGACACAGGTAGTGGACACGGGCGTGTACCTATCCGTGTTGGTGTCCAAGCGACACTCGAACCGTTGACGTCGTTTCGCTAGAGCAGGACACAGGTAAGGACACTGCCGTGTCCCTACCCGTGTCACTTATGTATAAAAGAGAAAACTGAAACCCTAGCCGTCTCATTCTCTCACAAACCCTATTTTATGAAGAGGAACTTCTGGAGGAGGTAGATTTTGCTGGAGCCAACCAACCCCGTGAGGAAATGCCACCGCCGTCAAGGGAAAAATGATGCCAACGAGAAGGATGACAAGATCCATGGCCGAAAATGGCGGAACTACTGGAAATGAGGTGAGCTTCCTCCCCTCTCCCTTGGTACTAGATCTATAGTTATTCTTAGGCAATACATCGACTCAAATGAGTCTTGATGTGTGAGAAGAAGATTTCTAGGAGGGCCTTTCTAGAACCTGTGTTCTAATGCTTAGTCATCTTCAACCTCCCCTTCTTCAAAGTGATGATGGAGGTGGATTCGTGAAGAGGAATGGCCTTAAGAGGGTGAATAAGGGTGGAGAAACTTCTGGTTGCGATTTGGGAAGACCGGCTTGAGGAGGAAGATGAACCGATGTCGTTCATTCCACTTCAAGATGCGTGCAGAAATCTGTGTTCTGCACGCAACGACATTCTTGGCTATTTTCAGGCAAGAAAAGGCCAGATCTGGGCTTTCGACTAAACACAAAAGTTGTAGCCCTTGAAATTATCTTTCCAACGAGTGGTTACATGCCTTCAGGTAAAGTCTGTAGCCACTGGAATGTCTGATCGAAGTAGAGGTTGTAGACTAAGCGCGCAGAAATTGTATTTTGTACGTAGCAGGATTTGGAGCCAATTTCACGTGGGATACAGTCTGATCTGGGTTGCAGACTGAACATAGAAGTTGTAGCCCATGGAAATAAATTTCCATCGAGGGGTTACATGCACTCACCGGATTCCTGTAGCCACGGGAATCTTCGGTTGAAGTTGATGTCCAGCAGGTGTTCTACACCTGAAATTCCTGGATTAGTTTTATAATTGAATTTGATCTCGGAAGAGGTTTTGTAACAATCCGACGTTAAGTCGTAGGAAAATCATAATATGTAGGGTTGTGACAATTCAACGCATGATGAAATTATTGGATAGGCCCCACGTAAACTAATGGTGAAATGGCATGTGATCGAATGAAGTGACTTTGTGGGGGATAGTGAGCAAATGATAATTAGTGGTCTAATCACGAGAATACTAGAACTTGTGTATTCGGTCGGTGTTGATTGATATGAACATGTGTTGTGATAATCGGATGAGTAACTCATGTGCTCACGAGTGATTGGGTTGGTAAACTAAATGTTATTGGTGCCGTGAGAAGAGTCATGAATGGACGGTTGGGCTTGGTCCTCGGTGTTCATGTCTCGAGGTGCCTTCCGTGCCTAATGGTCGTTTGGGCTTGGTCCTCGTGCTCGTTTCCGAGGCTCCTTCCGTACCATAATGTGGTTGAGTGGTTCGCGGTGTGAGTCGACACGCGGTGTCATAATACCGGGTTAAGGATAGTGTGGCAGGTCTACGGGCTCGCCAATCGTCACACCGATGGGAGTTGACAGCTAGACCTTGGGCGGTTGGGCTTGGTCCTCAGTGTTCACGTCCCGAGGCTCCTTCCGTGCCAAGTGAACGGTTGGGCTTGGTCCTCGTACTCCTTTCCGAGGCTCCTTCCGTATCACACCTTAGGCCAGTTCGAGGCTAGGATCTCGGTGCACATCTACCCGAGACATCCGCTGAGCTGTAGTACGCATGTGAGCTCCGCTGTTGTGTTCTTAGCGTTGAGGCGTACAAAGTCCTAGGCTAGGTAGTGTGGAGACCAACCTAGTAGTGGAGATGTCCACTCCACTGTCACCGTCCGGCCACGACGGTTGACGCCTGAGAGGTTAGCTACCTGCTCGAAAAGTGGGAACTACAAGTCTGTGTTGACATAGCGAGTGCATGTGCGTGTTCATGGGTGAGTCATTGCATTGCATACATGTCATTACACTCCATTTCATACACAAGATCCTCATCGTATAAGTTTGTATGGGCACTCCTATACGATGAGTTACTTACTGTTGAACGATCCTCAACTTATATGTTTGTATGGTCAGTTATATAAGTTGAGTTACATTCTGTTATAATAATATACTTTCATGCTGCTGTAGATGATAGAATTGTTAGAATAAGTTATTGCTCATTTATTACACTGCTTTTTTTACATTGAGATATACCAGTTGCTTGTACCTATGTTTCATTTATATTGTACCATGTTCCTTTCTCCGCCCGGTGCCGAGGAGTCGCTGGGGGAGCGGATGTGAAGCCACTTAGTCTTTATGACTAACGGTTGCTATGTCTTCCTTTTTAGGAGGAAACCCTGCAGGTGGAGCAGCAGATTATGCAGCCGGACAGCCAGGCCAGGATGACAGGGCATGAGGGTACGGTAGCGTCGCTACCGTCAGTTACTGATGTGAGTGTGAGAGGTTTTTGTTGTACCCGTTTTGGAAAAACTATTTACGTACTCTGATGTTAGAAGCTTGTTGAAGCTTCTCTACTGTTGTTATATTACGGACTATCTGCTTGGTGTGGATTTGACTTCTATGTTATATTTGGTTGGGTTGGCAATGTATGATATTGTCTATAGCCGGCAGGATAGGCGTCTTGTGGTACAGGCTAGCCTGAGTGTTAGTGCTACCACAAGGCGGCTGTTCTGGGCATAAGACCCCTATCGTGTCGTGTGTTGTGTTCCGGGGGGTCTTACACACTACCCCTTTTAGAGATTAAACAAGGGTTGTATGTCAATGTTCGCTCAAGAGAATAGGACCTACCCGATCCCGACAATTAGTAATTCAAATTAAATCTACCCACAAGCATTCACAAAACCAACATGAGAGGATCCGGACTAAAATAATGATTTAAATAAAGTCCAAAATAATTCCCAAATTAATTTAAACGAGGTAGACCAAATCACTTGAACTCGAGGGGAAATCTAGGATAATGAATCTGATTTCTACAAGCATTCACGAGATCTACCCGATCCAAATTTTACGAAAATGTTCGGATAATTAACGCTTGAAATTTAGATTCTATTAAAGCACTATTTCAATATAAATCAGTACTAAATACTAGCTTTATATTCCACCAAATCTCACAATAATATAGAAGAAACACACAAAAGATGATTTAAAAATCGTTACCCAAATCTCAAGAAAATCCATCCACAGAGTTGAATGGAGGAAGCACACACCACGGTGGATGGATCTATTTCCACGCAAGTCCACGGATCTGCACCGGATGATGAAATCGCAAGCCGCTTTTCCTTTGCAAACCCTAGGAGAGGGTGAAAAACCTTGTTGGCCCAATATATTGAATGAAGAGAGAGGAAAGGTGGTGGCCAAATTCTTTAGGGAAGAAAAGGAGAGGGAGAGGGTGATGGTCGATTTTGGTGAAGAGGAGGGCTGCTCGGTTTTGGAGGGGAAGAGGGCTGATCGGATTTTGGTGTAGGAGGAGGAGAGGGCTCGGGTTGGATGGTGGAGGAGGGTGGCCGAGAGAATGAAGGGAGGGAAAGGGAGGCCGGCTAGAGGGTGGTCGGCTAGGGTTGGCTGAACTTCCAAGAGGGAGGAGGGGCTCGGTTTTTTTTGGAAATAGAGAGGAAGGGCTGTTTGGTGGAGAACTTGTGGAGGGAGGAGGAGGGGAGGCCGAGAGTATAGAGGGAGAGGGGAGTGGCCGGCAGCCAAGATAGAGGAGAGAAGGGAGAGGGACAAACTTGGCAAGGAGAAAAGGAAGGAGAAAATTCACTCTTTGAATTCTTAGGTTTTCTTTTCATTCAACATTCGTAAACTCTTCATAACCTCGCCTTATATAGCCTACACCACTCAATCTCCTCCATTGAAATAAAATAAACATATGGTGGTTATATGCACCCATCAATACATGAAATAAAAATAAAACAATACAATATGATGGTTATATGCACCGTACCCATCAACATGAAATAAAAATTCATTATTCAAATGCATGAAATTAAAATGCTTAAATAAATAAATTGCTTAACAATATATAATTATAAATTTTTTATTTTTAATTATATAATTTTATTTGATGGTAATGGCAGACGTCGTGCAAAACATGTAGTGGCGTTAGCGAAGAACGTCGTGGTAGAATTCCATCTTCGAGCTTGCGGCAACGATTGTCCCAATCAACAAATTCTCTATGTCGGGGATCAACGGTCGCATCAACAACGTTGTCATCAAAAAGGCATCCTTCGATAAATTAAGGTGCCGAACGGACAAGTGAAGGTTTTTTTCTCTTGGTCCTCGAGCGCAAATGGGCTTTGAAAATATCCCGAGAGACTGTCAAGAAAACAATAAAACAAGTGCCCGGATAACCGTTCAAGGATTTGGTCGATGAACGGCAAAAGAAAATGATCCTTACGGGTTGCATCATTTAATTTGCAGTAGTCGATGCAAACCCGCCACCTGGTAACGGTTCTAGTAGGGATTAATTCATTTTTATCATTGGCACTACCGTTAACCCTCCTTTCTTGCGCACCACTTGGACCGGATTTACCCAAGTGCTATCCGAAATCGGAAAGATGATGCCCGCATCTAATAATTTAATGACCTCCGCCTTAACTACCTCCTTCATGTTAGGATTTAGTCGGCGTTGAGGTTGAATAGTTTTGTGTGAGTGCTCTTCCAATATAATTTTATGGGTGCAAAAGGAGGGATTAATCCCTCTTAAATCCGTAATCTTCCACGCAATTCCGCGGCGATGAAGTTTTAAAATATTTGACAATTTCAATTTCTCTTCATCGGTCAAATATGCTGACATAATAACGGGAATCTTTGAATCCTCTGGTAGAAATAAATACTCCAAATGACCAGGCAATTGTTTTAATTTTAAAGTGGGAGGTGCATCATAAGAAGTTTTGAAACGATCACTACCTACTTCCAAAATTTCAAAAAGAGGTGCGCGAGTGATCGAATTGTTATCACTATTTTCATGAGCAATTAAATCAAGATTTTCAAAATCGTCTTCATGATCTATAGATGAAAATTTCTTTTCAGAAAAATAAATGGAGTCTTCTTCGGGAGAAGTCTCCAAAAAGTAACATGATTCGTCGTTAGAGAGCGAATTTTTCATAGATGAGTCAATAGTAAAGGTAAATTCCTCATCTCCGACTCTAAGGAGAAGTTTACCATTACTAATGTCTATAATCGCACGCGAGGTGGCAAGAAAAGGGCGACCGAGAATTAGTGCTACCTCGGTGTGCTCTTCGATGTCTAAGATGACGAAATCTACCGCAAAGATAAATTTGTCAACTTTGACAAGCACATCCTCAATAATCCCCATAAGGAGTTTGATAGACCGATCCATCAATTGAATGCTCATTCTTGTGGGTTTAAGCTCTCCTAATCCCAATTTCTTAACTAAAGAATAAGGCATTAAATTGATAGAGGCGCCTAGATCGGCTAACGCACGTTTTACAAGTAAATCGTCAAATAAACAAGGAATAGAGAAACTACCCGGATCAAATAATTTCTTAGGCAATTTATTAAGTAAAAATGCCGAACACTCCGTGTTCAATTAAACCGTGGAGATATCCTAAGGTTTCTTTTTATTGGATAAAAGATCCTTAAGGTACTTGGCATACTTCGACATTTGTGCTATCACTTCGCAAAACGGTAGATTTATTTGAATTTGTTTAAACATATCTAGAAAATTACCGTGATGCTCATCCATCCGATCTTTTTGCATTCTAGACGGATAAGGAAGAGGCGGTTGATAAGCCTTTGATTTATTGTCATTAAAAGACTTAGGAGGAGGAGAAGGTGAAGAAATTGGTACCTCCGTATCAATCGGATTTGAAGAAGTAGTTACCTCCTTCCCGCTCCGTAGAGTGATGGCTTTAGCTTGCTCCTTTGGGTTGGGCTCTGTATTACCCGGTAATGCTCCTTCTTGGCGATCGGAGAGCATTTTAGCAATTTGCCCAACTTGATTCTCCAAATTACGAAGGGATCCGGTGAGATTCCGGATATTAGCATCATTAGTAGCTGTATATTTGGTGAACAACTCTTCAAGATTGGGAGCTTTTGGAGCTTGTTGTGGAAAATAACCGGGTGGAATTGTATGTGGTGGACGCGTCGCATTCCCCGGATTACTCCAAGAGAAACTGGGGTGATTCCTTACATCCGGGTAATAAGTATTACCGTAATTGTGATACCCGAATTATAGGATGACCAATTCGGATTACCCATGTAATCCACATGTTTGGCACTAGTGGAAGGTTCCCAGGTAGGTGTAGAAGAGGAAGTATGCATCCCTTCTAAATTTTTATTAAGCATCTCAACCTGGAGAGATAAATTAGAAAATGTATCAATTTCGTACATGCCGGCCGATTTTGGTGGTTTAGACCGAGGTGTACTCCATTGATACGTATTTGTTAGAAAAGTCCAATTAAGGGCCCATGTTTTCTCTCTCTTCTCTCTCCATGTATTAGTCTCACATCTTTTATTTAGGATTTCGCTTCTCTTTCTTCTCCTATATAAGTGTATTCATACTTGTAACTATTCATTCAAGAAGTATATACAAGGTTTGAGGCCTCTCTTTACATGATATCAGAGGGAACCGGTCTCCTCCTTGGGTTTCCGGCATTGCCAAAATTCTAGCCGCCTCCCTTCCTTCCCAGTCCGCGCGGCTTCCCTTAGTCGCGGACTCTTGCGGCCTCTCTTTTTTTCTACCCACCTCAAATTCTTCCTCTCTCGTAGCTTCCACCTCCTCCTCTTTCCCCCTCCCCCCTCCTTTTATAATCCTCTCTCACGTGGGTCCACCTTTTTTTTCTGTTCCTTCTCTATCCGTGCGGGCTCTTTCTGTCCGCTGCGACCTCTCCCTTCTGCTGTCCGTTACGGGCTCTCTCTTTCCTCCGCGCGGTCTCTCTCTCCGCCGCGGTCTCTCCCTGCTCGCTAACCGCTGCTCGCGGCCCCTTGCCTCTTCTATTCGCCGCGACCTGCTTATCGCTCGCTGCGGCCTCGCCTATCCGCTGCTGTCCTCCACTCTGTCTACCCGCTGCGGTCTCTCTTCCTATCCGCTGCGGGCCCTCTTACTGCCTTGAGTTCTTTTTACTCGCGGTCCCGTCTTCTGATCGCCCGAGTTCCAAACTTGCAGTATCTTGCTTCCCGCTGTGTCCTTTCCTTACCGGTGCGAGTTCTCCTCTTTCTATCCGCGGCTGTCAACCTGACCGTGCGGACTTCCCTTTCCGCATTTTGGTCGCGATCTGCCTACTCGCTGGTGTGACCGCGCGGCCTGATCCTCTTCTCACTGCTGCCTCCTGCTCTGCCTCTTCTTGGTGCGACCTGCTTCTCGCTGGCGACTGCTCCTTCTCGCTGCGGCCTGGTCTGTTCCTATCCGCCCGGTCTGGTTCCTTATTCGTCAGGTGTTTGCTTCTGTTACGGTCTTCTCCTAACCGCACAGCCTGCTTGGTTCTAGCCGCTGCGGACGCTGTTCTTACCGCGCTGGTCGTGGTCGTTTCTTGCCGCTGGTGCGTTGTCACCGTAACCGTTGCGGACTTTTCCTTGCAATATGATCAGCTGTCCTCTGGGCTTTGTGGTGTCTGTTTCCGATGGTGGCACATCCTGCCTTGCTCACAGCTCATCCTGGATTTTGGATTTCGGGGCCTCTCACCACATTACATCACGGAAACCACCACAATACTTGAACTACGTGCATCCCCAGTTCATTACTGTTGCTAGTGGGGACACACTTCCCGTCTCTGGTGCGGTAGATATTAACCTGACTCCCTCTATTACTCTTCGCTCTGCTCTTCATGTTTCGGGCTCTCCGTTCAACCTTCTCTCTATTGGTCGACTCACTGCTGACCTCGATTGTGCTGTTATTTTTTCTTCTAACTCATGTGTTGTGCAGGATCGCAAGACGCAAACCATCATTGGAAAAGGGCATCTGTCGAATGGTCTCTATATCCTTAACCCGTCTCCCCCAACGGTGCTGTCATCTATTAGCTCCGTTGACTGGCATCACCGTCTGGGTCATGCTCCTCTAAACATCCTCAGAAAATCTCTCCCAGACGTGTCCTTCCACGAGTTCACGTGTGTGTCCTGTATCTATGGGAAACATCATCCCTCTACGTTCTCACCACATCCTTCTCGGAGTCCTGCTCCCTTTGATCTTGTTCACTCCGATATTTGGGGACCTTACAAAATTACAAGTGTTTTTGGATACCGTTACTTTGTCACATTTGTCGATGACTACTCTCGGATGACCTGGCTGTATCTCCTTTGTGACCGCTCTGAATTGTCCGGTGTATTCCATGCCTTTTTCATTGAAACTTGCAACCAGTTCTCCACAACAATTAAAACCCTCCGCACTGATAATGCTCGTGAATACACTAGTCATACCTTCTCTCACCTCTATGCGGAATTTGGGATCATCCATCAGACCTCCTGTGTCTATACCCCCCAACAAAATGGCGTTGCTGAACAAAAAAATCGACACCTGCTCGAGGTCACCCGCTCCCTTATGATATAGATGAATGTTCCAAAACAATATTGGAATTTTGCGGTTTCAACCGCTTGCACTCTTATTAACCGCATGCCTTCATCTATCCTCAATTTTGCGGTTCCCTTCAATCTTCTTTTTCCCTCCCAACCTCCTTTTTCCATCACCCCACGAGTGTTTGGTTGCGTATGTTTTGTTCATCATCTGGGCCCGTCTACTGACAAACTTGCTCCCTGTGCCGCTAAATATATGTTTGTGGGATATTCTCGAACTCAGAAGGGCTACGTTTGTTTTTCTCCCACGGATCGCAAGGTGGTTACTTCTGCTGATGTCACCTTCCTCGAAGATCAGCCATATTACTCTCAACCTCTTGACCCTCCTCTTTCGCCACCTCTCCCGCGACCTGTTATTCCCATCAATTCCACCTATACTTCCCCCACCCATCCCACCCATCCCACCTAAACCACCTACACCACCAGTCATTCTTGTGTATACTCGACGTCCTCCCTCGTCTACTACCCTACGAGAGCTTCCCCGTTCTAATGATGTTTTGCAACCTGCAGATCCGACAACTGCTTCCACTGCCCACTCGATGGCCAACTTTGTCTCTCTTCACCGTCTCTCTCCAGAACTCCGTCAGAGTGCTCTCTCTTTATCCTCTATCTCCACCCCTAATTCTGTACAGGAGGCTCTTCATCACCCCGGATGGCGGACGGCCATGGAAGATGAAATGTGGGCTCTCTGGGCTAACCGAACTTGGGATCTGGTTCCTCTTCCTGCAGGTCAATCCTGTGTTAGCTACAAGTGGATCTTTGTTATTAAACATGCGGCGGATGGCACCGTTGAGCATCAAAAGGCCCGACTCGTGGCCCGGGGTTTTACTCAGCAACATGGCCTTGACAATGAGGAAACCTTTTCTCCGGTGGCCAAATTGAACACGGCTCGCGTTCTTCTCTCCCTGGCTGTTCATCGCCATTGGTCACTTTATCAGCTGGATATTAAGAACACGTTTCTCAACAGAGATCTGCAGGAGACTGTTTGCATGCACCAACCTCCCGGGTTTGAGACTACGGGGGATTCTCGGGTCTGTCATCTTCGGAAATCTATTTATGGTCTCAAACAGTCCCCGCGCGCTTGGTTTGACAAATTCAGCAAAGTTGTCTGTGATATTGGCTTTATTCGAAGCTCGGCTGACTTTTCTCTCTTCACCCGACACCGGCCAACCGGAACTGTGATCCTACTTGTCTATGTTGACGATATCCTCATTACTGGCGACGATATTACAGGGATACAACATATCAAGAAGCAGTTAAACTCCACTTTTCAGACCAAAGATCTTGGCAACCTTCGGTATTTCCTTGGGCTTGAGGTTGCACAACGCCCTGATGGTCTTGTGTTATCCCAACAGAAGTATTGTATGGACCTCCTTCATGATGCCGGTTATTCTGGATGCAAACCTGCGGATACTCCTATGGATGCAAATCACAAGCTCTCAGCCCATAGCTCTGACTCCGACAAGCTCCTTACAAATCCAGAATACTATAGACGCTTCGTTGGGAAGCTGATCTACCTTACGGTCACTCGACTAGATATCTCTTTTGCTGTAGGAGTCGTAAGTCGGTTTATGCATGCTCCTCGGACATCTCACCTTCAAGCTGTCGAGCGCATTCTTCGATATCTCAAGATCGCTCCAGGACAAAGGCTTGTGTACAAGCCATCAACATCTCTATCCCTTGTCGCGTACTCTGACGCTGACTATGCTGGTTCCATTGATGATAGGCGTTCCACAACGGGTTTTTGTACCTACTTCGGTGGACATCTCATAACCTGGCGTAGCAAGAAACAGAATGTGGTTGCTCGCTCTTCTGCTGAAGCTGAGTACCGAGCCATGGCTACGGTTGCTTCCGAGCTAACCTGGCTTGAGAGCCTTCTGGGAGACTTGGGTGTTCGTCTCTCATCACCGGCTACCTTATTTTGTGACAGTCAGGCAGCAATACATATTGCCAAGAATCCGGTGTTTCACGAACGCACAAAGCATATCGAAGTTGATTGTCACTTTATCCGAGAAAAGGTACAGTCAAAGAAGATAGATTTGGAGCATGTTTCTGCTAAAGACCAAGTTGCGGATATCCTGACAAAAGCTCTCTCCAGGTCTCTATACTATTAGTTTCTATCCAAGCTTGGTGCCTACGACTTGTACGCTCCAGTTTGCGGGGGAGTGTTAGAAAAGCCCAATTAAGGGCCCATGTTTTCTCTCTTTTCTCTCTCCATGTATTAGTCTCACATCTTTTATTTAGGATTTCGCTTCTCTTTCTTCTCCAATATAAGTGTATTCATACTTGTAACTATTCATTCAAAAAGTATATACAAGGTTTGAGGCCGCTCTTTACAGTATTCATGGCCATCACCTTAGATCTAATTATTGCAACAGAATTCAATCTAAATGAGATAATAATGGGATTAATTATACTTTATTTTATAATTGAAACATAATAAAAATTAAAAACAGTACTAAATTTGATATAATAAAAAGTACGATTCTCCAAACAAAGCCTAAAAATTCAGTGCAAAACAAATACTAAAAACTAGATGCAAAACAAATGAATTCTTATAAAAGCATTAAAACATCATAATAATTATTGTTATTCACATGAAGAAACATTTACAATACAACTGAGCATCCTACTGCTTAAAACCCCATCACAGCTCAGCCCCTTCTTGCCTTTGCCATGTTTAGAAGGGAGATGGGAGCCACAGGAACTCTTAAAGCACAAGAAAGAAGAACAGGAGTCTTTTCTTATATTCTCCTATTTGGCCCCCCACTGGTCCTCCTTCTTCCTCCTCTCTTCCCTGTTCATATTTTACTTTGAAACTTTTATTCTTCTTTTCTGTGTGGCTTCTGAGCTCTACAAGTCACTTTGTTGCAAATGCAATTTTTCCTCCCATTCGAAAATGCACTTCCCCTCTCCCCTAAAAGCTAGATTTTATGCCTAATTCCAACCACGAGAAGAAAAGAACATTTACAAACATTGTTCTATCTCCGTCTTCGGCAACTCCTCAAATGGGCTCCCAATAATCTGTTCTAATTTGCATTATCTATTAATTTATAAATTTTCACCTGTTACTTTTTCTGGTGAGAGTTAGTTTTTATTATAGCAATCTCTACCTACTCTGTCACCAAGCCTGACAATGATAGTTGATCCTCCAACTTCCTCACCTCCTGATCAAATCTGGTCTCTACATGCAGCAAATTTTCCAGCGATTAATGACTATAATAAGGAACTGGATTTGCTATTTGGGAAGAGAGAAAATAGAGATGAAGGCTTTCTCAATTGCAGTCTGATTCAGATGGAGAGGGCAATGGGAAGGTTTGCTGGTTTCATGGAAGCCAGGCATCGATTGGCTAGAAGCCTGTGAGTATATCAGTTCTTCTGCTCTTTTGAGATTGTTTCTTTGTTCCTTCTGATTTTCTCTTCTTCCAAATTTTACAGAATTAAGCTTTTTTTTTTCTCTGATTTAATCGTTGATTTTTCCATGTGTTATCACTTTATTTAGGAATTTGAAATGATTCTAAAACGGATATTGTAAACTAGGTTTCTAAAGGCTATAGAAATCTATGATGGTAGAATGATTTGAAGGCTATATTGTCCATGAAACAAGTATACCTTTTTTTTGGTCTTTGTGTGCATTTTTTGGCAGATGTATTTTTAGTCCTCTACAACAACACTAAAGCCTTTATCCCACTGTAGTGGTGTCAGCTATATGTCTTTTTAGTCCTCTAATTTGGGAAAATAATATTTTAATTAGAGTTTGTTAAGATATTTTTTTATTATAAATCATTTAGACTGCCCATTCCAAAATATAGTTATAAATTGTCTAATTGAATTTCTAATAAAAAAAATTTCTTATCAAAAGATTTTTTTTTTTTTTAAATGAGTGATCGAAATTAGAAATCGGGGTGCATATTTTTTTTTTAATAAAATAGTACATAAAATATTTCAAATTAATTTTTGGGATGCACATAATTGATTTTGATCTAAAAATATTCAAATTTGATCTGCGAATAGCCAAATTTGATTTAGGAATAACGAAATTTGGATCTACTTATGAACAATCCCAAAAAATGGGGGCGTCTTTGTCTCTTTAATTCGCCTCCTAATCCGCCCTTGTTCATGCGTAATTATTTTGTCTGGGCTCCGCACTCCGGGTGATCTTCTAGGAGATCAAATAGGATATCAAATATACTTTCTTTTCTTATCTCCTAGGAGATCAAATATGAGAGATCAAAAATGATCCCCTAGGAGATCAAATATAATCTCCTAGGAGATCAAATATAATCTGCTACGAGATCAAATATGATCTCTCCTAGGAAACCAAACTATACCTTCTTTATGATTTGATCCCCACCTTACCTTCCTCCACGCGGCAAAATAATACGCAATCCGGACAGAGATTTAAAAACAGGCTTCGGTTCCAAAAATTTCTCCCTAGTCATAGGTCCTTCTAAGACGCAGTCACTCTAATATATCACTTTGGTGGTTTAATTTTAAAGAATCGGAATAAATGAAGTGATATTCACTAAATAATTTAATGTTTCTTTAATTTGGTATAAATGCAATTATATATAATTCAATTTTATATATAGAAAATGTACATAATGCAATCTTTAATAGACAATTCTCGACTATTAGCTTCAGCGGTAATAAGAAATTATTGATAAAATAAAAACACTATTTCATCAACTTAACTAGGGGAAAAATATTTTAACTCACCTGGTAAGATACATTGGCAGTAATACATTAGCTTCAATAACTTTTATTTAATTCCCAATAATATTGATGCTTTGGATGCAGGGATACATTAAGGCGCCGACTGGTTCATGTTTCTAACACCCCCTCTTGAACTGGATGCGTAACAAGCTTCAGATTTTCACCAAGATTTGTGAATCGTCCTCTGCCGAGTGACTTAGTAAATATGTCGGCAAGCTGGGTTTCCAGAGGAGCAATGTTCCAAAAAAACTTATCCATTCTCTACCTTCTCCCGGATGAAATGGTGTTTGATCTCGTTGTGTTTACTTTTGTTATTTTACACTAGATTTTTTCATAGGGCTATTGCAGAGATATTGTCGCATCTAAGCAGGATTCCCTTCAAATCTTTCTCTATTAATTCTTCTAACATCCTTCTCAGTCAAATCCCTTCACAAATTGCTAAACTCAAAGCCATATATTGAGCTTTCGTCGTGGATAACGCCACAGTTTGCTGCTTCCGTGAACTCCAGGCAATAGGGCCAAATCCAAGGAAGAACATGAAGCCTCATGTGCTTCAGCTGTCATCCAGCGAACTTCCCCAGTCTGAGTTGTTGTAGTCAGTAAGGGTTGGGTTGAGATCCTGGACAAAGTGAAGCCCATACTGCTTTGTCCCTTGGATGTAGCATAGGATTCTTTTTGCTGCATTGAGATGAAGATTGTTAGGTTTAGAAACAAAACTTGACACCATGTTCACTGCTTATTCGATGTCGGACCTGGTGTGAGTGAGATAGATCAGTGATCCCGCAAGGCTCCTATAGTGTTCTTCATCTACCCATTCATCCTCATTTTTTCTCTTACTCAGTTTTTCTCTAGTACACATGGGAGTTAAGCACGAGTTGTAGTCGACCATGCTAAATTTCTTCAGGAGTTCAGTGGCGTATAGTTCCTATGACAGGAAGAATTGACCTTCATGCTACTTCACTTGCATCCCCAGGAATAGCTTTAGTGCTCCCAAGTCTGTCATTTCATACTTCAATTTCATTTTGTTTTTGAAAACAGTGATTGATGCTTCTAGTGATCAATAGATCATCTACATAGAGGCATATGATGAGATCAATTTTTTAGAATTCTTCTTGATGAACAATCAGGGTTCATTCTGGCTTGCTTTGAATCCTTCTTGAATGAAGAAGGTTGTGATATTTGACTGTCAGGCTACCGATGTATGTTTAAGTCCATAAGCGGTAGATTTTGTCTTCACTGCCTTTCTTCATGAAGTCTTCTGGCTGCTCGACATAGACTTCTTAGTTTAGTATTTCATTTAGAAATGCTGACTTAACTGTTGGGAATGCGAGCAATCAATCCCGATCAGAGCACCTGTTTTAAATTTTAGGCGAGCAACATGCGCGACCGCGTTAAGCGGTATGCCATCGCAACAAAATAACACAATGCAAAAAGAATAAAAGCACACAGAGAGTTTTTACGTGGAAACCCCAACTTGGGCGAAAAACCACGGGACGATCGGAGTCCAACCCGGAAAGCCTCCACTAAAAGTGTGTGATAAACACACGCACGGATTACAGGCTTTCCCTCCACCGATCCACAAAGGATCTCCACTCCACCACAAATACGATCCACAAAGGATCTCACACAACCGCGATCCAAAACCGGATCTACACCACAATCCTCTTCTCCAACAATTCACACAAATAACAATTTGCTAGAAGAAAATACAAAAAGGTGTGAGGAGTCGTTACCCGGACGGATTGAACAATCCGTCCCAACGTCGAAGATGACGTTCACCAAAACCACGAAGAAAACGGCTATGCACAGCCCCTCCTTCTTCGTCTTCAACCTCCAAGCCACGAACAAGATGCGGCAACGAATCTGGACAGCATCAAAAAGGGCTGCTCCTTCACGGGCGGCGGCGGCGATGTCGCGGCGATATGGATTGGCAGCAGCGGCAGCGGCCTTGACGGCGATGGCGGCAGCGGTGCGGCTCAAGCAAATAGCGAAAGGGGGCGGGCGGCGCTGGATTTCTGCGGCTCCAGCAGATCGGAACAGGAGGAGGACTTTCGGCTCAAGCAAAACGAACGGAAGAATAATGGTGGATATATACTCCTTCTGGCGCCAGCAACTGGGAAGAAAAAGGAAAGCAAAAGCTTTCCACTTGTCCTTTTTTTTCATTTTTTTTGTTTGACTCCACCTAACCTCATCAATGAAAGAGGTGGTTGGTTGATTGTTTTGGCCTTAGTTTTTTTTTTGTGTGGTTTTATATATATAAATATATATATGCGGGGAACACGCGAATGATACCACTCTATGCGGGGAACACACGAATGAAATCACGAGCCGCAATTAGCGCGCCCGGTGGTTTTTACTGCCTCGGATGGGAACCACACCCAATATATCTCCCCCTTCACATCGAGGCGGAAGAAACCGCCATCCCGGCGATTTTAACGCAATGCTCGAACTTCCCCCTTGGCACGATCTTGGTCAGCATGTCTGCCCCATTATCATCAGTGTGCACCTTCAGAAGATCAAGCTCCTTCTGCTCCAGGACATCACGTATCCAATGATACTACGTGTCGATGTGCTTCGACCTCGAGTGAAACATGGGGTTTTTCCCCAGGTGAATAGCGCTCTGACTGTCGCACAGGAGTGTGTATCGGTCCTGAGTGAATCCAAGTTCTTTGATGAATCTCTTCATCCAAAGCAACTCCTTCCCAGCCTCAGTAACCGCAATGAACTCAGCCTCCGTGGTGGATAGTGCAACGCACTTCTGCAGTCTCGATGCCCACGAGACAGCTCCCCCTGCAAACAGAATTATGTACCCTGACATCGATCTCCTAGAATCCAAATCTCCAGCCATGTCCGCATCAGTGTAGCCCAACAGCTCTGGCTCATTGTCTCCAAATCTCAGCGTCAAGTCTGAAGTCCCCTGCAGGTATCTCAGAATCCACTTCACCGCGCTCCAATGCTCTCTCCCAGGATTGGAGAGAAATCTACTGACTGTCCCAACGACATGCGCAATGTCTGGACGTGTACACACCATCGCATACATAAGGCCCCCAACTGCAGATGCATACGGAATCTTTTGCATAGCCTCGATCTCCTCGGGTGTGCTGGGGCACTGATCAGTGGTAAGCCTGAAGTGAGCTGCAAGAGGAACGCTCACCTTCTTTGCCTGATCCATATCAAATCTCTGCAACACCTTTCGGATGTACCGCTCCTGTGATAACCAAAGCAATCTGGCTCCCCTGTCTCTGTGAATGTGCATACCCAGAATTGTCCTCGCAGCGCCCAGATCCTTCATCTCAAAGGTGGAACTCAACTGTCGCTTCAACTCAGCAATGCGAGCAGTGTTCCTCCCGACGATCAGCATATCGTCCACATACAACAGCAGAATGATGAAATCACCTGGAGCATACTCCTTGAAGAATACGCAGTGTTCAAGGGTGGTCCTTTTGAAGCCGACCTCCCCCATGAAAAAATCAAACTTCCTATACCATTGTCGCGGGGCCTGCTTTAGGCCATATAGACTCTTCTGCAAGCGACACACCAGACCTTCCTTCCCTTTGACACTGAAACCCTCAGGCTGCTCCATGTATAACTCCTCCTCAAGATCGCCATGCAGAAAGACGGTCTTGACATCCATCTGCTCTATCTCCAAGTCTTGTCTCGCAGCGAGGCCAAGAACAACACGAATAGATGACATCTTCACCACAGGAGAGAAGATCTCATCAAAGTCAACACCCTATCGCTGTCCAAAACCCTTCACCACCAGCCTGGCCTTATATCTGGGAGGTGTGGAGGAATCTCCCTGCTTCACCCTAAAGATCCATCGATTCTTCAAGGCCTTCTTGCCCTTAGGCAATCTCACCAGGTCATAAGTGTGGTTCTTCTGCAGCGACTGCATCTCCTCCTGCATAGCAACCATCCACTGACTCTTCTCGGTGCTCTCCACAGCCTCGACATAACTCTCAGGCTACCCCACATCAGTCAGCAATATGAACTCTGATGTAGAATATCTAGCGGGCGGGTGCCTGGCCGGATCTGACCTCTATAGGACAGGCTCAGGGGCCGGTGCAGGCACATCATCAGTAATGTCCCCAGCGACTCTTAGATCACCATCAGTGGTGATATCATGATCCGGAAGGGTATCAGTACCTTGCGCTGGCTCAGGCTCAGTAGCCTCCTCAGTATCCTCAGCTCTAACCATGGGTGACTCCGCAGCAGTACGAGAGTCAACCTCCAACTCAACAGTCCCCTCAGGATAACCAACAGTCTGATCCTCACAGAACACAGCATCACGGCTACGTACAAGCTTCTTCTCAACTGGATCAAAGAACCTGTACCCAAACTCTCCACTGTAGCCGTACCCCAAGAAAATACACTGTCGGGTCTTCGAATCCAACTTCGATCTCTCGTCCCTAGGGACGTGCACAAAGGCTTTGCAGCCAAATACCCGCAAGTGACTGTAAGAGGGGTCTTTCCCATACCAGACCCTATCAGGGACATCCTCCTGCAAAGCTGAACTCGGAGAGAGATTGATGACATGCGCTGTAGTAAGAAGAGCCTCTCCCCAGAACATACCTGACAGCTTCGACTCAGATAGCATGCATCGAATCCTCTCCATCAGTGTCCGATTCATCCTCTCAGCTACGCCATTCAGCTGCGGCGTCTTGGGCGGGGTCTTCTCATGACGGATGTGATGCACGCTTTGTGGTGTGAATATATAAGTGCTACGCAAGTGTACGTGTCGTGTCAAGTTACAAAATGGAAATAGAGTGTCGAACCCACAGAGACAAGATTTTTCCTTAGCTTATGAGTACTAGTAATGATCTTTTCTTATAAGTCAAGCAAAATCACAAGGTTTTGAGAGTAAGTAAACTAAATAACGAAACTAAAGTAAGATGAGAATATAATGATGAGAAGAACGAGTCTCATATATTGATCCCTAATCTTAGTTTGCCTTTTTGTGATGAGAAATACAATTGACTTCAACTCAGTTTTTATCTTGTGAAAATCCTAAACTCGCGATGAGCATCTCTCGATTTCATCATCGCACTATGCATATTTAGTGAGTAGCCTTAGATCAAGACTTCACAAGTAAACATACGTATAAAATTATGGATCTTAACTCCACAACTAGAATGATAGCGATACGCTAAATCATATGTAGCCAAATTAAATTCCCGAGACTTACGAACGCAGCTCTCGCATATAGAACGCAGTATGAAGCACTAGATGGTAATCTCTTAACGTCATCACTGAAGAAGAGAATGAAATTTAAGATACAAACCAAATTTAACTCAATTGTTCATGTAAATATCAAAGCAAACATCGAATAGTTCACAACATATAAGACTCGCAAGCGAATTAGTTCATCATAGTCAAAAGTATGAGAAATCGGAGTGGGAGTTCAACAAACATGATGAATAAGAGTTAGAACAAGCCAACCAATTGATCTCCAGCCCTAGACGAATTCCGCCCGGTTCTCCCTTGTCTTCTTTCGAATTTCCTATCTTTCTATCTGAATCTCCCTTGTAAGAATCTCCTTCTCCCCTTTTATTACTTGCCATAACTGCTGTCTAATTTCCCCCCAAAAAAATCCCCAAGAGACGCACCCTTCCATATTTTCGTCCAGCCCCAAAATTCAAATTTCGGATTTTAATTTCGCCCCAGGTTGTTGCAACCTTGTTTTTCTGTACGTTGCAACGTCTGCGCCTGCGCCTGCCTTGCCCACCCGAAACCTGATAGTTGCAACTAATTTTTTTGTGGACGTTGCAACCTCTTGTTCAAGCTATGAAGTTTTGGCAGATTTCCTTTTCCAGGCAAATCTCTTGGCACATCTGATACAAATACATCGAAACAAAACCAATTTAGCCACAATTCAAATACATAAGATTTTGCTTTCATTTCCATATCATTTAAACTTATTTTAATTGTTTTAACTGAATAAGTTGTTGGAAATAACCGCATAGATGACTTCTTTTTAGAAGTCATCACACCCCCACACTTTAACCCTTGCTAGTCCCTAGCAAGACAATTCCTAACAGCGAATTGGGTAAAAGAACAATTCGATGATCTTTTTATCTTAACAGAAATTAAACAAAGCATACTTAAGAAATCCGATTTCTCCAACTGATAAGCTTATCAATCATTGAGAGCTCAAACATCACAAATCCGTTAGTTGATGAAAGATAAAGCGAAATTAAGAATTTCGGTGTTGTGTGTGCTTTCTTCAAATTATTCACTTCCATGCAAAAATTTTCTTATTGAGCTTCCGCACTAATTTGGAAGGATAAAAATAAGCTAAGTTTTTGATTTGGCTTCGACAAGCGTTAGTAGCACACGTGAAAGTAGGGTTGGCCTTGGCTGGATTAGATTAGCTATTCATGGACATGCATTAATAATGGAGAGGTAATTCCCTAGTTAACAATCTTCATACTCCCTCATCTTATGGGGTTCAACTCTTAAGCAATAAGTATTTATAAATATAAAGCTCATAGTTGGGATCATTCTAAGTACGTAAGTGCGTACCTGGGCCACATATCACTATGACCAAATTGTTCCTTCCTTTGCTTTTATTTCTCTTTTAGTTCTCTTCTTTTTTTTTTTCTTTTTTTTTTTCTGGTCACAGTTGGGATCATTCCAAGTAGGCACGTACATACTCAGGCCGCATATCACTATGACTTATAATCTTATCATCAAAATGTTGAGTCGAACACCCATAATTGAATAATGCATTAAGATACAACTAGTGGAATGTAGGGAACTTAGATTCACTAGTGTCTAGCAAAATGATAAGGAACAAGCTCAAGGGTTTCATGAGTGATCAGAATGAAGTAGCCACTTAAACACTTATCTAAGCTTACATCATCAACTCAGTTCTTCTCACCCCTCCCAATTTTTTTTTGGAAGTCAATTTAAAATATTGCGGGGAGTAAAATGAATTAAAGAAAGTTGTGCATGATACGGACGCTTAAGAGCGCTTTACCAAAAAAAATCATACTAACTTCAATTTAAAGATTCGAGCTCTTATGATTGTTTAGCCATACCAATTAGTGATCATTGGATCTCTAGGATAACTTACTCATTAAGTAATGCAAGCATTTTGAATCACTAAAATCACGATCAATTCACACTTAAAACGCTACTAGATTCTAGCAAGGTTGGTTCATATAAGAGAAATTCAGAAAATATAGTTGAAACGGAAGTACTCCCCTTGAGTTTCTCAAGCTGACCATCCAGGGAGGTTGCTGTCTTTCTATTTTCAATGCTCATGCTTGTATAAGTCCTCCCCTCCCGACTCCAAAACAATGCCCTGTTGCTAGCGAGCATGCACATATATGGACAAAAGAAAAGAATAATGGAGGGCACTTTAATGATATCAAAGACATGATTGAATCCATCACATAAACTATTCAGCATCTGTAAACCACAGACATCAATGAAATCCAAAAAGATATCGTATACTCAAGCATATATAGAAGCAACCATATGTAGATCACAGATGCCAATGAAGTCCACAAAAATATCATATTATCAAGCATATAGAATTAACAGTGCAGTCCAAAATTTAACCCAGCGCAAAATATGCAAAATCTAGTTTGTACAGACAACTGAACTGTCATATACTTAAGCAGTAGAACAAAGTATGCAAAAGATTGTTCAAGTTTTTAAACACAAAATATGCAAAAGATTGCTTGTGCAATCGGATCAGTGGTAAGCTATAAGCATGTGAGTGCTAGCCTTCATCATCATCTTGTGCTTCGTCGCCCTTATCGCCAGTCATTTCAGTCGGGTCGAGGCTATCACCATCCATGTCCACCAGGTTCCCCTGATCATCAAACTGCCATTGATATTCGAATTGGGCTTCCTCGATTGGCTGTTTTGCTTTCCTTGCTAAATTATCTAGACTATTCTGCAGATAATCCAGTCTAGATCTAAAGTAACGGTGCTGGCATCGGTTGTAGACTTTCATATATTCAATATTGCCTAGAATATCATCTAGTGTTGCTCCCTCTCCCCTTGGTACCAAAACTTCATCTGGTTTGCCGCCCGAAGAGGAAGGGATCCCCATGCTCCTCTTTCTAGGCTCAAGCTCATTCCCCACCTTAATGTTTATCCTCACGACTCGCTCGGTTATCTCCCGGCCCACATGTGTCACCAAGTCCTCCATGCTCTGCACCACCCCCACACTTCGACATAACTCAGTGATTAGTACCGGGAACCACAATTGCCTGACCTTGTTCTCCTTGATCTTCATTTTCAGATGAGTGCTAATCACTTCCCCCACGTTAACCCGGTTTCCCTTCAAGATATGATAAGTTAGAGTTGCTCGGTCTAATGTCACATTGTTCAAGTGTCGTGTTGGCATAATGCTGGCATTAATAAATAACAACCAAACCTTAGCCTCCCTTGACAGAGATGTAGACTTAAGCGATCCTGTCGATGAATTGGACCATGCCAGGTCGGGGGAGTTGCATACCAACGTAGCTACTTCAGAGTTGTCGATCACATGGTTCAGACTAAAGAAATCTTCTTCACATCCCAAATTATACAACACGTTAATTGATTTCGCAGAAAAATCGATTAGCTTTCCTCTTACCATCACTGATTCATTTTCGGAGAACCTAGCATTCGAATAAAACTCGTACACCCATGGGAGGATGGCTTCATCTCGCGGGTGGCAGAGGGTTTCCCATTGCAGAGCCTGGATTTGGAGTGTATAGCGTAAACTCCAAGCTCTCTTTTCCATCTTAAAACCCCGCTCAAAAATCATGGGGATAGACTTTAACATCTCAAATCGCTCCTTAGCATCCTCATTTATAAACTTTAAGGACTTCCTTGCTATGGTCTTCCCCTTCTTCTTGGATGACATTTTCTACATTAAGGGTAAATGGAGGGATAGGTTTTAGAGAAAGGGGAAAGTTTCGCCGTCCATTATTCGAACTCGAGATAAAATGTTAAGGGAGGCACGCAAGAACTTACCGCATCTGGAGACATAGGACCGCCGGGTGTCGGGCAGAGGCACTGCTTGTAGCTTCTTGTTCCTCCCGATTCGCCTCGCCTTCCGCCGCCGAGCCCACGCCCGCCCGTCGTGATTCGCCTGGCAGTCGTCTTCCTAATCGCAAGCTTAGGGTTTAGGGAATGGAGTACTTGCCGACATAAAGCCTCACGCCTTTTGAGTAAGAAGGCAGACCGACTCAATTAAGATGACGCCACGTGTCTTCCTAAGCCCCGCTGAATTGCGAAAAGGCGGACCGGTTCAATTAAGCCGGCGCTACTTATAATGCCTGTATGAGACCCGAACATTATAGGTTGCAACTAATTTTTTTCCGCACGTTGCAACTTCCAGAACTGTACTGCTAACCTTCTCCCCTTGCGATTTCTTTCCACGACATGACTCATAACTTGAAGAACTAACTAAAACTAAATTAGCTTAAGATTAAAATATAGACAAAATGGTGGGTTGCCTCCCGCCTAGCGCCTAATTTTCAGTCCCGGCAGGACTTCCCTTTCCACTTAGTTTTCAAAAATAAATGAGGATTTCTGTAAATCCTCGTTGTTGCTCATATAAATTTTCAGTCTTTGACCATTAACTTTGAACTCCGATCCACTTACTTCATTATAAATTGTTACTGCTCCATAAGGGTGAACTTCCTTGATCAAAAATGGTCCTGACCATCTAGATTTCAGTTTACCCGGGAACAATCTCAACCTTGAGTTGTATAGTAAAACCAATTGCCCCGGTTTAAAATCTTTCTTCCTTAATTTTGAGTCATGCCATCTTTTAGTTCTCTCTTTATAAATTTCAGAATTGTCATAGGCATTCATCCGAATTTCCTCTAGTTCATTTAGTTGGAAAAATCTCTGCCTTCCGGCATTTTGAAAATCAAAGTTTATTTTCTTAACCGCCCAATATGCCTTGTGCTCTAGCTCTACGGGTAACCGGCAAGCTTTCCCATAAATTAATTTATACGGAGTCAATCCTAGAGGTGTTTTGTACGCAGTTCTATATGCCCAAAGAGCATCATTGAGTTTATGAGCCCAATCTTTTCTATTAATGTTTACTGTTTTCTCCAGGATTGTTTTAATTTCTCTATTAGACACTTCAGCTAATCCATTGGTTTGTGGATGATAAGCCAGAGCAATCTTATGATTCACACCATATTTCTTCAACAATGATTTAAATTGCCAATTGCAGAAATGCGACCCTCCATCACTGATGATGGCCCTAGGAGTGCCAAATCTGTTAAAAATATTCTTTAAAAATTTAAGTACAGTTTGGGCATCATTATTTTTTGTCGCAACGGCTTCTATCCATTTTGATACATAGTCCACCGCTACTAGAATGTATAAGTTTCCGTTTGAATTTATGAACGGACCCATAAAGTCTATTCCCCACATATCAAATATCTCTATCTCTAATATATTATGTAGGGGCATACTATCTCGTTGGCCTATATTTCCAATTCTTTGACATGCATCACAACACTTTGCAAAGTTATGCGCATCTTTGAATAATGTTGGCCAATAAAATCCCGCCTCTAATACTTTCAATGCCGTTTTATGTCCCATAAAATGTCCTCCATATGGAGAAGCATGACACCTTTCTAGAATTTTAGGTACTTCCACCTCAGGGATACAGCGTCTTATGATTTGGTCCGCACAATGTTTAAATAAATAAGGCGTATCCCAGAAGTATGTCCTAACTTGTTGTAAAAACCTCTTCCTTTGTTGATAACTCATCTCCGGTGGTAATACTCTACTCACAATATAATTTACTAAATCTGCATACCATGGTGAACTATTTTCTGAGATTGCTAAGATACTTTCATCGGGAAAATTTTCCTTAATTACTACTTCTTTATCTTTCTCTTCAATTTGCTCTAACCTAGACAGATGGTCTGCTACTGGATTTTCTGCCCCTTTCCTATCTTTAATTTCAAGATCAAATTCTTGTAATAGCAACATCCATCTTATAAGCCTAGGCTTGGTCTCTTTCTTATCTACCAAATACCTTATTGCAGCGTGATCCGTGTAAACTATAACTTTCGAGTTAATCAAATACGAGCGGAATTTATCAAACGCGAATACTATTGATAATAATTCTTTCTCCGTGGTTGTATAGTTTATTTGGGCTTCGTTTAAAGTCTTACTTGCATAGTAAATGGTATGAAATATTTTATTATGGGCTTGCCCTAAAACCGCCCCTAGAGCATAATTACTAGCGTCACACATCAGAATGAATGGTAAATTCCAATCAGGTGCTATTATAATAGGTGATGAAATCAGACTTTTCTTTAATGTGTTAAAAGACTCGAGACATGATTGATCAAAATGAAAAGGCGTGTCTTTTTCTAGTAGATGGCTAAGAGGCTTAGATATTGCAGAAAAATTGTTTATAAACCTCCTATAGAAACCGGCATGACCTAGAAAGCTTCTTATACCTTTAATATTTGTAGGGGGTGGAAGTTTCTCAATTACTTCAATTTTTGAACGATCTACTTCTAAACCCCTATTGGAGATTTTGTGACCTAGGACTATGCCTTCTCTTGCCATGAAGTGACACTTTTCCCAATTTAAGACTAAATTGGTTTGCATACACCTCTTCAAAACCTTTTTTAAAGACTCCAAACACTCATCAAAAGACTTGCCAAATACTGAAAAATCATCCATAAAAATTTCAATTCCCTCATCCATTAAGTCAGAAAAAATAGAAATCATACAACGCTGAAACGTAGCAGGAGCATTACATAACCCAAAAGGCATTTTGCGGAACGCAAATGTACCATAAGGGCAAGTAAATGTGGTCTTTTCTTGGTCTTCAGGGGCAACCATTATTTGATTATAACCTGAATACCCGTCTAAGAAACAGAAATACTCATTCCCTGCCAACTTATCCAGCACTTGATCTAAGAATGGAAGAGGGAAGTGATCCTTCCTAGTCGATTGATTTAACTTTCTATAATCCATGCATATACGCCATCCGGTCACTGTCCTAGTAGGAATCAATTCATTATTCTCATTTTTCACTACGGTCATCCCACCCTTCTTTGGCACGCATTGGACCGGACTGACCCATTTACTATCAGAGATGGGATAAATAATTCCAGCATCTAACCATTTAATAATTTCTTTTTTTACTACCTCCTTCATTGGAGGGCTAAGTCTTCTTTGATGTTCAATGGAGGTCTTTGAATCATCCTCCAATAATATCTTATGCATACATATAGTGGGACTAATGCCTTGTATGTCGGCAATAGTCCACCCCATAGCCCCTTTGTATTTCTTAAGGACTTCTAACAATTCGTCTTCCTTACTCTGTTCTAAGGATGCATCAATTATTACCGGCAAAGTTTTATCTTCTCCTAAGAAAGCATACTTTAGATTGCTGGGTAAAGGTTTTAATTCCAATTGAGGTGGTTCCATAATAGATGGTTTCAGAATTTTAGTTTCACTTGATCTCTCAAGTGCTTCAACATTCCTATATGTTCTCCACCTTTCACTAACATTAAAAACCTTAGCTAATTTACCATATTCTTCTTCCTCGTTCCACTCTTCATTATTAAGGATTGCTAGTAATGTTTTCTCCCATTGATCATTCTGTTTAAAAACTTTAGTTGGAATATCTATGTTATCAATAAAATGACATTCCTCTTTATCATTGGGGTATTTAATTGCCTTAAGGACGTTGAATGTTACCTCTTCCTCATTAACTCTCATGGTAAGCTCTCCTTTTTGAACGTCAATAAGAGTCCTTCCTGTAGCCAGAAAAGGTCTACCAAGAATGATAGGTACATCCCTATCCTCTTCCATATCCAGAACCACGAAGTCTGCAGGAAAAATAAATTTTTCAACCTTTACTAAGACATCTTCAACTATGCCTTTAGGGAATGCTAACGTCCTATCTGCTAACTGAAGGGTTAAAGAAGTAGGAGCTATCTCTCCAAGTCCTAATGTATTATAAATAGAGAGCGGCATGAGATTGATACTAGCCCCTAAGTCACATAAAGCCTTACCCGTAAATTTAACACCTATGGAACAGGGTATGGTGAAGCTTCCTGGGTCTTTTAATTTAGGGGGTAGCTTCTTTTGTAGAATAGCACTACATTCCTCAGTTAATGCCACTACTTCCTTTTCAGCAAATTTTCTCTTTTTAGAAAGAATATCCTTCATGAATTTTGCATAACTCGGCATTTGCTCTATAGCTTCAGCAAAAGGGATATTTATCGTCAGCTTCTTAAAAATTTCCATGAATTTTTGGAATTGTGCATCAAGCCTTGTCTTAGTGAGCCTAGATGGAAAAGGCGGAGGTGGGTAGACTTTTCTTTCCTCTTCTAAATCTACAATTTCTACTCCTCCTTTAGCCATAGGGTCCTCTACCTTTTTCATCTTATCTTCATGTTCTCTCTTTTCATCATTCTTTAACTTTTCTAGTAACAAGTCCCCACCCGGAATCTTATTCCCACTTCTTAGGGTAACAGAGTTGCATTGATTAGATGGGTCATCTCTTTTTGGATTAGGAGTGGTATCGGCGGGTAATGTTCCAACCGGCCTTAGGTTTAATGCATTAGCAATCTGTCCAATGGAATTCTCTAATGATCTAAGAGATGATTCTATACCTACTACCCTTGCGTCATTCTTTTGGAACATTTCTAAGATTACTTCATCTGTTAATTTTCTAGAATTCCCTTGATTGTTATGTGGAATATGATTAAATCCAGGCGGGTGATTAACATTTTGATTATTTCTCCATGAGAAGTTAGGGTGGTTCCGCCACTCAGGATTGTAATGATTTGGAAGAATATGTTGTCTTTGACCACCTATATAGTTGGCTTCTTCAGAAACTTGATTCAATTGTTCTATGGTGAAGGAGGTGTTAGGATTAGACAATTGAAGGCTACTAATTGATGGCATTACTGTATTTTGACTCAAGGAATCTAAACGTTTGTTTATCATATTGAACTGTGAAGCCATCTGTGCGGCTAACGAAGTGATTTGATCAACATGATGGACTCCAGTTGGATTGTTATTCCCTTGTCTCTCAAAAGATTGGTAGTTGTTAGAGGTAAGATCTTCAAGGATAGCATAAGCATCCTCGGGATATTTTTTCATCAATGACCCCCCCGCCGCACCATCAACTAAGATCATGGTAGCCGTTTGTAACCCATTATAGAATGTGGATACCTGTTGGTGTTGTTGTAAACCATGATGTGGACATCTTCTCAACAACTCCTTAAAACGCTCCCAAGCGTCGTAAAGAGTTTCTCCGTGATTTTGCATAAAAGTGGTGATGTCTCTAATCAACTTAGCGGTTTTAGAGGGAGGGAAATATTTGTTTAAAAATTTATCTACTAACTGCTCCCAAGTGGTTATAGAACCATGTGGTAACGAGTTAAGCCAATCTTTAGCTTTTCCTTCTAGGGAGAATGGAAATAACATTAGCTGAATCGCTTCACTTGAGGCCCCATTTACTTTATACATATCACAAATTTCTAAGAATGACCTTAGATGAGAATTAGCATCTTCGTTGTTGAGACCCCCAAACTTGTTATGTTGAATTAGTTGCATAATAGTGGAGTCAATTTTAAAATTATTAGCGGCTATGGTAGGTCGGGCTATGCTAAAATGCAATCCTCCTCGCAAGGGTGTGTTATAGTCTCGACAAGTCATTCTAGGAACATTTGGTTGAACATTTTGGTCAACTTGCTCATTAGGTTCTACTTGCTCCTCATTGTTAACCTCATTATTTTGTCCGTTAACATCCATCTCAAGATTAATATTATTGTTATTTCTCAGATTCTTTCTATTCAGCCTACAAGTTCTCTCGATTTCAGAATTCAATGGTAAAATTTCAGTGGTTCGATACCTGGACATACACTGATATCCAGTAGTTAACGAGTAAAAATGACAACAATACTTGAACTCAGATTACTCAGAATTACTAATATCACAAGATAATACTTAGGAAAAAAAAACTTGTCCCCGGCAACGGCGCCAGAAAACTTGATGCACGCTTTGTGGTGTGAATATATAAGTGCTACGCAAGTGTACGTGTCGTGTCAAGTTACAAAATGGAAATAGAGTGTCGAACCCACAGAGACAAGATTTTTCCTTAGCTTATGAGTACTAGTAATGATCTTTTCTTATAAGTCAAGCAAAATCACAAGGTTTTGAGAGTAAGTAAACTAAATAACGAAACTAAAGTAAGATGAGAATATAATGATGAGAAGAACGAGTCTCATATATTGATCCCTAATCTTAGTTTGCCTTTTTGTGATGAGAAATACAATTGACTTCAACTCAGTTTTTATCTTGTGAAAATCCTAAACTCGCGATGAGCATCTCTCGATTTCATCATCGCACTATGCATATTTAGTGAGTAGCCTTAGATCAAGACTTCACAAGTAAACATACGTATAAAATTATGGATCTTAACTCCACAACTAGAATGATAGCGATACGCTAAATCATATGTAGCCAAATTAAATTCCCGAGACTTACGAACGCAGCTCTCGCATATAGAACGCAGTATGAAGCACTAGATGGTAATCTCTTAACGTCATCACTGAAGAAGAGAATGAAATTTAAGATACAAACCAAATTTAACTCAATTGTTCATGTAAATATCAAAGCAAACATCGAATAGTTCACAACATATAAGACTCGCAAGCGAATTAGTTCATCATAGTCAAAAGTATGAGAAATCGGAGTGGGAGTTCAACAAACATGATGAATAAGAGTTAGAACAAGCCAACCAATTGATCTCCAGCCCTAGACGAATTCCGCCCGGTTCTCCCTTGTCTTCTTTCGAATTTCCTATCTTTCTATCTGAATCTCCCTTGTAAGAATCTCCTTCTCCCCTTTTATTACTTGCCATAACTGCTGTCTAATTTCCCCCCAAAAAAATCCCCAAGAGACGCACCCTTCCATATTTTCGTCCAGCCCCAAAATTCAAATTTCGGATTTTAATTTCGCCCCAGGTTGTTGCAACCTTGTTTTTCTGTACGTTGC
Source organism: Platanthera zijinensis (assembly GCA_039513925.1). NCBI lineage: Eukaryota > Viridiplantae > Streptophyta > Magnoliopsida > Asparagales > Orchidaceae > Platanthera > Platanthera zijinensis. The sequence continues at coordinate 205,380,407 of CM077081.1, read as the reverse complement.
AACGTCTGCGCCTGCGCCTGCCTTGCCCACCCGAAACCTGATAGTTGCAACTAATTTTTTTGTGGACGTTGCAACCTCTTGTTCAAGCTATGAAGTTTTGGCAGATTTCCTTTTCCAGGCAAATCTCTTGGCACATCTGATACAAATACATCGAAACAAAACCAATTTAGCCACAATTCAAATACATAAGATTTTGCTTTCATTTCCATATCATTTAAACTTATTTTAATTGTTTTAACTGAATAAGTTGTTGGAAATAACCGCATAGATGACTTCTTTTTAGAAGTCATCAGGATGCCATGGTCCCTGCAGTACTCATCAAAGGGACCAATGTACTCTCCCCCATTGTCGGACCTAATGCACTTCAGTCTCTTCCCAGACTGTCTCTCCACCTCAGCGTGGAATCTCCTGAAAGTATCGAGTACCTGATCTTTGGTCTTGATGGCATAGACCCAAAGCTTCCTCGAATGGTCGTCAATGAAAGTGACGAAGTATGATACTCCTCCTCTAGTCTGGACCTTCAGTGGTCCGCACACATCAGTGTGAACAAGCTCCAATGGCTCCGATCTCCTGCTGGATGTGTGGCTGTGGAATGAAACCCGGTTTTATTTCCCAGCCAAACAGTTGTCGCACCTCTCCAAGTGAACATTAGACATATCACAAATCAGCTTCTTCTTCGCCAGGCATCCCAGCCCCTTTTGGCTAATGTGTGCCAGCCTCCTGTGCCATAAGGAGGAGGATGTCTCATCCCTGACGGAGTTGGCCTGAGCAGCTTCAGGCCTCCCCTCCATGAAGTACAAACCAGAATCTCTGTAACCTCTGGCCATGACAAGTGATCCCCTGATCAGCTTCCAGAAGTCTCCTCCAAAGACACTCAGGTGTCCTTCGTCTCCAAGCCTGCCAACGGATATCAAATTAAAGTGAATGTCGGGCACGTGTCTATCATCCCTCAGAATAAGTAGGGCTCCAGTGCTCGTCTTCAAATGCATGTCTCCACGCCCAAGTACCTTGGACGTATCTCCATTGCCCATCCTCAACACCCCACAGTCATGAGTGGTGTAAGTGGCAAATAACTCCCTGTTGTGGGAGACATGCGCAGAAGCTCCAGAATCAACGATCCAGCATCGGTCGTCACACGAAAGTGCAGCTGTGACGTCGTCGCCAACAATAATGACGTAGTCCTCCTCAGTCGAAACAGTGGCTGCCGTGTGACCCTCATCCTTGCCCTTAGTGGCAATCCCTTTCTTCTTCTGATCGTTCTTCAATATATAACAAAACTTCTTGATGTGGCCCTTCTTGTGGCAGTAGTGGCATTCCACGTTCTGATAACGTGTCTTTGACTTGCCCCTACTCTGACTCCTGTCCTCCTTCCTTCCTCGGCTTTTACTCCTTCCTCCCCCTGGACTCAGTAAAGAGAACGTCGGCTCGTGAAGAAGAGCCCGAAGTCCCTTGAGACTTTCGTCTCACCTCCTCATTCAAGATACCACTCTTGGCGATCTCCATGGACACAATCCCCTGGGGGGAAGAATTGATCAGAGAAACTCTGACCATCTCCCACGAGTCTGGAAGTGACTTGAGTAGCCACAATGCATTCACCTCATCTTCAAATGTCACCTTCATGATAGTCAAACGATCAATGATCCCCTGGAACTCGTTGACATGATCCAAAAAGGGTGAGCCCTCCCGGTATCTGAACTCTCCAAGCTTCTTCAGTAAATACAGCTTGTTGATGCCCGTGCTCTTGGCATACAACGTCTCGAGAGTCTTCCATAGATCCTTTGCATCATTGATGCTAGCCACATGGTTGTAGACGTTCGGCTCCACGAACCGTCTGATGAACCCACACAGCTTCCGATGCTCCACCTTCCATTTTGTCGGGTCCGTGTCCTTTGGCATCTCCTCAAAGATAGGAGCATGCCAACCCTTCACATATATCAAATCCTCCTTCGGTAGGTGCCACTGGTGATAGTTGGCACCATTCAACTTTACCATCTGCTCTGAACCTGATGTAAACTCCATCCTGCTCTGCCAACTGGCCGGACCGACCACTGATCTTTGAGTCGACTATCTCAAAGTATACAACTGGAGAGGGTAGCCAGCGGGCCAATGGTCGTAAACTATCACTCCCAATTGCACACCCGAGATCCCGATCGACTCGTCCTGAAACCCCAATAGGTCAGCCCGGTAACTGCCCTGTCACTGAAACGGCTCTGTCACTGAACCAGCTCTGTCACTGAACCTGCCTCTGATACCACTTGTTGGGAATGCGAGCAATCAATCCCGACCAGAGCACCTGTTTTAAATTTTAGGCGAGCAACCTGCGCGACCGCGTTAAGCGGTATGCCATCGCAACAAAAAAACACAATGCAAAAAGAATAAAAGCACACAGAGATTTTTTACGTGGAAAACCCAACTTGGGCGAAAAACCACAGGACGATCGGAGTCCAACCCGGAAAGCCTCCACTAAAAGTGTGTGATAAACACACGCACGGATTACAGGCTTTCCCTCCACCGATCCACAAAGGATCTCCACTCCTCCACCACAAATACGATCCACAAAGGATCTCACACAACCGCGATCCAAAACCAGATCTACACCACAATCCTCTTCTCCAACAATTCACACAAATAACAATTTGCTAGAAGAAAATACAAAAAGGTGTGAGGAGTCGTTACCCGGACGGATTGAACAATCCGTCCCAACGTCGAAGATGACGTTCACCAAAACCACGAAGAAAACGGCTATGCACAGCCCCTCCTTCTTCGTCTTCAACCTCCAAGCCACGAACAAGATGCGGCAACGAATCTGGACAGCACCAAAAAGGGCTGCTCCTTCACGGGCGGCGGCGGCGATGTCGCGGCGATATGGATTGGCGGCAGCGGCAGCGGCCTTGACGGCGATGGCGGCAGCGGTGCGGCTCAAGCAAATAGCGAAAGGGGGCGGGCGGCGCTGGATTTCTGCGGCTCCAGCAGATCGGAACAGGAGGAGGACTTTCGGCTCAAGCAAAACGAACGGAAGAATAATGGTGGATATATACTCCTTCTGGCGCCAGCAACTGGGAAGAAAAAGGAAAGCAAAAGCTTTCCACTTGTCCTTTTTTTTCATTTTTTTTGTTTGACTCCACCTAACCTCATCAATGAAAGAGGTGGTTGGTTGATTGTTTTGGCCTTAGTTTTTTTTTGTGTGGTTTTATATATATAAATATATATATATATATGCGGGGAACACGCGAATGATACCACTCTATGCGGGGAACACGCGAATGAAATCACGAGCCGCAATTAGCGCGCCCGGTGGTTTTTACTGCCTCGGATGGGAACCACACCCAACATTAACGTCTAGATGAAATACATGGAATTTTTTGTTGGCTGCAACTGCAAGTAAAAGCCGTAGGGTTTTAATTCTGGCCACGGACGCAAAGGTTTCATCAAAGTCTCTCCCAAAGTATTGGTTGTACCCTTTGGCCACAATCCCGGCCTTGTGCTTGATCACCTCACCAGATTCATTACACTTTAGCTTGTACAACCATTTTACTTCAATTACATCCTTGTGCATTGGCCGAGGCACTAAGCTCCATGTCTTGTTCTTCTCTACAAGCTCAATTTCCATTTAAGTTGCATGTCTCCATTTTTTGGCAGCAGCATCTGTATAAGAAGTTGAAGTACAATGAAACAGAATTGCATTAGTATTTTCATAAATATCTATGATGGACTTCATCTTTCTGGTTGGTGATGACTCGGAGGAGAAATCTTCTTCTTCTATATGAGTTTGAAACTCAACAGAGCCTGCCTCAATCCGATCTTCAAGTGGCTCAGGGAATGGGCCCATTAGAAGCTCAATCGGGACACTGAAAGAAGTGATGATGTCTCCACTGTCTGATGACCAGCTCCAGGATTTTTCTTCATGGAATATTACATCCCTTGATATGATAATTTGCTGTGATATGAGATCACATAATCTGTTGGCTTTTCTGTTTTCTGTTGGAAGCGATTGAGGGCACCCACACACAACTAGACTTCCCTCTTGCTTTTGACCAAGTAAAATCCCACTGTTACAAAATTGCAAACAACCTCCAGGCGAGACCACTCCGGCGAGACCTGGTGGCGAGTCGACACTTCAACGAGACCACCTCCGGGAAGCGTGGTCAAGGCGAGATGCGAGATCTTCGATGCAACTTCCTGCGAGGCGAGACCGGCGAGTGCACAGTGAGCTGCAGATTAACGTGAGCTGCAACCTACTCCTGCGAGAGTTCTTGAGCGAGATGGCTCCGGCGAGAGCTATCAGCGCGAGCTCCTTACTCCGGCGAGCTCTACCCTAAACCGGAGAGCAAAACCACTATCCCTCTCTCTCTCTACCACCTGTGACGGGCGAGTACAGCAGCTGCAAAAAGAATTCCTGCGGGAACTCTTTGCGGAAGCTAAATTAAATATATTCTCTCCCTCTCCTGAACTCTCTCTCTCCTGCACTCTTTTCTTAATTCTCTCTCTCGCCACTCTCTCTTTCTCTCTCAAAACTTCTCGCCCCTCTCTCTCTATTTCTGCCAACTACTCTCACTCCCGCCAACTTCTCTCTTTCTCCCAAGAGCTCTCTCACTCTCTCTCTATTTCTCTCCTGCTGGAGTTAAGAAAGGGAAGGATTTTTCTATTTCAAAAACTTAAAGTAAATGTACAAGCCCAAGCCTTTATATAGGCACATCAACAAATAAAAACGCGACAAGTGTCCCCCTCATTAATTGTCATTCTACTCTCTCTCCTCCACATAAAACATACATATATAAATAATAATAAAAAGGACAAGTTGACCCGGTCAACAACAGCTCAAACCAACAAACTCCCCCTCAAGCTTGGCTGCACATGCCGAGCTTGCCTTTGAGCCTCTCGAACGTCTCCGCTTTCAACGCCTTGGTGAATATGTCCGCGACCTGCTCTCCGGTGGGGCAATACACGACTTCCACTGTCTTCTGCTCCACCTGCTCACGGAGGAAATGATATCGGGTCTCGATATGCTTGCTTCTCCCATGCAACACCGGGTTCTTCGCGAGCTGGATGGCAGACATGTTATCCACTAACACTGTCGTTGGGCCATCCTGCACATGATGTAACTCTCCCAGAAGATTCCGTAGCCAAATGGCTTGGCAAGCGCATGCCGCCGCTGCTATGTACTCCGCCTCGCAAGATGATAAGGCTATAGTAGCCTGCTTCTTAGAACTCCATGAGAACGCCGCGGTTCCCATGTTGAACGCATACCCGGAAGTGCTCTTCCGGTCGTTCACATCTCCTCCATAGTCGCTATCCGAGTAGCCGACTAGCTTCAACTCTTCTCCAGATGAGTACATCAAATCATGGTCCCGAGTCCCGTTCACATACCTCAGGATCCTCTTCGCTGCTGTGAAGTGGTCCTGCTTGGGTTCCTCCATGTGCCTGCTTACTACCCCGACCGCATACATGATGTCCGGCCTAGTGAAAGTCAAGTACCTTAGACTTCCGACCAGGCTCTTGAACATAGTTGGGTCCACTCCTTCCTCTTTCGAGTCCTTCCTCAACTTCGTTCCGGGATCAGCAGGAGTGGAGATAGGCTTGCTATTCTCCATCCTAAACTTCTTCAAGATCTCCTCCGCGTACTTCTTCTGCGCGATGAAGATCCCATCTTCTCTCTGCTGTACTTCCACCCCTAGAAAGTAACTCAGCTCTCCTAGGTCTGTCATCTCAAACTCCCTCTTCATCAGCCTCTTGAACTCTTCGAACATCGTAGGGTTACTCCCGGTGAATATCATGTCATCCACGTATAGACATAAGATCATGATATCCCCACTCTTCTCCACCTTCATGTAGAGAGCATACTCATATGGGCACTTCACGTAGCCATGTTTTTGGAGGAATGTATCTATCCTCCCATTCCAAGCTCTTGCTCCTTGCTTCAGCTCGTACAGTGCTTTTCTCAACTTGCACACCTTCTTCTCCTGGCCCTTTACAACATACCCCGGAGGCTGCTCAATATACACATCCTCCTCCCGGTAGCCATTCAAGTACGCCGCCACCGCATCCATTTGCATGATTGTCCACCCATAATGAGCTGTCAGTGCGATGATCAACCTGATAGTGTCAATCCTCGCCACTGGGGCATAGACCTCGTCGTAGTCCACTCCTTGGACTTGCCTGTATCCTTTCACAACGAGCCTAGCCTTGTGCTTCTCCACAGCTCCATCCTTGGTTTTCTTAATTTTGTAGACCCACTTCACCCCGAGGGGTTTGTGGCCTCCGGGTGGATCAACCAGCCTCCAAGTGTCATTCTTCTTTATGGAAGCTATTTCGGCATCCATTGCCGTCCTCCAAGATTTATCCTGGGCAGCTTCGTCGTAGGAGTGCGGCTCGCAATCTGCCAACAAACAATATAAAGAAAAATTGTTAAGTGTCGGTGCCGTCTCCTCGTAAAGCTCCTCCAACCTCCTCATCCTAGGTTGAGGACGGTCAGAACTGCCTCGACTAGTGCTCGCTCCACTAGGACTTCATGGCCACCTTCCTCTTCATCTTCAAAGAACATCCCCTTCATGTTCCTTGTCTCCTCATCCCAGCTCCAACAGCTGTCTTCTTCAAACACCACATCCCTCGAGACTATGACCTTCCCAGTCACCGGGTTGTAAAACTTGTACGTCTTGCTCTCCGGAGCATAGCCCACGAAGATGCACTTCTCGCTTCTGTCATCGAGCTTCTTCCTCCTCTGGTCCGGGATGTGAGCATGAGCTACACACCCGAAGACCCTTAGGTGCTTCACACTCGGCTTCCAGCCACTCCATGCTTCAAACGGCGTCATGAACTTCACACTCTTTGTGGGGCATCTGTTCAGTAGATACACCACACATTGCACTCCTTCCGCCCAGAACATCTTCGGTAGCCCCTTCTCCTTCACCATGCTTCTCGCCATGTTCATGATGGTGAGATTCTTCCTCTCTGCCACTCCGTTCTGCTGCGGTGAGTACGCTGTCGTCAGCTGGTGTGATATCCCATTCTCCTTACAGAAACTATCGAACAGCCTCGAGGTGTACTCCCCACCTCGATCTGTCCTAAGCACCTTCAATAGTTGCTCACTCTCCTTCTCGGCCATCGCCTTGAACTCCCTGAACTTGTCAAGGGCCTCAGACTTCTCCTTCAGAAAATACACCCAACACTTCCGACTATAGTCATCCGTGAAGGTGATGTAGTACTTGCTTCCGCCTATTGAAGTGGTCTCAAACGGACCCGCAATGTCTGAGTGAACCAGTTCAAGTTGCCGCCTTGCTCTCCAGGACTTTCCTCCTTCGAATGTCTACCTCTTGAGCTTCCCCTTCGTGCACGCCTCACACACCTTCTGCGGAGGGGAGATCATAGGCAGATCCGCCACCATCTTGGAGTGGGATAGCAGCTTCAACCCTGTGAAGCCCAAATGGCCCATCCTATGATGCCATAGCATGCTTCTTCCTCTTCTTTTGTTCTCGCGAGACAAGCTGTTTCTTGAGCATCCATCTTCAGCGTGAAGAGACGGTTTGCCGTCATCTTCACCTTCACTACCTCCTTCCCTTGATCATTCTTCATTGCCAGAGACCCATCCTTCATCTGCACGCAGTAGCCTCTCTCCACTAACTGCACAATGCTTAAGATGTTGGTCTTCAACCCTGGCACGTAGTACACATCATTCAGGTGTACTCTCTCCCCGTTTAGTTTCACTACCACCAGGCCCTTTCCTTCCAAGGAAATCTTCGAAGCATCCCCGAAGCTAACTTCACCCCCACTGGGTTCAAGGTTAGAGAACATCTCCTTATCTCCACACATGTGGTTGCTCTCCCCTGTGTCCAGGTACCACACTTCATTCCTTCCTTCTTCCACGCCTCGGTAGGTTAAAAACATCATTGGGTCTCCACCCCCAGCATCGTTCCCCTTGTTCCTAGCCTCCGCATAATGGTTGGCTTCTTTTGTCTTCCTCGGAGCCCAACAGTCATAGCTCATGTGCCCAAACTTGTTGCAGTTGTAACACTGAACTTGGGCTCTTCCTCCTCGGCCTCTTCCTTGGCCTCTTCCTCTTCCTCTTCCATCTTGCCACCTCCCTCCTTGAGGTTGCTCCGCCTCTCTCTGGTGGTATTGGTTTCTTCCCTGATCTCTTCCTCCTCTTCTTTCTCTTCCTCTACCTTGTTGACCTCGGCCACGCTGGCCGCTTCCTCTTCCTGAGCTTTCCCCAAAGTTCAACTGGGTCTGGAGTGCTTTTCCCAAGCCACTCGCTTCGTCATCATCCTGCTGCATTCTGTACTCATGAGCTTGCAATGAACCTACAAGCTCATCTACGGTCATCTGGGTGAGGTCCTTCGACTCCTCGATTGCCACCACCACGTGTCGGAACTTTCTTGACATGGCCCTCAGGAGCTTCTCCATGAGACTCACATCATCTATCGCTTCTCCGTTTCTCTTCATCTCGTTTGTGAGCGTCCGCAGACGGGTCACAAAGTCTCCGACCTTCTCCGTGGCCTTCATCCTCAACATTTCATATTCACCCCGAAGAGACTGCAGCTTCACTTTCTTCGCCTTGTCCACCCCTTGCATGGAGCGTTGCAACACCTCCCATGCTTCTTTTGAGCTCACAGCTTCTTAGATCTTCTCAAAAGTAGCTTCATCCACTCCTTGGTATAACGTGAACAACGCCTTCTTATCCTTCTTTCTCGCTTCCCTTAATGCTGTCTTCTGGGCATTGGTCAACGCCGCTTCTGCTTCGGCAGTAAGCTCTTCATACCCATCTTCAACGATCTCCCATAACTCCTTCGATGCTAGTAGCACTTTCATTTGAATGCTCCAATTACCGTAATTGGTCTTTGTCAACTTGGGGACTTGCCCCGGCATGGCACCTCCAAACTCCATCTCTTCTCACTTCAAACCTTTCAAAACTACTTCAAGGGTCGCAACCTCGCTCTGATACCAGTTGTTGGAAGCGATTGAGGGCACCCACACACAACTAGACTTCCCTCTTGCTTTTGACCAAGTAAAATCCCACTGTTACAAAATTGCAAACAACCTCCAGGCGAGACCACTCCGGCGAGACCTGGTGGCGAGTCGACACTTCAGCGAGACCACCTCCGGGAAGCGTGGTCAAGGCGAGATGCGAGATCTTCGATGCAACTTCCTGCGAGGCGAGACCGGCGAGTGCACAGTGAGCTGCAGATTAACGTGAGCTGCAACCTACTCCTGCGAGAGTTCTTGAGCGAGATGGCTCCGGCGAGAGCTATCAGCACGAGCTCCTTACTCCGGCGAGCTCTACCCTAAACCGGAGAGCAAAACCACTATCCCTCTCTCTCTCTACCACCTGTGACGGGCGAGTACAGCAGCTGCAAAAAGAATTCCTGCAGGAACTCTTTGCGGAAGCTAAATTAAATATATTCTCTCCCTCTCCTGAACTCTCTCTCTCCTGCACTCTTTTCTTAATTCTCTCTCTCGCCACTCTCTCTTTCTCTCTCAAAACTTCTCGCCCCTCTCTCTCTATTTCTGCCAACTACTCTCACTCCCGCCAACTTCTCTCTTTCTCCCGAGAGCTCTCTCACTCTCTCTCTATTTCTCTCCTGCTGGAGTTAAGAAAGGGAAGGATTTTTCTATTTCAAAAACTTAAAGTAAATGTACAAGCCCAAGCCTTTATATAGGCACATCAACAAATAAAAACACGACAAGTGTCCCCCTCATTAATTGCCATTCTACTCTCTCTCCTCCACATAAAACATACATATATAAATAATAATAAAAAGGACAAGTTGACCCGGTCAACAACAGCTCAAACCAACATTTTCACCGTATCCTAAAAAGATACATTTTACACTTATCTAATCAAGCTTATCTCTTCTTTCTTTGAGGATGTGAGCATAGGTAATACATCCAAAAATTCTCAAATGCCCACGCTTTGGCTTCTTACCCATCAGTTTTTCATATGGTGTTGAATTGTGCAAAGCTTCAGTAGGGACTCTGTTCAGTAGGTACACGGCTGCGCATGCCGCCTCTCCCTAGAATTCTTTGGGAAGTCCCTGATGAATGAGGAGAGATCGAGCAATCTCAGTTACAGTTCGATTCCTCCTTTCTACAACACTGTTCTGCGGCTTTGTACCAGGGACAGTGAATTTATGATGAATCCCCTGGATGGTGCAAAAATGCTTGGAGGCATGTGTGGTGAATTCACCTCCATTGTCACATATTACTAATTTTATATTTCTTTCAAATTTCTTTTCAATCTCTCTTTTGAAATCCATGAAGAACGAAAAAGCTCCAGACTTTTGTTCTAAAAAAAAATCCATGAATACCTGGTATGGTCATTGATGAGCAAGAAAAAGAATCTCTTCCCCCCGTGGGATGAAGTGGAGGCTAGACCCCAGATGTCACAGTGTATTAATTCCAATGACTGTGAGCTTTGTTCATGAGCATATTGAAATGGCTGTCTATATGGCTTCCCAAGTGTTCCACACTGGTTGTGATGAACCCGGAGTTGAGGTAAGCCAATTGCAAGATTGTCTTCAAAAAAACACTTCATTGAGTTGTAATTTAGATGTCCCAATCTAAAGTCCCAAGTGTGCATTAAGTCAGGATTGCTGCTTATAGATGAAAGAGCAGTCTGGGTTGATGTTCCCACACCAATCAGAAAGGTCTGATTTTTGGACATCTGAGTGTGGGTAATGTTCTGGTGCTGAGGATCATAAATGGTGCACACGCTTGAGTCGAAAATTAGGTTGTAGCCTTGATTGACCAGCTGCCCCACGCTCAACAGGTTCTGAGCTAGGTCAGGAACAAAGTTTACATCATTGATTACCTTCTCAGTTCCATTGAAGTTCCGTACACTTATGTCTCTCTTACATTCAATGTTCTTACTTTTCCCATCTCCAAGATAATCCTTTGATTTGTGAGTCTCATCTAAAGTATTGAATAAGGAGATGTCATTTGTCATATGACTGGAACATCCTGAGTCAATGAACCACTGAGACGTTTTGTCTTGTTCATTGCAGCAGGTTAGAAGAATTCTCTCTTCTGCATCTTTCCCATCCTCTACAAACTTAGCGTCTTCCTTTTTTGTTTTTAAACCAGCAATCCTTGTCGAAATGGGTAGGTTTTCGATAATGTTTGCATTTGTAAAAACCCTTTGTGGTGTCATGTGTGAATTTCTTGCATAGTGTGCAATATGGGGAGTTCATGTTCTCAGTTGGTTTTACTGTAGTTTTGTTGGGATGAGATTCAGTACCTTGATGCCAAGGTTCTCCTTTTTGCTGGAAATGTCTTGGGGAGTTTTTATGTCTCCTGTCATAGTTCTGTTATCCAAATGACATTTTTGCCTGGAAGGCTTGATCAATAGATGGTGAATGTCGCTTCATTCTCTCTTCCTGAGATTTTATTTTGCTGATGAGAATAACAACTGAGAGAATCTCTACATCATTGCTTTCTTCAATCGAAGCATCAACGTGTTCATAGGTTCTTGGAAGACTCCTCAGAATCTTCAGCACAATCTCAAAATCTGGAATAGGAGAACCCAAATTGCTGAGTTGGTTGGTTATGCTTGTGATGCGTGGCAGTTAGTCAAATACTTTCTCATTTTCTTTCATTGTGATTTCATCAAATTGTCGTCGTAAGTTCCGGCGACGGATAACAATCACCTTCTTGTCCCCTTGATAGATCTCCTTAAGGGTGTTCCATGCAGCTTTTGCAGTCTTGACTCCCATTATCCTTGGGGAAAATGGTGCTGGTCACGACCTGTTAGATGATGTGCAATGCCAAGGAGTTCTTCTTCCTCTCTCCCTTGGGTATACTTGCTTCACCTCCTTCCACGCCTTTTGCCTTCCAATCAGTTGCAGGTCCATGCCGCACTACCTCCCAAAGATCTTGAGACTCAAAGAAAGTCTCCATTTTGATAGCCCAATGCTCATACATGTCTCCATTGAACACCGAGGTCGTATGGCTGGATAGATTTACTTGAGAGGTAGATGATGAACCCATGATCACCAAAGCAACAAGAATGCAGGATCCAAGTGGCTCTGATACCACTGTTAACTAAGAATGAACTATTTTCCCCTAACCAACATTATAGGAATTAGCAGGAAGATAAACGGGAAGAGGAAAGCAGAGAAAGTTCTTTTCATTAATTCAAAAGACGATGATACATTGAGAGGAATACATTAGCTTTTATAGAGGAATTTATACATGCAGTAGGAAGTAGTTGCAATAAATTTTATTTAGTTCCCAATAATATTGATGCTTTGGATGCAAGGATACATTAAGGCGCCGACTGGTTCATGTCTCCAACCCTAAATTTCAACATAGCTCAATCAATCTTATTATGGACCTTTTGGCATCCATCCCTGTGACCCTGTAAGTTTTCTCTACCTATGAGACAAACTGAACTTAGCATTAGAGCCTTGCATGGAGACTGAACAAGAGAGTCACAATAATGAGCATCGGAAAAGCAGTGATTGACGACGGATGAAGGAACATGAAATTTTATGAGTGCATTTTTTTGGTTGAAGGAAAACAGGATAAACTGGAAGGTCGGGAACTTCATTCGGTATTGGAGATTTCTTTTGGTCGTTTGTCAAAAGGTGGAAAATTGAAAGACTGAGGCTTCATTTGGCAAGGTGGTGGCGAGTGGTTATGTATTGTTGTTGGTGAACGCCCGACCTTAATTAATGAATTTCGTTCACATTTTTGTTCAAAACTAGTTTTCTTTTCTTGGTGATGGCCGTAACCGTTGTCACGTCAAACGTGCATTCTTTGATGGTGACATTTTTGTTCAAACTCACCGGAGCAAAAACACCACGCCAAAAAGGAGCCTGAAGCCCTTCACTGTCTTACGTTTGTCAAAAGGTTGTAAGTTGAAAGACCGAGGCTTCGTTTAGCACTGTGGTAGCGGTCATGAAAGCCATGGTTATGAATTATTGTTTGTGAACGCCCGATCTCACCTAAGGAACTTCGTTCACTTTTATGTTCAAAACTAGTTTTCTTTTCTTGGTGGTGGTCTTAACCGTTGTCATGCCAAACATGTCTTCTATGATGATGATGTTTTATTTTTCTAAACTCATGGGAGCAAAAACACCAAGGAGCCTTAAGCCTTGGTCAGGCTTACATTTTTTAGTAACTAGGTTTACTCGAGGGTATTTAAATAGTTATGATGCCACCAAGAAAAGATAACTAATTTTGAACATAAAAGTGAATAAAGATACTTAGGTGAGGTCGGACGTTCACGAACGACGATTCATAAATGTTATGTTCACGACCGCCACCGTCGTGCCAAACAGAGCCTTAGTTTCCAAATACTTTCAACATATTTCATATGAATTACGCGTGACAGACACGGGGCTCCTCCCTTACGGCCAATCCTGACAGTACCTCGACTGCAAAAAGTTTGGAGTTCCGCCCCTATCAATTATTTAATGCAGCTTAAAATAAATACAATATTAATTAATCAACTTTCATAAAGTTGATTGATTTAATGACAACTCCTCAAAAATACTGCTGATATGCCTAATGACAACCTTCCTCGAATAGACCGCTAACATGCCTAATGACAATCTATCATAATAGGTGTAGAAGCTCTATTAAAAACTTTTTGAATTTTATTGATTTTCATCATTACTTTTAATTTTTGGAATAGGGTAATTACTTGAATAGACATTGTATTTTATCTTTTTTGAAATAAATTGTAATATATGTCAAATCATTAAATTATAAAAAAGTGCATAATTGTCTAGTTTGAATGTTTCACCAAATGCAATTTTTCTCTTCTAATGTTGTAAAGATTATACTTTTTTGTTATAAATGATTTTCCGACATCAGCAAAGATTTTCAAACAGGCATAAACTTTTCAAATATGCAATTTCCCGGGCTCTGAAAGATTGTAGCTGGGTTATTCTGCACTGCAGTTTCTTCTTTGTTTATTTTTCCAAAAGATTTTTTATTTACTCAAAGTAACAGAAAGTACTAAATTTTATTTAAATCTATTCAGATCTTACACAAGTCAAAGAAGAACCCAGAAAAAGAGTAGCCTGAAAGAAACTACTAAGTTGAGCAGTCCAAGTCTAGAGAGGAGTTCAAGCAGGAGGCTTCGGGGTTTGAAATACTTTGTTGTATTGGGTGTACTGGGAATCCTATTGAAGGTTCTTCACTCTCCAATGAAGTGCCGCTATGCAAAATCATCAATCATCTTTGCTCGGTACACGCATTTCAATACTTAAATGCCTTCTGTTTTCATATTCTGAGTCATGATAATTGTTTTTGATGAATTTTAAAAATATTTTCCTAGATTTTACTATAAATTCAGCATTAATCAAAACATGTTCTCTGATAGAACCATACAATTAAGCACTTAAAAAACAAAGAGATTGAAGCAAAGTATGAGTTTGAGACTTTTCTGAACTTCAATTGGAAATAGGTAGTTCTCATTCTCTCCGAATTTTGAAAGATTTTGCAGCCCAACTTCCCAGTATATAATTGGGTAAATAAAGAAGGAAGAATAGAAACAGTCAATCGCATAGAATATAGAAATTACATGACTCACACGGATATGGTAATGTTTACGGGTGGGAGCAAATCTTAACCATGGATGATAAGATTACAAAGAGCAACAATAAGAGACTGTTTGACATGCCACATATTTGTTAAGGTCCAACCCCTAAAGAGAAGAGAAGTCAGACTTATATGTCGACAAGAATTCTGGAGCAGTATATCGACGAGACATACCGTTCATGTCGACAAGAAGCTGAAGCCCTGTCGAAGAGGAGCTAAGGAATGTCGACTAGACATGGTCTTTATCGAAGAGACTACTGGAGCATGGAAGACTCGACAGCATGTCGACGAGACGGGCTAAGCATGTCGACGAGAGGGGTTGAGCATGTTGACGAGACGCGCAATCCATTTCGACGAGATTGGTTCAGAGGCGGAAATCTGCGCTGTCTGGATTGTTATATCCGGTTCTTTCAGTTGTTGGATCTTCCGTTAACCCATCCAGTGGTTGTCATTGATGCGCCTATATGTTCAAATAGGGTTTCGGCCCCCCTATTTAAGGGGAGAAGTGGTTTAAAGTTAAACCTAAGTCTAATTGCACTGTTGACGAATCCATAGAGTCGTCTTCTTCACGAAATAACAGTCGCTCGCCAGAGGAGTTCTTCGGGAGAGAATAACGGAAGATTCACCGCCCTTTGCAATCGTCTTCGCCGTGAAGGAAGTTCAATCTCGTCTTCCCCGCCGGAGTGCTTGAAGAAAGGTTGAGGTAGATTTCTTTTTCCTGAAGAGGAGGACGTGTGAGGAGGGATTTGACCTGTCGAATCCGGTGGGTTCTAGGTTGGGCAAACCTAGAGATTCTTTTTGTAATCCTTATTGATTATAGTGGATTTTTGTGTGTCATATCCCGTGGTTTTTCTCTAATTCAAGTTGAGAGGGTTTTCCATGTATATCTCTGTGTTTGTGGTTGTGTTTTATTATCTTCTTGCCTGTGTGTCCGGTTTTGTGTGTGGGTCAAGTCCCATCAAGTGGTATCAAATAGAGGATCGTTTCGGATCGTCTGAACTATTCGGAGAAGATGGAACAAGCAACAAGAATGGTGAGCATGACGACAAGAATTGGATGATTTGGAAGTCTTGGGTTTTGAAATGGAATATGAGTGAGGTGGTTTAACAGATTATGTATTTCTTCACGTGTCCACTGAATCATCGACCCGGGCTTTGTGGAAGAAGCTAGAAGCACTGTATGAGAGGAAGACATCAGGAAACATGGCTTTCTTTATCAGGAAGCTTATGCATCTGATGTATAAGGAAGGATCTCAGATGACTGAGCATCTGAATCTTGCCCAGTACATTATAAACCAGTTGGAAGCAATGAAGATCACCTTAGGAGATGAGCTGCAGACTTTGATGGTTCTTAGTTCTATGTCGAAGAGTTGGGAGACTTTTGTGATGTCGCTGAATAATCTGGCACCTGATGACGTCGTGTCAACGGAGATCGTGACGAGCTGTCTATTGAATAAAGAACCGAGAAGAAAGGACTATGGTTTAGCCTCTACACCTGAGGCTATTCTCATGGAGGGAGGGGCATGCCGATGAAGGAGGGAAAGTAGAGGCTAAACTCCAGAGGCAAGTTCAAGAGGAAGGTCGAGTGTTTTTACTGCAAGATGAAGGGTCAGTTCAAGAAAGATTAATACAAGTTGTAGAGAGACCAAAAGGAAGGGGAGGTGAAGGAAAAGGGAGAATCCAGTAAGAGTGCAGGTGCGGTCTCGATTGTTGAAGATGAGTTGGTGTGCTTACATTGTAGTGGGCCTGCATGCCAGGAGTGTGTGGACACAGACTGGATTAAAGATGGTGGTGCATCCAATCGTTGCACACCTCACAAGGATTATTTCTATTCTTATGTTGTTGAAGATCTTGGTTCCATTCAGATGGCAAATGCGAGTGTATCGAAGATCATTGGTAGCAGAGATGTTCACCTGAAGACTGATCTGGGGAAGGTTATTTTCAAAGATAAAAGGCATATTCCTGATCTGAGGAGGAACTTTATCTCTGTTAGGAAGCTTGATGGAAGAGAATTCACCAACATTGAAGGCAGATGTGTCTGGATGCTGGTGAAGGGATCCTTAGTGGCGGTCAGGGGCAAGAAGTGTTGTGGATTGTATCACGCTAAGGTCAAGATCTGCAGTCCGAGTGTAAATACTACTGAAGACAACTCTATGGAGTTGTGGTATCAGAGACTTGACCACATCAGCGAGAAGAATCTAAAGATACTAGTGAAGAGCAAGGTTCTACCAGCGTTGTCAAGAGAGTTTCCTGACACATGTGTTCACTGCTTAGCTGGGAGCAGAGAAGAGTGTCCTTTGCTGATGCCGAACTGAATAGAAAGCCAAAACTGCTGAATCTAATACACACGGATGTGTGTGTCCTATTGAGCCCAAGTCAGTGAGTGGTGCAGTTTACTTTGTCACATTCATTAATGATCACTCCAGAAATGTATGGGCTTACTTTCTAAATCAAAAGAGTGAGGTCTTGACAAAGTTTGTTGAGTTCAGAGCAAAGGTGGAGAAAATGACTGTGTGCGAACAAGAAAAAGTATACCGAAAATTTGGACTGACAGAATTTTATTATCCAAAAAATGTAATGTTTACAAAGGTATGACCTCCCTTTTATAGAATACAAGAGAGGAGAGAGATTAGATATAAGCAATGTGAGACTAATAATTACAGGAACAAGTCACTATACAAGTCGCGCGATTAGACTAACCGCCCTGCAACCACAATGAAGAGAAGACAAGCCGACACTGTCTTCAAGTCATCTGTGTCAAGTCGTCAAACCTCCCGGCCACCAATCAGCAACAAACGGTAGGCAAACCGCTGGAGAGAAACGGCCAGACCGCGCGGTCTCCAAGTCTCCTAGGGCAGACCGCCCATTCTCCAAGCTGCAAGGGGAAGACCGTCAGACCGCCCTGACACCATACATCAACACTCCCCCTCAAGCTGAAGCATATATATCAATCATGCCCAGCTTGTTGCAAATGTGAAAAAAGGAAGCAGACACAGGCTTGGTGAAGATATCTGCTAACTCATTGTCGGAGGTAACAAAGGGAGTACAGATCTGTTTGTTCAAAATCTCTTCCCGAATAAAATGACAGTCGACTTCAATGTGCTTTGTCCCCTCATGGAAGACCGGATTTTTAGAGATATATATAGCGGCCTTATTGTCGCAAAACATAGGTAGAGGATGATTATAGACCTCTCCTAAGTCAAGCATGAGAGCCCGCAACCACTTTAATTCACATGTGGTCGATGACATACTTTGATATTTTGCTTCTGCACTAGACATGGAGACGACCGACTGTTTCTTGCTCTTCCAGCTCACAAGGTTTCCCCCCACAAATGTGCAAAAGCCCGATGTGGACTTGCGATCTACTTTGTCATCAGCATAGCTAGAATCCGAGTATGCTTCAACCTTCAAATGACCATTCTTTTAAAACAGTAGTACTTTACCTGGCGCTGCTTTAACATATTCCAATATTCTCAGAGCAGACTACAGATGGCACTCCCTAGGAGCTTGCATGAACTGACTAACCTTTCCTACAATGTAGGAGATGTCGTCTGATTACCGTGAGATAAATGAGTTTTCCGACCAGACGTCTGTACCTCATAACATCTTAAAGAGGAGGCAAGTCATCTATCCAGGTTTTATCTTCTCCAGTAGTCATGGGGCATCGGGCAGGTTTAGCCCAAGTCAACTCTGTCTCTTTAAGAAGATCAAGAGCATACTTACGTTTGGAAAGAACCAAGGAGTTGGGCTTTCGAGATATTTCTATCCCCAGAAAGTATTTTAGGGAACTCATATCCTTCGTGACCAAGTGTTGACGGAGATGTTTCTTTGTCATGGCTATCCCAGCCCGGTCATCTCCAGTAAGAAAAATATCATCCACATATACAGCAAGAACCATCAATCTCAGGGAGGTTTTCCGAATGAATAATGAGTGATCGACGGAACTCCTAGTAAAACCCACAGCCGTCACAATGCCACTAAACTTGTCAAACCAAGCCCGAGGGCTTTGCTTTAGGCCATCGATGGCTTTCTTCACTCGACATACATGTGTCTCCCCCTGAGCAACATACCCAGAAGGTTGCTCCATGTAGACATCTTCCTGAAGATCACCGTAGAGAAAAGCATTTTTGACATCCAGTTTGGAAATTGGTCAATCCATGTTGACGCCCACAGAGAGGAGAACCCGAATAGTGCTGAGACGAGAAACAGGAGAGAAGGTGTCAAAATAATCAATACCATAAGTCTGAGTGAAGCCTTTAGCGATAAGGCGCACCTTGTAACGATCAACACTGCCTTCTGTACTGAACTTCACAACAAAATTCCACCGACAGCCAACAACATTGGTGCCCAACGGAGGAGGAACAAGGGTCCATGTACCCCGCTCAGTAAGGGTTGCAATTTCCTCATCCATAGCCGCCTTCTAATGAGAAATAACAAGGGCTTCCTGGTAGGTGCAGGGAGTGGCAGTGGAAAAGATCGCCAATGCAAAAGTCCTGCGAGAAGGAGTAAGAAGAGCATAGGAAATAACAGCAGCTAGCGAGTGTTGGGTACATGTCTGCACCCCTTTGCGAAGGGCAATGGGAAGATCCAGCTCAGCGTGTTCCTCAGTTTCCGGTGCATCCGTGTCGGAGAGAGCTAGCTCGGGAGTAGAGAGAGACGGCTGCGGAGAAGCGGAAGACAGTGGAGGAGGAGAGAGAGGAGGAGGAGACGGTGGACACAGTAGAGGAGGAGATATCTCGGTAGGTGTAGACGGGACGAAGGGTACGGTAGGAGCAGGAGCATCAGGAAGAAAGGAGCAGTTGCGAGATAAATAGGACGCATTTTCGAAGAAGGTTACGTCTGCGGATACGAACTGCCTACGAAGAACGGGGTCAAAACAACAATAACCTTTCTGAGTGGTAGAGTAACCCAGAAAGACACATTTTGTGGCATGTGGGGAGAGTTTGTCACGGGTGGCGGAGGGAGCATGCACAAAAGTCGTGCACCCAAAGATACGCAGAGGGAGAGGAAACGGATCCTTGCCCAGATAGAGAATGGAGAATGGAGTTTGACCGTGGAGAACCGTGGAGGGAATGTGATTGATGAGATAGTAGGAGACGAGAACGACATAACCCCAATAAGAGCGAGGAACTTGCATTTGTGTCATCAGATTGCGAGCGACATCAAGGAGGTGACGGTTTTTGCATTCCGCCACGCCATTTTGCTATGAGGTATAGACACAGCTAGTTTGATGAACAATTCCATTTTGCATACAGAAAGAAGAAAAATCATGACTAAGATATTCCTTTGCATTATCAGAGCGAAAGATTTTAATAGAAACATCAAACTAAGTCTTGATCATAAAATAAAAAGATGTCCATACAGAGAATAATTCAGAGCAATCTTTTAAGAGATACACCCACATACAGCAGGAGAAATCGTCAATAAAAGTTACAAAATATGAACTACCCTGACCTATGGTGAGGGTAGGAGCAGGACCCTAGATATCAGAGTGAAGTAGATCAAATGGTCGGGAAGATCCACGACCTTGCCTTGGTGGGAAGGAGGAGCGGTGATGCTTGCCAATCTGACATGCGTCACAGTTGAGAGGAGGACTCTGCGGAGGAAGGTGGGGCAGAAGCTGACAAAGAAGTCATGGAGGAGCATGATCAAGGCGAAGGTGCCACTGTAGAAGATCTGTAGAATAAGAGGAGAAGGCGGATAAAGCGGAAATGTTGCCAAGGAAGTAGAGGTTGTCGCTCTCAGTACCAGTAGCAATCGTCCGTTGGGAGCCCAGATCCTGAAAAGAACAAGAAGTAGGAGTGAATGTGACGGAACACTGTAGTTACTTGTACGAAAAAGTAACAGATAATAAATTGCAAGGGAACTTAGGCACGTAGAGGGTATCCGCCAAGTGAAGAGATGGAGTGACTTGAACCACTCCCGTCTCATTGACCGATAAGGGAGAACCGTCAGCAATAAAGACCAGGGCAACCGATCATGTGTTTCTAAAAGAGAAAAACACTGAGGATTGCCGGTCATATGATTGGTAGCACCAGATTCGATCAGCCATTTACCTTGAGTAATGACGCGGGCACTACCTGAAGACGTGACCATCGAGGCGGATTGTTTTGAAGAGGAGGTGGAAGCGTTCCCAGTAGGTCGAAGATGAGGATGCTTCTTCCAACAGCGATCAACCGTATGGCCGATGCGGCCACAGTGAGAGCAGAGAAAACGAGAAGGGCCGCACTCGCCAGATTTGTGGTTGCTGACACCAGAGCCACTCCGCTGAGTCTGGTGAGCATAATGGTCTGGTTGAGGAGGGGAGGATAACATCGGACGTTGTAGCAGAGAGGTAATCACGGAGATGCAGGCAATAATGACATCCAAGGTGGGAGAATACTCCTCACCAAGGATCTGTTGACAAATCATGTCATAAGACTCGAGAAGTCGCAAAAGATAGCACACAACCAGAAGCTCTAGGAAGTGCTTGTGTTGCTCAGCCAGATCCATAGAGAAGGGGCGATTCTGGATAATCTCAGCTCCGAGAGCCTGAACCTGTTGGTAAGCAGCGGCGGGATACATGGAGGGACGAGCAAAGAGGTCCGCATACAGAGTATAGATATGAGACGTCTAAGCCCCCTTTGAGTAGAGAGCAGCAAGATGAAGCCAAGCAGCGTTTCATCATGACGGATGAGGGGAAGGCACTCATTAGAAAGACTGTTAGCCAGCCAAGTGCGAACAAGAGCGTCGCTAGCATCCCAATCATCAAAGAGAGCGGAGTTTGGAGGAGGAGGTTCATCAATGAGATGATGGCGTTTGCGTTGTGAGCGGAGAAAAAAGATGAAGGAGACACTCCAGTCTGAGTAGTTGGGACCGATGAGTTTAGAAACGGTGCCAAGGTTATCCGAAGGAGTAGGGGGGAGAAAGAGGAGGATGAGTGGCAATTGGAGTAGTAATGGTAGAGGTATCAGAGGGAGCCATAAAAGAGAGAAGAGAGCAGCGAGAAGGACAAGTCACGGGGAGAAGGTTAGGTCACGACGACTAAAGGCAGAGCGCGGCTTGATAAACAGGTCGCGACGAGAAGAACAAGTCGTGGCAAGAAGAGGAGGGCGCGGCGACTAGGAACAGGTCACTGCGAGAAGAACAGGTTACTGCGACTTAAGAGCAGGTCGCGGCGAGAAGAACTGGCAATCGGAGAGGTCGCGCACACAAAGGGCAACGACAAGGATGAGAAAGAAGCCGTGCGAACAGGGCGCAAACAGGAGGGAGAAATAAGTCATGAATAAAGGTCGCGAGAAGAAGGAGCAAGCCGCAAAGATAGGTCGCAAGAAGACAGTTTGCGCGGTTACAGGAAGCTCACGGAATCAGGAGAAAAAGATCGAGTCCTCTGATACCATGTGCGAACAAGAAAAAGTAGACCAAAAATTTTGACTAACATAATTTTATTATCCAAAAAATTTAATGTTTACAAAGGTATGACCTCCCTTTTATAGAATGGAGGAGAGGAGAGACATTACAAATAAGCAATATAGGACTAATAATTACAGGAACAAGTCACTATACAAGCCGCACAAGCCACGCGGTTAGACTAACCGCCCAACAACCACAATGAAGATAAGACAAGCTGTTGGAACACCCTATTACTAATTTGGGCAAGGATCACTATGTTTTTAGGAAATCAGTTTGACCTAGATGTATAGTTGGAAAGGTCAAGTTAGAATGAGTCTAGGGCTTAGAATTTAGGTTTGAAGCTGCCCCCAGGACCATTCAAGGATTCAAACTTAGAGCTGAGACAAAGACAATTATCGTCGAGCTTATTAGGTCGACGAAACGTCGAACTCGGTTCGACGATCTCTGAGCTCAACTCTGCTAAGTCGTCGACCTCCGTTCGACGATCTTCGAGCTCAGATCGACGATCTGCCTTCAGCTTATTTCCAAGTCGCTGAGCTCCGGTCGACGATCTTCGAGCTCAGTTCGACGTTTTCTGTCTGATGTTCAATCCAATCTCTGAGCTCAGGTCGACGATCGTAGAGCTCAGATCGACGTGAAAGTGAGGTGATAGATCTGATATGCTTAAGAGTTTTTAGAAAATGAAATGCAAAATAAAATTCATAGCACATAAGGAAGAAAACAGATCAAGCAATCCAGACAACACAAGGATTATAGTGGTTCCCCAAATCTGGGTACATCCACTCTTCTACCACCCTGGTAGGAATCCACTACAGGATGAGTTGATCAGGTGTCCTGGGCACCAATGAGCTTTTGATAAGGTGCTCAGAAACCAAATCTAGATTTTTTGATCAGGTGCCTTGCCACCACTGAGTTTTGATAAGGTCTCAGAAACCAAGCAGAACTTTTGAAGGGAGTTCAAGAACCCTTTGTACAGGAGGAAGGAAGAGTTGATGTTGTCTTCTCTGTTCAACAAGCAAAGAGAAGCACAAGTGGATTGTTGTTGTCAAAGCTCCCCCTGAGATGTAGAATAGTTCAGGAGTGGAAGCTTTGCTTCAGGATGTAGGCCTTCAAGTTGATGTTGCTCTCCAGCAAGCTTTTAGACTGATGTTGATTTTGTGTCTCTTGAAAGCCTGGAGCAGATGAAGAAGATGAAGATGATCTGTATATGCCTGCTTCTTTTTCTCTGTCACTTTTTTTTATATATATTATATATCTTTTTTTTATATATGTCCCCTGGGCTGAGGAAAGTCATTTGAATTCTTGTCTGATGCGGCAGAGACATTTCCAAGAAAGGAAACTGTCTTGGAAAGGTAACTGACAATAAACCTCTGAATTGGTTCATATTTAATGCAGCCTCCCAACGGCTATATTCATAAGAATATTTAGCATTAAATATATTAGCTGTAATTGTCTCAATAGCCTTAATTAAATCTGCCAGCTGTAAATAATTCTGTCTGAAAAAAACTGCACAGAAAAATGCCAAAAATGAATCTTTTAAAGCTTCCTGAAAAACTGCACAGAAATAGTTGAACTCCGTTCGACTATTTCTGGACTGCAATAGTTGAACTCCGTTCGACTATTTCTGGACTGTAATAGTTGAACTCCGTTCGACTATTTCTGGACTGCAATAGTTGAACTCCGTTCGACTATTTCTGGACTGCAATAGTTGAACTCCGTTTGACTATTTCTGGACTGCAATAGTTGAACTCCGTTAGACTATTTCTGGACTGCAATAGTTGAACTCCGTTCGACTATTTCTGGACTGCAATAGTTGAACTCCGTTCGACTATTTCTGGACTGTAATAGTTGAACTCTGGACTGCAATAGTTGAACTCCGTTCGACTATTTCTGGATTGCAATAGTTGAACTCCGTTCGACTATTTCTGGACTGCAATAGTTGAACTCCGTTCGACTATTTCTGGACTGCAATAGTTGAACTCCGTTCGACTATTTTTGGACTGCAATAGTTGAACTCCGTTCGACTATTTCTGGACTGCAATAGTTGAACTCCGTTCGACTATTTCTATGAGCTAAAATTTCTGAACTTCAAAACTGATTTTCTCTTGAATTCTTCTGCACTTCTTCTGGGATTCTTTCTGAGGAATACCTGGAAAGACCTATGACCCTTAGACTATACATTTTGGGTCAAACTAATCATCCTAATAGTGATCCTAACCCAAATCAGAACCTAAGGTTCCAACAATCTCCCCCTATTTGGGTGAGGATACTATTTACATAAAAAAATACAAAGCAAAAAGATCTGCCTGAATTATAATATGATAGCAGATGTACATGGGTGCTTTGTTAAAAAGGGATTCAAAATAAAAGAAATACAAACAGAAACTAAGGGGCAGCTGCATAGAATCTAATAAAGTAACAGCTGCACTTCTGTTCATTTTCATTCTGAGATTCTGATAATCTCCCCCTATAGTTGTAGCCTTCTGAATAATTTTCCTGAAAGGAGATGTTAGGAATTCTGGACCCAGATTTGCCTTGGGTCTTATTTTTCTTTCACAATAATAATTTGAAGTAAAGTAATATCCAGGGAAATCTTTATAGCCAAGTGGATGAAGTTTCCTAGAAGGGATGAACCACTGGGTATAAGGATTTTTAAATTTTTTATTATGAAATGATTTAAAATCTTTGCTAAGAAAATCTGAGCTCAACAAAGAGTATTTTCGTCGACCTGAGCTCGACGATTTATAGTGAGATCGTCGATCTCGGTTCAGAGAATAATATAGGTTGTTTTCTCTGTTCCAATTTCGTTGACCTCTATTCAGAGTTCGTCGACCTGAGTTCGACGAATTATGTTGAACACAGATTTTTTGAAAATCTTTAACTGATTTTAATGAGGCTATATGATTTAAAGCAATTTCTAAATCTTCATTGAATTTTATGTTTTTAGAAGAAAGTTTATTTACTTTCTCTCTAAGAAGTTTTATTTCCTTCTTAGATTGAATCAGATCTTTACATAATAATTTAAAATCTGTTTTAAGTTCTTCTGATGAAAAGTCAAGGGTAGAGATAACCTGATCTTCATCATCATCTGATTCAGATTCTTTATCTTCATCATACCTTTTGCAAGATGCATCTATTGCCATTAGACAAAATTCTCTTGCTCTTGCTTCTTCTTCATCCTCAGTTGTGCAAGATGAAGCTTCAGAGTTACTCCAGGAATCAGCATTTGATGTTCTTTCTTTTGCTGATCCAGCAGCCATTACTGAGAGAGAGTCCCAAATTTCCTTTGCAGATGAACATTCAACAATCTCTTGAAAAATGTCATCAGACATTGATTCTGCAAGAATGTTCATTGCTTGTGCATCAGCCATCTTAAGCTGTTTTTGAGCTTCTATAGTTGCAGATGGTGTAAAGGGACCTGACAAAATAGAATTATAAATGGCTTCATCAATAGAGTTCATAAAAATCCTAATCCTTGCCTTCCATAGTGCAAGCTTGTCCAGATTGCACTTAGGAGGTCCAGTGCTTGACCATTCTTCATTTTGTGCCATGAAAAACTCTTAAAAACAATAAGATCTATCAAGGATCTTTTGATTCAGGTGTTAGCCTGTACAAACAATCAACCACCCTCTAATACCAATTGAAAGTGAGGTGATAGATCTGATATGCTTAAGAGTTTTTAGAAAATGAAATGCAAAATAAAATTCACAGCACATAAGGAAGAAAACAGATCAAGCAATCCAGACAACACAAGGATTATAGTGGTTCCCCAAATCTGGGTACATCCACTCTTCTACCATCCTGGAAGGAATCCACTACAGGATGAGTTGATCAGGTGTCCTGGGAACCAATGAGCTTTTGATAAGGTGCTCAAAAACCAAATCTAGATTTTTTGATCAGGTGCCTTGCCACCACTGAGTTTTGATAAGGTCTCAGAAACCAAGCAGAACTTTTGAAGGGAGTTCAAGAACCCTTTGTACAGGAGGAAGGAAGAGTTGATGTTGTCTTCTCTATTCAACAAGCAAAGAGAAGCACAAGTGGATTGTTGTTGTCAAAGCTCCCCCTGAGATGTAGAATAGTTCAGGAGTGGAAGTTTTGCTTCAGGGTGTAGGCCTTCAAGTTGATGTTGCTCTCCAGCAAGCTTTTAGACTGATGTTGATTTTGTGTCTCTTGAAAGCCTGGAGCAGATGAAGAAGATGAAGATGATCTGTATATGCCTGCTTCTTTTTCTCTGTCACTTTTTTTTATATATATTATATATCTTTTTTTTTATATATGTCCCCTGGGCTGAGGAAAGTCATTTGAATTCTTGTCTGATGCGACAGAGACATTTCTAAGAAAGGAAACTGTCTTGGAAAGGTAACTGACAATAAACCTCTGAATTGGTTCATATTTAATGCAGCCTCCCAACGGCTATATTCATAAGAATATTTAGCATTAAATATATTAGCTGTAATTATCTCAATAGCCTTAATTAAATCTGCCAGCTGTAAATAATTCTGTCTGAAAAAAACTGCACAGAAAAATGCCAAAAATGAATCTTTTAAAGCTTCCTGAAAAACTGCACAGAAATAGTTGAACTCCGTTCGACTATTTCTGGACTACAATAGTTGAACTCCGTTCGACTATTTCTGGACTGTAATAGTTGAACTCCGTTCGACTATTTCTGGACTGCAATAGTTGAACTCCGTTCGACTATTTCTGGACTGCAATAGTTGAACTCCGTTTGACTATTTCTGGACTGCAATAGTTGAACTCCGTTAGACTATTTCTGGACTACAATAGTTGAACTCCGTTCGACTATTTCTAGACTGCAATAGTTGAATTCCGTTCGACTATTTCTAGACTACAATAGTTGAACTCTGGACTGCAATAGTTGAACTCCATTCGACTATTTCTGGACTGCAATAGTTGAACTCCGTTCGACTATTTCTGGACTGCAATAGTTGAACTCTATTCGACTATTTCTGGACTGCAATAGTTGAACTCCGTTCGACTATTTCTGGACTGCAATAGTTGAACTCCGTTCGACTATTTCTGGACTGCAATAGTTGAACTCCGTTCGACTATTTCGGTGAGCTAAAATTTCTGAACTTCAAAACTGATTTTCTCTTGAATTCTTCTGCACTTCTTCTGGGATTCTTTCTGAGGAATACCTGGAAAGACCTATGACCCTTAGACTATACATTTTGGGTCAAACTAATCATCCTAATAGTGATCCTAACCCAAATCAGAACCTAAGGTTCCAACACGATGTTTTTCTGAGAGATCGACGACTTTGAGGGCTCAAATTCAGTCAGCTTTTGAAATGTTTTTCAAATTCTCTCAGCATTTACTTCAAGAGATTTGCTAGCCGTTTTCATTTATTCTAGAGCAAGTTTTAAGGGATTTATCAGAGAATGTTTATTGGACTTTCCTCTAGAAGACAAAACATTTATGGAAGACATTTATTGACTGCTAACAGCTATCTTGGACAGAGGATCTTCAGAGAATAAAACATCTTTCTTCTCTAGTCTGATATACAATACAATAAGATACTACACAAGAATAGACAATGTACAACAGGAGAAAAAGAAAAAGAAATTCTCAGTACAGATTCACAAGATAGTGAGATCAATTCAGAAAAATCAAGTGATCAATCCTGGAGAATTAGTTGAATATTGGCATACTGAAAAGTGATCATAGCTTCAACATCAAGGACTCCAGACAATTCATATTTCAGCCTCTGCTGAAACCATCTTCTATTGGAGATCTGAAGCTTCTGAAGACCTATCACCCTAGCAAAGCTCTCATCTCTGAACCATCTACATCTCAGGGGGAGCTTTGACAACACAATCAATCCACTAAGTCTTCTCTCAGTGATTGAGATAGAGAAGACAACTTCACCTCTTCCTTTTTCTTTTCCTGCTGTAAAAGGGTTATCAAGACTCCCTTCAAAAGTTTTGATTCTGGTTCTGAGAGCCTTGTCAAAACTCAGTGGTGGCAAGACACCTGATCAAAAAATTCCAGTTTGATTTTTGAGCACCTTATCAAAAGCTCATTGGTGCCCAGGACACCTGATCAACTCATCTTGTAGTGGATTCCTACCAAGGGTGGTAGAAGAGTGGATGTACCCAGGTTTTTGGGGAACCACTATAGCTCCTTGTGTCTTCTGGTTTCTTGTGCATATTCTTTGCTGTGTGCTGTGGTTTTTATTTTACTGCTTTAGTTTTATTTCTACATCAAAGCACCTTACACCTATACATAAATTAAGCCTTTACTGTTGTGTTGGAACCCTAGGTTTTGATTTGAGTTTAGTCTTCTCTTTCTATCTCTTGACCCAAGATTTATCTATGGTCAAAGGTTAGTTGATAGGATAGATTCTCTAGTTGTGTAGAATTGCTTTTCCAGATGAATATTTGGTTAAGTAGTTTTTCGTTCGACTATGGTCGAACGCCGCTCGACTATCGTCTATCGGCTGATCGACGATCGTCTATCAGTTGGTCGACTATCTGTTGTCTTTGATAGTTCGACTATCTGTTTGGATAGTTCAACTATCTGATAGCTCGACTATCTGTTGATAGGTCGACTATCTGTTCGCTTTGATAGTTCGACTATCTGTTGATAAGTCGACTATCTGTGTTGCTTTGATAGTTTGACTATCCGTTGATAGGTCGACTATCTGCTTTCTGTGATAGCTCGACTATCTGTTGATAGGTCGACTATCTGCTCTTCTTTGATAGTTCGACTATCTGCTTGGATAGTTTAACTATCTGATAGTTTGACTATCTGTTGATAGGTCGACTATCTGTTTTGCTTTGATAGGTCGACTATCTATTGATAGGTCGACTATCTGTTTTCTGTGATAGGTCGACTATCTGCTTGATAGGTCGACTATCTGTTTTGCTTTGGTAGTTCGACTATCTGTCCTGATAGATCGACTATCTGATAGCTCGACTATCTGTTCTGATAGGTCGACTATCTGCCGAGGTAGTTCGACTATCTTCTTTGATAGCTCGACTATCTGGATCGTTCGACTATCTGTCCGATAGGTCGACGATCTCCGTGCTTCGGTCGACGATCTCCGTGCTTCGGTCGACGATCTCCGAGGGTCGTTCGACGTTTTGCTGTATGTTTTAAATAGTTTTGTCGTCTTTTGTGATGTGATTAATTTCATAATTATTTTGGCACATTTTATAAAAGATTATCTGAATAAATTGTGATAACATTTCCATATAATATCTATTCTATTCCTTATGCATGAGCTAATCTTTTCTGACAAAGTTGTTTGTCTTATAACTGAGATATGATTTCTGCTTTATCTGTCAGGCTGTCCTTTATAGCCGTTAGACTCAAAAAGTCTTCCTTGGCTGTAAAGAGTCTCTTCTGATGTGACTTTCTCTTATATTATTTCATCAGAGTAATTTGCAGCTTCTTAGAAAGCTTTATCCTTTTATAGGATATCTGCCTACAGTATTTTGTTTTGCTTTATACTTTTTGCAGCCCAGCTTGCAGAGTTCAGAAGAAGACAAGATTCAAACTCAAGTAAGAGTCGTTGTTGCTACTGCTATATAAAGACTTCTTTGAAGAAAGAAATGAACTAGTTGAGTTCTCACATATTGAAAAGCTAACTGCAGCATTCAAACTAAGAACTTACAGTTTCCAACTACTCTCAGCACATTCACATCTAACTGAGAAGAAGTTCTAGTTTTTCACTCTTCTTCAACCTGAGTTCTCCTGCTTACAGGAAGATCTTCACTCAGAGCCTTTTGAAGAAGAAGAAGAAGAAGATAGCTGCCCGAAGAAGAAATTTTATTTAATATTATTTATCTTCTTGTAACGTTTTCCTTCAGTATTTTCTGAAGTGTTTCTGCACTGAAGCATGACTTCACCTAGACTTTCTTTTAGCCAGGGGGAGCCTTGATTCTTTTAGAGCTTTCTAGCTCAGTGCAA
Organism: Platanthera zijinensis; assembly: GCA_039513925.1. Taxonomy (NCBI): domain Eukaryota; kingdom Viridiplantae; phylum Streptophyta; class Magnoliopsida; order Asparagales; family Orchidaceae; genus Platanthera; species Platanthera zijinensis. The sequence goes on along the minus strand of CM077081.1, from coordinate 205,350,543 downwards.
GTTATTGTTCTTCTCTAATCTATTGTAAAATAGAGAAGACACCTTAACCTCCTTTCCCCCTCCTGTAAAGGGTTTTTACTCCCTTCAAAAGTATCCCTTGGTGGCAGGGCACCTGATCAAAAACCTGTGTTGGTTTTTAGACACCTGATCAAAAGTCTAAAGGGTTTCTGGATCTACTTGAAGCAGATCTTGTTGGTGGCAGGGCACCTGATCAAAAACCTGAGTGAATTCCTACCTTGTTGGTAGAAGAGTGGACGTACTCAAGTTGTTTGGGGAACCACTATAAATTCCTTGTGTTGTCTGGATTGCTTTATTTAATTACTTGCATTGTGGCTGTGATTAGATTTTAACTAGGTCTGCTAGTTGCTGTTTAGGATTCCTAGCCTTAACTGTAATTACAGTTGGCTGCCTTTTGAGCACATCACTTGTGTTAGGTTTTAAGGTTTAATCTCAAATATCTATAACTTTCATTCCGCAATTAACTCCAAGGGAGTTGAGTAGACAGTCAACTTTGCTAGTGTAATTTTTGATTACTCTATTCACCCCCCCTCTAGAGTAGTATCCGGGGGGGATTGTTGGGGCTGCGGTCCGGAATCACCCCCGCGCTGCGGTGCTATGCGGTAATGGCTTAACTGGCTGCCCCGTGGATCCGCCCGAGGACCTTTGATATAAAGATTAGTTGCGCCATCCTCCATCAGTCCGGGCTTTTGGTCGAGTTGGTTGCGCTAAGTCCTCTCAAGTGGTATCTAAGCTGCTGAAAATAAATTTTCCATTTAAGATTAAGTTTCTTGCTGAAATAGTTGGAAAAGTGCTACTGGGAAAGCACTCTACCCACGATAATATTACAAGACAGCAGTTTGCACTGATGTGTGCAATAGTGAATAAGAAGCAGATCAATTGGGCAGGAGTATTATTTGATTTAATCAGGAAAAAGAATGGCAAGAAAGAAGTTACCCTAGGAAGGGTAGTTGGGATTTTTCTGAAGGAGAAATATCCCCATCTGCTAGTGTCAGCTGCCACCTCCATAAACGCAAGCAAGAAGATGGATCCATCCCTGTTCACAAAGTGGAAAAGGACCTTCCTGAAGCCCGCTCCCGCAGGGGTTGCTCCAGTTATATCTGAGAGCACCAGGACTGCCGCAGTCACTCCCCCCTTCTAGCAGCTGGCTCAGCAACTCCATCCCTTCCATCTTCTTCATCTGTTTTGTCGTCTACTTCAATTGAAGTACGACCTTCTGCATCTCCTCCTGCATCTCCTCTCCCGACTCATCTTACTGGGATCTCTCATCCCAGTTTTGATTTGTTGGTGTCTGAGATTTCTACTCCTCTTCATTCTCCAATTCCCTCTTCTGATCACATTGATCACCCTGCATCCACTCATACATCTCCAGTTCCATCTCCAGTTCATTCTCCAGCTCATCATGCATATACCATCCCTGCTGATCTTCCATCCTCTGAAATTCCTCCACCATCATCATCATCATCCTTTGAAATAACTCCAGCATTTATTTCTAGCATTGTGGAGTTAATTACCCACTCAATCAAAATCATGATTGAAGAGGCAATTGCTCCCCTTGCTTCTTCTATATCCTCCTTGACTGCTGCTATTCAAAAACTCTCAAAGTCTGTTGAGCCCTCTTCTTCTAGGGGCTTGGTTTCAGTTTCTACTGAAATCAGGCAGGGGGAGATGCTTGATGAAGATGTCTCAGAGCAGCCTTTGGCCTCCCCTCCAGCAGATCATCATGCAGTAGCAGAGAAAGCAATATAAGATTCAGCTCCTCCTCCTCTATCTGAAAAGGAAATTTCTGATGCAGTATTGAAATCTGAATTTATTGTCAAAGCTTGTTTAGAAGAATGTTCTACTCCTTTGGTTGCCCTGTACCTAGAAGAAATTATCACTTCCTTTCTAGATGAATTGTGGGAGTTAGGACACGCAGTGGTCGATTCTGAAGGTATTCCCTTTACTTACTTTTTAGACTTGTTAACTGATATGCTTGTATGGGAATATCTGGAAGGGATGATTAGATGTCATTTAGAAAAATTTTATTCATAATACTACAGATAAAATGGAAGAAGTTCTAGATGCTCAAGAACCTGTTATCCAAACTGCTCTAGAAGTTCAATCAGAATCAGGTGTTCAAAATTCTGAAGTTGCTCAGCCAGAAGTGCAAGCAGAACTGGTCACTATGATAGTTTCTGATCTTCAAGAATCAGCTGCAGATGTTCAAATCGAAAAATCTACTGTATGGGATGATTCCCCAGGTTTGGATTTAGATGCTCTCCTGGCACAGGATGCCATGGAAGAAGAATTAGAAAGAGCTGCTCGAAAGGAAAAGGAAAGAGCTTTAAAAGATGCTATTGACCCATATGATCTACCCATCTCTTCAAATTCTGAAGATGAAATCGATTCTGATGAGTCTGCTGAGTCTAAAAGAAAAAGAATTACTAAAAAGAAAAGAAAAGCTGTAGCTCCTCCTCCTGCTAATCCAGATAATGATACCCCGTATTATATACTGAAAGGAATTGATCCAAAGTCAAAAGACTTCCAGCATTGGATGTTATTTTCTAAGAACCAGCAAAAGCAAAGAAAAAAGTCAAAGAGGTATGACTCTCCTGTTCCAAGATGGAATCCTAGAGGTCCTCCTCCTCCACCTCCCAGTGCAGGAGCCTCAGGAAACTTATCTTCAAAATCTGCTGCTCAGTCCGAAAGATCAAATCCACCTCAGTCAGCTCAAAGGAGAAGTTCACAAGGATACCAAGATAAAAGTCAAACTGACTATCAAAGACCTGATGTTGTTAAGGAACAGGTAAAGGAGGTAGTGTATCAAAGGCCAACATTTTCTCCTCCTCAGTCCAAATAACTTAAAAGCTCTACCTCTCCTAAGCCAGTTCACTCTGAGAAGGATGTTCTAAAAGGTAAGTGATTTATTTTTATCTGAAAATTCTAGCAAGAACTTTGCTAAGTCTGCTCCTTCTTGTTATCTAGTTACTCAGGATAAAGAACCAGTTGACACATCTTCTGAGAATGTTTATGAAAGCCCAGAGCTTGATCCTAACTTTAGGATGGCTCGTTTTCTTGAACTGGTTGGGGCAGCGCAAATTAAGAAAGCAAAAGCAGAAGGAAAAGACACTGCAGGATTGACCACAATGTCGAAATTCAGAATGAAGGAGCTCGATAAGTTCCAGGTTAGACCTGAGATATTTGACCCTTCAAAGTATATGGAAAAGCATCCTGAGGCAGTGGTCCCAAGAACAACAGAATTAAAAATCATTGGAGAACAAGACTTGAAGTTATCAAGAAATGAAGCTCTAGATCCCACAAGAAAGATTACTTTTGTTTCTAGCTCTTCTGATCCTAAGCCTAACCCTAAAGCATCTTAATATTTCATTGATTGACAGTTAATTGTTTATCTGTTTGATTGATGTTATCTGCTTAGTTATTTCTCTTTATGCATTCTATTTTACTTTCAGTAATTAGTTTTGTATGTTTTATTTGTTGAGAGACTTAACTCAAATAGGGGGAGATTGTTGGAACCCTAGGTTTTGATTTGAGTTTAGTCTTCTCTTTCTGTCTCTTGACCCAAGATTTATCTATGGTCAAAGGTTATTTGATAGGATAGATTCTCTAGTTGTGTAGAATTGCTTTTCCAAATGAATATTTGGTTAAGTAGTTTTTCGTTCGACTATGGTCGAACGCCGCTCGACTATCGTCTATCGGCTGATCGACGATCGTCTATCAGTTGGTCGACTATCTGTTGTCTTTGATAGTTCGACTATCTGCTTGGATAGTTCAACTATCTGATAGCTCGACTATCTGTTGATAGGTCGACTATCTGTCCGCTTTAATACTTCGACTATCTGTTGATAGGTCGACTATCTGTGTTGCTTTGATAGTTCGACTATCCGTTGATAGGTCGACTATCTGCTTTCTGTGATAGCTCGACTATCTGTTGATAGGTCGACTATCTGCTCTTCTTTGATAGTTCGACTATCTGATAGTTCGACTATCTGTTGATAGGTCGACTATCTGTTTTGCTTTGATAGGTCGACTATCTGTTGATAGGTCGACTATCTGTTTTCTGTGATTGGTCGACTATCTGCTTGATAGGTCGACTATCTGTTTTGCTTTGGTAGTTCGACTATCTGTCCTGATAGATCGACTATCTGATAGCTCAACTATCTGTTCTGATAGGTCGACTATCTGCCGAGGTAGTTCGACTATCTTCTTTGATAGCTCGACTATCTGGATCGTTCGACTATCTGTCCGATAGGTCGACGATCTCCGTGCTTCGGTCGACGATCTCCGAGGGTCGTTCGATGTTTTGCTGTATGTTTTAAATAGTTTTGTCGTCTTCTGTGATGTGATTAATTTCATAATTATTTTGGCACATTTTATAAAAGATTATCTGAATAAATTGTGATAACATTTCCGTGCAATATCTATTCTATTCCTTATGCATGAGCTAATCTTTTCTGACAAAGTTGTTTGTCTTATAGCTGAGATATGATTTCTGCTTTATCTGCCAGGCTGTCCTTTATAGCCGTTAGACTCAAAAAGTCTTCCTTGGCTGTAAAGAGTCTCTTCTGATGTGACTTTCTCTTATATTATTTCATCAGAGTAATTTGCAGCTTCTTAGAAAGCTTTATCAATTTATAGGATATCTACCTGCAGTATTTTGTTTTGCTTTATGCTTTTTGCAGCCCAGCTTGCAGAGTTCAGAAGAAGACAAGATTCAAATTCAAGTAAGAGTCGTTGCTGCTGCTGCTATATAAAGACTTCTTTGAAGAAAGAAATGAACTAGTTGAGTTCTCACATATTGAAAAGCTAACTGCAACATTCAAACTAAGAACTTACAGTTTCCAACTGCTCTCAGCACATTCACATCTAACTGAGAAGAAGTTCTAGTTCTTCACTCTTCTTCAACCTGAGTTCTCCTACTTACAGGAAGATCTTCACTCAGAGCCTTTTGAAGAAGAAGAAGAAGAAGATAGCTGCATGAAGAAGAAATTTATTTAATATTATTTATCTTCTTGTAGCTTTTTCCTTCAGTATTTTCTGAAGTGTTTCTGCACTGAAGCAAGACTTCACCTGGACTTTCTTTTAGCCAGGGGGAGCCTTGATTCTTTTAGAGCTTTCTAGCTCAGTGCAAGTTATTGTGCTTCTCTAATCTATTGTAAAATAGAGAAGACACCTTAACCTCCTTTCCCCCTCCTGTAAAGGGTTATTACTCCCTTCAAAAGTATCCCTTGGTGGCAGGGCACCTGATCAAAAACCTGTGTTGGTTTTTAGACACCTGATCAAAAGTCTAAAGGGTTTCTGGATCTACTTGAAGCAGATCTTGTTGGTGGCAGGGCACCTGATCAAAAACCTGAGTGGATTCCTACCTTATTGGTAGAAGAGTGGACGTACCCAAGTTGTTTGGGGAACCACTATAAATTCCTTATGTCGTCTGGATTGCTTTATTTAATTACTTGCATTGTGGCTGTGATTAAATTTTAACTAGGTCTGCTAGTTGCTGTTTAGGATTCCTAGCCTTAACTGTAATTACAGTTGGCTGCCTTTTGAGCACATCACTTGTGTTAGGCTTTAAGGTTTAATCTCAAATATCTATAACTTTCATTCCACAATTAACTCCAAGGGAGTTGAGTAGACAGTCAACTTTGCTAGTGCAATTTTTGATTACTCTATTCACCCCCCCTAGAGTAGTATCTATCCCCTTTTCTTTCATGCTGTGCAATTTTAAATTGTAAATTTACTTTAAAATACTCTATTCACCCCCCCTCTAGAGTTAAGATAGATCTTACCCTCACTTTCACAAGCCGACGTTGTCTTCAAGTCGTCTGTGTCAAGTCGCCAGACCGCCCGGTCACCAATCAGCAACAACTGGCAGGTAAACCGCTAGAGAGGAATCGCCAGACCGCGCGGTCTCCAAGTTGCCAGGGGCAGACCACCAGACCGCCCGGTCTCCAAGCCTCCAGGGGCAGACCACCCTGACACCATAAATCAACAGACCGGGAAGGTGATCAAGCAAGTACGTGAAAGGACTATTCCAAGGACACCGCAATAGAACAGGCTAGCAGAGAGGATAAGCAGAACTATTATGGAGAAGATCAGATGTATGATCTCACAGACCGGAATTGGTAAGCAATGTTGGGCAGAGGCAGTACAAACTACAGTGAATCTCATTAATGTCTCCTTATGCACCGTTGTATGGAGATGTTCCGGAACGGATATGGTCTGAGAAGGATGTGTCTTATGGACATGTGAGGGTGTTTGACTGTAGAGCACATGTCCATATCCTCAAGGAAGAGAGGTCCAAGCTTGACAAAAAAATCCCGCGAGTGCATCTTATTGGGATTATCGCATGAAGAGTTTGGGTATACACTCTAGGATCTTGTGAAGAAGAAGATCGTCAGAAGCAGGGACGTGGTCTTTGAAGAAGATCAGACTGTTGGTGAGCAGAAAATTCCTAAGCCACTGAATCCACTGGCTGTGGAAAGTTCTGATGAAAATCTTGAGCTAGAAAATGTTGGTGAAGAATGTGCTGAAGAGAAACCTGTGCAGATTCCGGGTCTGGAGGTCATATTGGATGAAAGGGGAGCTTTTCCCATTGATGTTCCATCTGTTGTGGAAGTAGCCCCAAGGAGATCTGAGAGAGCATGATTGTCAAGCACCATGTATCAACTACAATACTATATCTTGTTTACTGATGGTGATGATCCTGAGTCATTTGAGGAGGCTCAAAAGGTGGAAGATAAGAAGCTTTGAGCAGAAGCTATGGAGGAGAAGTTGGACATGCACTAGAAGAATTAGACTTATGACTTGGTCCAGTTACCAAATGGGAGGAAGGCCTTGAAGAACAAATTGGTCTTCAAGATGAAAGCAGATGAGAATCTCTCCAAGCCTAGGTACAAGTCAGTGTTAGTAGTGAAAGGTTTTAGTCAGAAGCACGATATTGATTTTGATGAGATATTTTCACCTGTGGTGAAGATTTCATCAATCAGACTGATGTTAAGGTTGGTTGTCTCTATGAATCTCGAGATTGAGCAGATGGATGTCAAGACGGCATTCTTGCATGGAGACTTGGAAGAGGAGCTATATATGGAACAACCTGAAGGCTTTGAAGTCAAAGGTAAGGAGAACTTAGTCTGCCAACTCAGTAAGAGTTTATATGGGTTGAAACAGACACCTAGGCAGTGGTACAAAAAGTTAACTCATTCATGACGAAGAGCAGATTCCAAAGAACCGAGGTTGATCACTTTGCGTATGTGAAAAAGATTGAGAAGACCTTTATTATCCTGCTACTGTATATAGATGGCATACTGATTGTCGGGGATGACAAGACCAACATTGTTAGTCTAAAGAAGGAGATCATTAAGTCCTTTGAGATGAAGGACTTAGGACCAATAAAGAAGATCCTTAGGATTAAGATCAGTAGGTATAGAAGAGCAGGTCTATTATGGCTGTCTCAGGGAGAGTACGTGGAGAAAGTGTTGAAGAGGTTCATGATAGAGAAGACCAAGCCGGTTGCTACTCCATTAGGTGGACACTTCAAGCTCTCGGTGTCCTTCATCTGAGAAGGAAGTAAAGGAGATGAGTCAGATCCCCTATGCATCTGCAATAGGGAGCCTGATGTATGATATGGTCTGCACAATGCCAGACATAGCTTATGCAGTTGGTACAGTAAGCAGGCACCAAAGCTAGTTGGTCACTCTGATTCGAATATGCCTAGAGATGTTGATTGTAGAAGATCCACATCAGAGTTTGCAGTTATATTTACAGGGGTAGTGTCGTGGCAATCAAGGTTGCAAAAGCACGTGACACTTTTACGATGGATGCAGAATACATAGCATTGATGTAAGCGTCTACGGAGATCTTGTGGATGAAGTTCATGCTTGAACTTGGATGTTACGTTCCCTAGATTGAGAGCATGTGCAAGGGGGAAGGAGAGGGAAGTCCTCGATGGAGGAGGAGTGTCCCTTCTTAGGGCCTGACGGAGCTATTGTGGAGAGGAAGGGCAAACAGCGAGCGGTGCCATTGGCGGAAGGAGTGACGGGTGATGTCGGGCTGAAGATAGGGTTCGACGAACAAAGAACGAGAGAGAGGGAGAAAGAGAATTAGAGAGAGGAGAGGAAATTGATATTAATTCATTACTTGCATTTTCCAAAGCCAAAACCCACATATATGGTGGGGAATAACAAGTCCCAACAAAAGACTAAAATTCCCCCTCACTAAGGCTTAACAAGAGTGAGGGTAAAATAGTAATCATGCATAAAATACGAATATTTAAAAATAAGGATAGTTCAGGAGGGCACCACTCGAGGCTCGCAATGCTTGTACATGATTTCCCAACGAGGATCCGTAAATTGGACTCCAACAAGATGAGTTCACTGTGTTCAGTGACAGTCATAACACTATCTTCTTGGCCAAGAATCCCGCCTACCACTCCAAGACAAAACATATCGAAGCCAGGTATCATTGAATACATGATGATATCAAGGAGAAGCTGCTGAAGGTGGAAGAAGTCCATACTGATGACAATACTTCGGACATGATGGCGAAGAATGTATTAAGGAAAAAGCACGAGTTGTGCCAATTGTTGATCGGCATGATGTCCACCTGAAGATGTCAGATGGGAGGACTCCTCTTTATGGTCTGGAGGGGGAGTCTGTTGGGGTCCAGCACCAAAATAGAAGAGAAGTTAGACTTATATGTCGACAAAAATTTTGGAGTAGCATATCTATGAGACCTACTGTTCATGTCGACGAGAAGCTGAAGCCCCGTCGACGTGAAGCTAAGGAATGTCGATTAAACAGGGTATTTATCGGCGAGACGACTGGAGCATGTCGACGGAAAGACTCGACAGCATGATGACGAGACGGACTGAGCATGTGGACGAGACGGGTTGAACATATCGACGAGATGGGTTGAACATGTTGATGAGACGCTTACCATGTCGACGAGACGTGCAATACATGTCGATGAGACGGGTTCAGAGGCAAAACTTTGCACTGTCTGGACTGTTTAATCTGGTTCTTTCCGTCGTTGGATCTTCTGTTAGCCCATCCAGTTGCTTTCATTGATGCGCCTATGTGTTCTAATAGGGTTTCCACCCCCTATTTAAGGGGAGAAGTGGTTTAAAGTTAAACCTAAGTCTAATTTCTCAATCTTCGAATCCAGCGAGTCGTCTTCTTTGCGAAACAATAGTCTCTCTCCAGAGGAGTTCTTCGGGAGATAAGAATGAAAGATTCCCCCCCCCCTCCCGCGCAATCGTCTTCGACGTGAAAGAAGATAAATCTCGTCTTCGCCGCCAGAGTGCTTGATGAGAGGTTGAGATAGATTTCTGTTTCTTGTAGAGAAAAAGGACGTGTGAGGAGGGATTCAGCCTGTTAAATCCAGTGGGCTCTAGGTTGGAAAAACCTATAGATTCTTTTTGTAATCCTTATTGATTATAGTGGATTTTTGTGTATGCTGCTCTGTGATTTTTACCTAATTTAAGTTGAGAGGGGTTTACACGTATATCTCTGTGTTTGTAGTTATGCTTTATTATCTTCTTGCTTGTTTGCCCAAGTTTTGTGTGTGGGTCAATTCCCTTCAATATCCCTATATCTAACAAAATTTATACATGACTATGCAACACTTTTTAATTTGCCAAAATACCCTTGATTAAAAAATTCAAAAAAAGTCTAAGAATAAATACACTAGAATGTATGCCAACAAGTCCCTAGAAGGCCCCCGCTAAGAGGAAAATAAACTGAGAGTGGGTCAATTGAATGACCCATAAACAAAATAGGATTGAATAAAAAAAGTGCAAATCATTCTTTTATTCGAGAAAGAAGTCAATGAATGTCTTTCAAAAAAGAGAATCTTGATGGGATTCCCCTAAAGGAATTCCAAGTCCCGGTCTAGAATTTGACCAAATCATCCAAATCGGGCTGAATCGACCAAACGAGCCGCACTCGCTCGAAGGTTTCTGAAGCCACCAAGCAAAGTGCATGCAAAAGCACGCATGCATTCCCAAGTAAAAGCTCAATAAGTGAACTATTGACGTATTTTTTGGTTTATTGACGTATTTTTTGGAATGGGTTTAGTCCCATATTGCAAGCTACCTTTATTTGTATTTGGATCTCCTATTTATATCTCTTATAGTGGAAGAATAAACTATCTAATTTCTCCCATTTAATTTGGTATCAGAGCGAACCCTCTCTCCTGATCCCTAATCTCCGAACCGGTTCTCCCGCATCCCGCATTGACGAACCTGCGGTGTCTCTCGCATCGCCGATCCCGCAGCTTCTCCCACGACCGTCTTCCTCTACCGTGCCGATGTGAGGCCGCCGCTTCTCTCGCGATCACCCGACCGCCCTCCTCCCACGCCGCTCTACCCGCACTCCTCCCGCGCCACTCTGCCCGCCCTACTACCGTGCGCTCCCTTCTTCGTCAATCCCGTAATTTCTCTGAGGCCTTTTTCTTCCAGCTTTGCTTGGAATTTCCCCCCTCGTTTCCCCTTTCTTTTCTTCTCATGACCTAGATCTGTGATCTACAGTCTTTTTTTTATGGGATTTCTTTCTTGTGTTTGAGGGTTTCTTGGCCTTTTCTCCCTTGGTGTTTTTCGTTTCTTATGGGAGTTCTCTTGTTCCCATCTCATGGATTCCTCACCTCTTATTTTGAATGATGGCTTTGCTTGGCGCATCACCACCACCCTTCTCACTGAAAAGAATTTTATCGCTTGGTCCAACTCTGTGCGTGTTGCCGGACATGACAAGCTAGATTGGCTTAAACCGAATGGTGTTCCCCGTCCTTCCGATGAAAAGGCTATCCTTCAATGGCGCACGGAAAATTTCAAGATTATTGGGTGGCTTCAATGCTCCATGGAGCCCCGCATTTACGAGCAATTCATGCGTTTCGATTCCGTGTCGTCGCTTTAGGCTGCCTTGACCCGTACCTACGATCACACACGCGTTGATACGCGGATTTATTCTGTCTTCCAAGAGATTTCTACTGCTCTCCAGGGGGATCGTTCAGTGCACGAGTATTTTACTTTTCTCTCTAGGTAATTCTAGGAGCTTTCTAACCTCGTACAACTTAGTGCTTTTCCACATTCAAACGATCAGCTTGTTGCCAAGCGGAGGCAGGAGAAGCGGCCCAAGCGGGAGACCTACCAGTTCCTGATGGGGTTATGACCCGAGTTTGAGTAGATTCAGGTTCAGATTGTCAGCATGAATCCACTTCCTGATATATTGGATGCTTATTCCATGGTGGAGGAGCATGAGCGTCATGCCCGCCTGACCGCTGTTTCATCAATTCCAGCTTCTGTTCCTCTTCCAGACCAAATGACCCTTGCTTTCATTCGTACTTATTTTGTGCGCGGTGGGGGTACTACTACCTCTAAAGGTCGCGGAGGTGGCCGCGGTAACCCATTTGCCTCTGTTCAGTGTCATCACTGCCTCTGGAATGGTCATGAGAAGGCCTGATGCTGCCTGCTCTTTCCTCACCTACGCCAGTAGTCCACGACCACTCGTGCTGCTGCCGCTACTTCTTCTGACTTTGGGGGCCATCCTGATTCAGGTGATCCGTCTAGGGCCCCTTCCGCCGACTTGAGTCAGCTTATGGCTCAAGTGCAGCAGCTTCAGTCTCAACTCCAGATGCAGTCCCCATTTCAGACTTTGCACCAGCCTCTTCCTGCTCAGCAGTTGTCTGCCTCCTCGTCGTTCTCGTCGACTTCAACGTCTGTGTCAGGTACCCCAACGACCTTCCATGTCACTCAAGGGGGGTCTTCCTCTCCCTGGGTGATTGACTCTGGGGCCACTGATCACATGACTGGTGAGACACGCTTGCTCTCTTCTCTTGATTCTCTGGGAGTCCATCGGCAGGTTTGCCTTGCCGATGGCTCTGTGACCCCCATTTTTCACCAGGGCACAGTTCTCTTGTCTCCCTCTTTCTCCTTGGGTTCAGTCTTCATGTTCTCAAGCTTGCTTTAAATCTTCTTTCTGTTAGTCAATTGACTCGTTCGATGCACTGCTCGGTGACATTTTTTTCCTTCAGGCTGTGTTTTTCAGAACTTGACCAAGAGGAGGACTTTTGGTTATGGTCGTGAGCTCGACGAGCTTTACCAGCTGGATCTTCCACCTCCTTCGCCCTGTCTCTCACCCACGTCCATCGTTGCTGCTACTACTTCACCTGCTCTTTGGCATGCAAGACTGGGGCTTGCGATTCCTCAGATTGCATCGTCTCTTTTTTCGAGTGTATCGTTTGAGCACTCTTTTCAGTGTGATGTGTGTCAGCTTAGCAAACATACACGCACTTCCTATCTTGTTTTTGTTTCTCGTTGATATTATTCATTCAGATATTTGGGGGCCTTCCCCGGTTGTTTCTTATGATGAATTTTGGTATTTTGTTACTTTTATAGATGATTTTACTCATTGATATTGGATCTATCTTATGCGTGTCAAATATGATATCTTTGATTTATATATCTAGTTCACTAATATGGTTAAGATTCAGTTTTCCTCTAGTATTCGGGTCCTTTGCTCCGATAACGGGGGGAGTATACCTCTTCCTCTTTCACAGCTTTCCTTGCTAGCCAAGGAACCCTTCATCAATTCTCTTTTCCCTATACACCAGAACAAAACGGCATGACAGAACACAAGAATCGTCATCTCTTGAATGTGATCCGGTCTCTTCTTCATGGATCTCACGTCCCCAAGTCGTTTTTGAGTATCGCCCTTCTTACGGGGACCTTCTTGGTCAATCGTCTGCCTTGTAAGCCTTTAGCGGGTCGGGTACCCCTTAGTATTCTATCTCCCCGCCACCTTCTGTTTTCCATCCCTCTCCAAGTGTATGGGTGTGTGTGTGTTTTGTCCAGGACCGTCGTTCGACTCGAACAAAGATTGATGACAAAGCTATCCAGTGCTTATTTTGGGATATTCCTCCTCTTCCAAGGGCTATCGGTGTTTTGACCTCTCTTCTTACAGGAATTTTTACTCCCTGGATGTTACGCTCTTTGAGGATGTCCCCTTCTATGATACCTCCCCTATCCCTGTTGCTCCTTCTGCTCCGCCACAGCCGGCTCTGGTTGCCCTTGCTCCACTGCAGGACTCTCTTCCGTTGTAGACATACACTCGTGGCCCACGGGGGCCATCACATGTCCACTCCATTCTTTGGGATCCACTGGTTATGCCCAGCTCACAGGACCATGTGCAACATCCTCTGGCAGGTGATGTTCTTCCCTCCTCTGACTTACCCATTGCACTTTGCAAGATTAAACGTTCTTATGTTACTGACCATCCTGTGGCAAGCTATGTGTCCTACTGACATCTTTCTCAGGGTTACCGAGCATTCCTGACTGCTACCGATCATATCAAAGTTCCAAGTTCGATGACTAAGGCATTCCAGCACCCTGAGTGGGTGGCGGTAGGATGAGATGTACGCACTACAGAAGGCGGGCACCTGGCATTTGGTACATCTTCCCGTAGGTCGGAAAACTGTTGGCTGTCGTTGGGTTTACACTGTCAAGTATAATGTTGACGGTTCTCTTGACCATTACAAGGCCCGTCTTGTCGCAAAGGGCTTCACTCATACTTATGGGTATTATGGCCTTTGCCCTGGTGTCCAAGTTATCTATTGTCCGTCTACTTGTCTCTCTCGCTGCCTGCCATGGGTGGCCTCTTCATCAGATAGACGTGAAGAATGTCTTCCTCAATGGCGATCTTGCTGAGGAAGTTTATATGGATCCGTCCCCCCGGTTACAAGCTTCAGGGGGAGTATTTGGGTGGTGTTTTCCTTTTATATAAGTCCTTATAAGGGCTAAAGCAGCCTCCTCGTACGTGGTTTGAGCGGTTCGGTATTGTTGTGCTTCAGAGTGGGTTCACCAGATATCATGCCGACCACATGCGCTTTGTTCGGACTGCTGTGGATGGTCGTAGGGTCATTATTCTTGTCTATGTTGATGATATCATTCTTACCAGTGACGATAGCTCGGAGATACTTCAGATCAAGGGAATTCTTCAGAAGACATTTAAAGTGAAAGATTTGGGGCCTCTGATGTACTTTCTCGGGATTGAGGTTGCCAGATCTCTGTCTCAGCGCAAGTATACACTCGACGTCTTAAGTGATACTTGCCTTCTTGGGTGCTCTCCTGTGTCTACACCCATGGATCTAAACCACCTATTACACGCCGAGTCTGGAGATCCTCTCCCTAAGACGGGTAGATACCAGCATCTTGTTGGCAGACTTATCTATTTGACCAACACTCGCCCCGACATTAGCTTTGTTGTGAGTATGGTCAGTCAGTTCATGCATGCTTCACGGACTTCTCACCTTGATGCAGCGTTTTGGATCCTCCACTAACTGAAGGGATCTCCTAGTCTCGGGATTTTCTACCATTCATCTCCATCCCCTGGTCTCACATATTACATGGATTCTTACTATGTTGGTTCCCTTACTGATCGATGGTCTACTTCGGAGATGTGCACTTTCTATGGTGGCAATCTTATTTCCTGGAAAAGAAAAAAATAGAGTGTTGTCTCCCGCTCGTCTGCTGAGGCTGAGTACCGGGCTATGGCACATGGCACTGCTGAACTCCTTTGGTTGCGTACTCTCTTGACCGAGCCTCGCTTTCCTCCTTCTAGTTTCTCGACACTTGCTTGCGACAACCAGTCCGCTCTCATGCTAGCCTCAGACTCTGTTCTGCATGAGCGGACTAAGCATATTGAGGTTGATATTCACTTTCTCAGGGAGCACATCCATTTAGGAACTCTTGAAGTGTCCTATGTTCACTCCGCAGAGTATATTGCAGATGCCTTCAGCAAGGAGGTTGGGCATTCCAGACTCCTCTCTACCTGTGGCAAGCTGGGCTTGCTTTATTTATTCGTGCCAGCTTAGCGGGGGAGTATTGACGTATTTTATGGTTTATTGACGTATTTTCTGGAATGGGTTTAGTCCCACATTGCGGGCTACCTTTATTTGTATTTGGATCTCCTATTTATATCCCCTGTAGTGGAAGAATAAACTATCTTATTTCTCTCATTTAATTTGCATGTGCGTCTATGCACGACGTCTGGATGCACGCACCTATGCGAGGGTATTGCACCTGCCGCGCGTGTGACCGGCACGTGAGCTGCGCCTCCTGCCGGCGCAACACCCCCACTTGCTCTGGCCGGCGAACCACCCGCCGCCGCCACCTCTCCAGCAAAATTCGCTCAGGTCGCGCGCCTTGCCCACGCCACTCGAGGAGAATGCTCGTCATTTTTATAAAATTAGTGATCCAGGTGGCCAGAATCGTGCAACCTCATTCCTCAACTCAAAGTCTAGTCTAGCGCAATTACCAGCATGCTCTCCCCCCCCCCCCAGAAAAGCTATAAAAAGACCATCAGGTCTTCATTTGAAGACACACAACAAAAGATAGCAAAGAGAGCTCTGAGGTTTTCCAACGAAGTCTTAGCACTATGCTCGCTCCTTCGCTCTGAATTCACTCTGATCTCTCCCATGTCAGCTTCCTTCAAGACTCTAAAGGACGCACTCGCAAGCACAAGAGACAGTTATAGAGAATGCTCCCATGGACGTTTCTGAATACTTGTACTTTTTTCCATTCTCTTTCTCACAAGGCTTTTATACTGAGAGGTGTACTGACATCCTGTTATGACTCAAGCTAACTTGGGTTCACCGGGTGGTGACCAGATCTTAAGGTGTGGCTAATCATATAATGGTGTTATTTTCTTCTACGGATGGAGGGGTTTAAGTCTGAGGATCGAACCCTAAGGTATCTCTCTCGATCTCAACATGGTATCAGAGGCGATTTTTTCGGCTTCATCCTAAAGGCTCGTCGTTCATCTCTGTATCTGCCTTCCGTCGGCCCATCGACCCCTCGATCGTCGAGATCGATCGTCGTCGTTGTCCGGCATGAGCGTCTGGGTCGATAGGTCGACTTCTTCTTCTTCTTGGTGTCTTCGGCAGGGCATTCGTTGCAGAGCCTCACGCAGTGCGATCGTCGCAGGATCGTCTCCTCCTTCTTCTTCTTCTTCGTGCAGTCTTCTTCGATTCTTCTTCCAGTCATTCCTTAGGTGCAGTGGCTGCTGTCTGGTGGTGAGGCTGAAGTCGTCTGGTGCAGGGGTGTTGCAGTTGCTGTCCTGTTGGTTCCTACTGTCGTTGGTTGGTTTCTGTCCTCCTTTCCCTTCTTGTTTGACCCTATGGAGGACAAATTGAAGGGTATTGGTGCCCCTGAAGGGGTGGTCGATCAATCTAAACACTATGGTGAGGGAAGTTTTAACATGGACTTCAATCATGATGTTACTCAAATCAAGCTCAATAGGATAAATTATCTTTTATGGACCCAATCTATGTGAATATTCATTGGAAGTCGTCGGAGACTGGGGTTTCTCACCGGATCCAAACCAGCTCCTGATGTGTCTGACCCCCTATATGAGGAATGGGAAGGTGAGAACCTCACTGTGATAAATTGGCTTGTCAATTCTATGGAACCAAAGATTGCAAGTCACTTTTTATTCTATCAAACTGCGAAAGAGATGTGGGAGTTGATCGAACGGAATTACTCAAAAAAGGACTTGGATAGAATATATCAGCTCCAAACTGAGCAAGTCCACATGACAGGGATGTCTGATTTCTAAAAATATTACAGCAAGTTGACCCATAAGTGGGTCGAAATATATCAGTATTCCGCTATTCAGACTATAGATGATTACAAGACTGAACTCATGCAATGGAGAGTCTTTGAGATGCTTTCTGGTCTTCCTTCTGAACTTGAATTCTTGAGAGTTCAGATGTTGGGTAGAGATTTTGTGCCGGATCTAGAGACAGTGTCTCATTATATTCGAGGGGAAGCAAGCCGTATAAATTCCCTTCATTCAGACACTCTGGTTGGTCATGAAAAATCTACCCTTGCTGCAGAGTAGAAGAGATGGCACCCGAGGAATGTGAGACTAGAGGACAAGAGCAAGATGAAGTGCCCTCACTGTGGAAAGAAAGGTCATGGGAAGGAGAAATGTTGGGCTCTTCATCCTCACCAGATCCCTCCGGGTTGGATTCGTGGTGCCGATGGGAAATATATGAGATCCCAAACGGCTATGCATGGTAATCTGGAGAATACTGGGTACCTTCAGGCAGAGAATGAGAGTTTGACTAGAGAACTGAAGGCCTTAAAATCCAATGCTACCGGACGATCTCTTTCTGGTGATTTTGTGGGGACGGCAACTCATGCTCATTCTACTCTTGTGTCCTCGAAAGGACCATCTACTTCTTGGATCATCGACTCAGGAGCTTCCGACCACATGACTTGGTCTTCCATGAGGATCTCTTCTATTTCTCCTGCCTTTGGCAGGGGGAGACTTGTTGATGGGTCTTCGACTCCTGTGGCTGGTAAAGGGATTATTCGTCTTTCTCCCTCCGTGTCTCTCAAATTTTTTATTATCATTCCCACATTTCCTACAAATCTCTTATCTGTGAGCAGTTTAACTAAACAGCTTAACTATTTTATCACTTTTTTCTCCTCCCATTGTGTTTTTCAGGATATGGCAAGTGGGAAGACGATTGGTGGTGGACATGAGTCTGGTAGTGTGCATGTCTTGGACAACTGTCAAGCTTTTGGAGTTCAGAAGTCTACCAACCCTGATCAGTTGATATTGTGGCACAAGAGATTTGGACATCCTAGTTTGAATACTTTAAAAGCTACTTTCTCGCATTTTCTTAATATTAAAAAAACTACTTTTGATTGTCAGTCTTGTGAATTGGCTAAGCACTGTAAAACTAATTATGCCCCTAGTCGTAGTCGAAGTTTAAATTGCTTTGATTTGATATATTCTAATGTCTGGACTGCTTCTATTTACTTTGTGAATGGTTTTCAGTATTTTGTCTCTTTTATTGATGATCACTCGCGTTTTACTTGGGTATACCTCATGAAAAAGAATAATGAAGTTTCAGAAATATTTCAGTTATTTTATCATCATGTGCAGACTCAATTTGATACTAAAATTAAGATCCTTATGAGTGATAATAGAGGCGAATACACATGCAGTGACCTTCAGAGGTTCCTGGGAGAGCATGACATTACTTTCCAAACTTCATATCTGAGGACTCCTCAACAGAACGAGGTAGCTGAAAGGAAGAATCGTCATATCTTGGAGACCACTCGTTGCTTGTTGCAAGAGATGCATGTTCCTAAGGGGCTATGGGATGAAGGTGTCCTTACCTCCATATATCTTATTAATCGGATGGCTACAGGTACCTTGGGGGGGAAAGTACCCCCTAAAGCTTCTTTGCCCAAATATGCATTTATTCTGTCTTCCCCCCCCCCCCCCCCCAATTTTTGGATGTATAGCTTTTGTTCATATTGTGGGGCCTCATAAGGATAAGTTGGGCCCACAAGCAATAAAATGTGTCTTTGTGGGATATGCTACAAACCAAAAGGGGTACAAGTGTTATTCTCCTATTCTTCGGAGAAGGTTTATCTCAAAGGATGTCACGTTTTTTTGAAAATACTCCCTATTACTCAGATGAGGGAAAGGTTATCACATTTCAGGAGAAGAGCAAAGATGATAATGATATGGTGCCAGGATGTGCTTGCTCCAGGATGTGTGGATATTCCTATTAGAGAGGATGTTCTTCCCAAGGAGCTATGTGTGTACAGAAGGAGAAAAAATCTTTAGGTGTACCAGAGAAGTAAACATAGAAATATTGGTCAAGAATGCCTCACTCATGCTCCACCACCCACCACCACTCCGCCAGATCCAAGAAAAAACATCATTCAGGAGACCACTTCTGCGATGCAAGTTCATAGCGGTCGGACTAGATATCCCATAGATAGGTATGTTGGGTATAATTCTATCTCTCACTCTTTGTAAGCATATCTTGTCTTTGTTTCCTCTATTTCTATCCCTAACAGTTTTTCAGAGACTATCTTGTGCCCTCATTGGACGAAGGCCATGGAGGAGGAGATGAATGCTCTCCAACATCAAAAAACTTGTGAAATTGTTCCTATCCCACATGGGCGTCGTCCTATGGGATGCAAATGGATATATACAACTAAATTTCTTCAAGATGGAACTTTTGACAGATATAAGACACGATTAGTTGCTAAAGGCTTTACTCAGGTTGATGGAAGTGATTTTCAAGAGACATTTGCCCCTATCTCTAAGCTGAACTCCTCAGAATCTTATTGTCCATTGCTGCACATAAATCTTGGACGTTACATAAGCTTGATGTTAAAAATGTCTTCCTCCATAATGATTTACAGGAAGAAATTTATATGACGCCTCCCCCTGGTATGGATGTTCCTGCAGGACATGTGTGTCGCCTTAAGAAAGCCTTGTATGGCCTCAAACAGTCACCTCGGACCTGGTTTGCCAAGTTAAACGACAAACTTGTTCATCTAAGCTTCACTCATTGCACTTCAGATCACTCCGTCTTTGTCTACAGAAATGAAGAATGTACTATTATTCTTATTGTCTATGTGTATGACATTATTATCACCGGAACCGATGAACACCACATTACTTTGGTAAAAAAGGAATTGGCTTTTGCTTTTGAAATTAAGGATTTGGGAATCCTTAGGTGCTTTATCAATTTCACAAGGAGAATTCTTCCGATCTTGAGAGGAAGTCAGAATATCAACGTATTGTTGGAAAGTTGATTTATTTGACTATTACCAGACCTGATATCTCCTTTGATGTGGGCGTGGTAAGTCAATTCATGCACAACCCTAAAGTTCATCACTATCAAGTTGTCATGCGGATTCTCAAATATTTAAAAAGGGACCCTGGAAAAGGCATTCTCTATCAAGATCATGGTCATCTTAAGATCCATGGGTACTGTGATGCTGATTGGGCAAGCTCTTTCTCGAATAAAATATCTATAAGTGGATATTCTATCTACGTGGGTGGCAATCTTATTTCCTGGAGGAGTAAAAAACAAAATGTTGTTGCTTGTTCCTCCACAGAAGCCGAGTATCGGGCTATTGCTGTCACTATCTGTGAACTCATCTGGGTTAAGTATTTATTGAGGGAGATGGGCTTCTCTGTTTCTGAAGCAATGTATCTTTACTGTGATAATCAAGCGGCTATCCATATAGCTAACAACCCCATCTTTCATGAGAGAACCAAACACATTGAATTCGACTACCACTTCATTCAGGACAAAATCCAAGACAAGACTATCACTATAGTGTTTGTGTCATTTGGGGATCAACTTGCTGACATTCTCACCAAAGCTGTTTCTGGGAAATCTCTTCAGTCTTTCTCGCTCAAGATCGGGATGTTGAATGCTTACGGTGTTAGCTTGAGGGGGGGGGGTGTTATGAGTCAAGCTAACTTGTGTTCACCGGGTGGTGACCAGATCTTAAGTAGTAGCTAATCATATAAATGTGCTATTTTCTTCTACAGACTGAGGGGTTTAAGAGTGAGGATCGAACCCTAAGGTATCTCTCTCGATCTCAATATCCTCCTAGAATCTTAAACTCTTGTAATCGCCAAGAAAATTGTGGAATTAGTTCATCACCAAACTGGCCCCATAGTTTTTTTTCCTTTCCTAGTTTTTTCACCTAAAATGCCTCATTATCATTGTTGTTGGCTCTCACTTTATTGTTTGCACGTTTGGCATACTCTCGAGCAAAGGCGGTTCGATTATCCGGGTCGGGAGAGCGCTAAACGACCAGCAATAAATCTAATTTCTTTAATTCATTTATTGAGAGAAAGCTAGGTGTGTGTATATCATCAAGTTGGACTGTATATGTCATCAAACCCAGCTTGCTGTAGGATTTTATTTAACAACACATCAAATGTGCGCAACGGAAAGTCAAAAAAATCCTAAAGAGAAACTTGGATCTTGCGATGAACATTGATCAAGAAATTTGCATAATATAAAATAGGAGAATACCTGAGTGAGATTGAGTCGGCACTCAATCAATATGCTCCAGAACAGTTCTTGGTCGGTTAGTGAGTTCATGCAAAATAGATTTGCGGCTCTACAGGAATCCACACAAACGGGGAGAACACCGACACCTTGTCAAACAAGATCCAGTATGGAGAATGGAAATCCCTCTGCGTCTCCACAGATTGCTAGGTCTGCACCAGGAGAGGTGGCAATGGAGGGCGCCGGAATTGGGGCTTACGGGAGTGACGGAATCAGCACTTCGGGGAAACACTTTCCGGTAGTTACGGGTTTACACTAACTCATACACAAAAAACCCTAAGGCAACAGATATATATATACCAGGAGTATAAACAGAGTTGAACTGTCGCTATCCGCATACCCAGAACTAATGGAATTAACTCGACGAATCATTAATATAGATGACTTGACGAATATATGTGATGACTCGACGAATCGACGAGAGGTCTCTATTGGGTCCATTGATCCACATGGCCCAAATTTGTAAGAAGTCAAATAAGTCAATAACACACACACAGGTTGTATTTGATGTGTGTTTGAGTTTATGCATGCAAGTGGACACTAAGCAAGCTGGTGGATAGACAGGAATTTGCCTAAGTCCACAGGCATTGAGTGAAGCAAGCTCACTCAACGCCAAGTGCGGGGTGAAAGCTTGAGGAAATGACTAAGGACAAAAGTGTCGAGACAAATGTGTCGAGACATAAGTGTTGAGACAGCTGTGTCGAGAAAAGTCAGTCAGCAGTGTCGAGTCAAGTCAGTTATCTCGACACCTTGAACATAAAGTCTGAAATATCGAGACAAGTCAGTCAGCAATGTCGAGACAGCTGTGTCGAGACAAGTCAGTCAGTAGTGTCGAGACAAGTCATTTATCTCGACACCTTCAAGAACAAGTCAGAAGTGTCGAGACAAGTCAGTCAGTAGTGTCGAGATAAGTCAGTTAACTCGACACCTTGAAGATCAAGTCAGCTGGAAGATACTGGATAGGTTGGAAATCACCTAAGTCAACAGGCATTGAGTGAAGTCTATTCACTCAACGCCAGGTAAGCAAAATCATTGAGTATAGCTAGGTTAGTCTAAGCCTAACAATTGGCAAGCTGAAATTGTGGCCAAGGCCACATGCGTTGAGTGAAGTGTACTCACTCAACGTCATACAACTAAAAGTTATGAGAACAGGCAAAGCCTGTGAAGAATCAGGCAGAAATGTGGTTAATTCCACAGGCGGTGTGTGAAGTCCACTCAATTAACGTCATAACATCAAATTCGTTGAGTATTACTAAGTTAGTCAAAGCCACAAAAATTCTGCGTAAGTTATTTTGACTAAGTCCATAGGTGTTGAGTGAAGCTTACTCACTCAACGCCATGTGATAAAAAGCATTGACTGATTCTCATCCAGTCAGAGCTAGTGTTTTTAGACACAGAAAATTGGCTAAGTCCAAATGCGTTGAGTGTAGCTTACTCACTCAACGTTAGATAAAGAAGAAGATTTGTTAAGTAGTTTGGCGTTGAGTGAAGCTTACTCACTCAACGCCAAGTAACTGAAAGATTGGCTAAGGCAAAAAAACATTGAGTGATGAAGACACACTCAACGCTCTCAATGCCAAAGAAGCAGAAATACTTTCTAAGGCAAAAAGCGTTGAGTGGACTCAACACCTAATGACTAGAATATTTTTCTAAGTGTTTTGGCGTTGAGTGATGGATGCTCACTCAACGCCTTGTGACAAAAATTCTGTCTAGGTGTTTTGGCGTTGGGTGATGTTTACTCACTCAACACCTATACTACTGATGCTTGATTTTGGCTAAGTCAACAGATGGTGACGTCATCATGAGTCAGCAAAAGTCAACAAAGTCAACGCAGTTCAAATTCGTTGCGGAAAAGATGGAGTAAGCCATTGATGGCACCGGAGGCCAGCTTTTGTCGTCTTCTGCAAATGGAAGGTTGTAAATCGGTTATTAAGGTGGGCCCCACAGCACAATAGAGCCATTGATCGACGAGCAATAAAAGTAAAAGATTGGATGTGTCGACAACAAGAAATTAAGGTTTTCTGAATATGCAATTGCGGCTGAGCATCGTCTTCCTCTTCCTCTCCATTGCTGTCAAGCCAGAAGGACCTGTTCAGTTACGTCAACCTGAAAGCGAAAAGTGTTAGCTGCTGCAATATTCATCTGTGACAGCAAGGTCAGGATTAATTCCTGAAGGAGAAGAGGCAGAAACTTCTGCAAGTAACTTCCAGCACAAGTCGTGAATCAACTGAAGACCTAGTCAACTTATTGCTGTGAAGAAGATAAGGTTGATATCTACTCAGCTCAGGAAGACAGACACAGAGCTTTTTCTCTGGTGTCTAACTATTTCAAAACACTTCTATTTTTGTAGGATCCTTAGGGATCTGAGTTGTAGGCTTGATCTATAAAGGCTGAGTATGCAGGATTCTTGTGAGAATCTTAGTGGTAGGCCTGATTTATAAAGGCTGAGGTAGGATTCATTTGGGATCTGAGTGGTAGGGTATATTGCCTGAGTGGTAAGTCTTGGTCAATACTGAGTGGTCCTGCGGGATCGAGTTGTAAGCACATTTGAGCCGAGTTTTGGGGGTAGAGCCTTGTCTAACACACTGTTAGAAGGGCGCAGAGGGACAGTAGACATACCCAAGATTAGGGAACCACTATAAAATATCTGTTTCATCTGGTTGAACTTCTTGAAAGCTAAAATTAACAACTCACTAAGCACAGCTATTAAGGTATAGGTGTAACACCCCAAAAAAGAGTTGGAGAGAACATGATAAACGTTGACCCGGGCTCGACGAAGATGTCGATCATCGAGCAGAGTTCGACGATTTTGGTCTGTTATGTGAAATCAATCCCATTCGATGAACTAAAGCCCGTTTGACGAACTCACTCCCGATCGACGAAGTCCGTTCGACGAAATCAGCCCCGTTCGACGATTTGTCAAAAAATGAAGATATGGCTGAGCGGTGACTCGTGTCAGATGGCTGGTGAGCGGCCAGTAGGCGATGGGTGACTTTTCATCTTAAACCCGAGCCGTTGCTGTGTTTTGATTATTTTATCGTGTGGATGGGGTGAAACCAGAGACCACTTATGCATAGGGGTTGGAATGAGGAAATTATCATTTCCTTTTCTCTCTCTCTTCCTTGTGTTCCAGTTCTGGAGAAGAGAACTCTCATCTGGAGCTAGGGCTTGCTGAAGGTTCTGGAGTAGATCTTGTGACTGGAATCAAGATCTAAAGCTAGATTCGCGAAGGGGAAAGTGAGGCGCTCATTTCCATCCGCGTAGAAAAGTTGTATCATGGCTCCGAAGAGAATGTGAAGGGTAACGATCTTCCTTCTTGGACATGTGAAGTCCTTATTTTGGCATGTGCATGGAATCCCCCACCAACAGGTGGAGAATCGAGGGAGTTTCTTTGGGTTGATTCCTGTAATCCCCAATAAGTCTTGCATATAGATCTGGAAATGTGTAGTACGGAATAGACATGTTGTGTGAAGCCCATCCAGACAGGATAGTCTGGATTGGTGATGTTTTATTTTGCGCAGCGGAGAACACTCCGCGTATAAATGAGTATTTTGTGGAGTCGGTGGGTTGTGCCTGTGAAGTGGAGTAACAGGAACTACTGGAATGGAGTTATGGGAAAATACCCTCAAAGTTCGTGTGCTATATGCAAAGTAAAGACTAGTATTTCTGACACTGCAGGATGCTGCAGGATTTGGGTTCAGTTTGGGCACAGAAAGAGAGCTTCTGTTGACCCCGCCAAGCGATCGGGACGAACGCTGGCATTGACTCCCGCTTTGATTGTGAAGCCAGTCCTTAGGGGATAGTGTGGCTATTGTGAGCTATGCGCTCTTAAAGGCCAGTGAGCCGACCGGACAAGAGGAAGCCGACCCACGTCGGTCTAGACATTGAACTGACGATTTGAACAACGGGCAAGGGCTGAACTGTATCCTCATTATGGTTGTCTAACTTGAGTTCCTAAGTTATTGGCGTTGTTAGGATCGCATAATGAGAGTCTTGGGATGTACGCCATCAAGACTGAAGTCTCCGGCTGTGGGCCGTAGAGCATGAATGCTCAATGTTTACCGTTGGGTTTTGGACCCTTGAACGGTGGTGGGACCCTGGTTTTCCGGTACACTGATAATATGCCATGAGTGCACGAGACGTCGGGCTGTGCGGCAGACGTTTGTGATATCTTGAACTGTATATCTGCCTGTGAAATTGCTATGCCTACAGGGAAGGAATACCACTGCCCCGGGAAAGGGGTAGGGTCGTTATAAATTGGTCAGCTGAATGCTGATCGTTGCCTTGTTTGCCACCACTATGGTGGACTGTTGTTATGCAGGTGCTGGAGAGCTGAGCGGGAAATAGCGGGTTGAAGCCCTTGCTGCTACTACTGGACCTCGAAGGACGAATGAAGAATTTCACTATTTCATATGTGGCCGACTTGCATGCCGATGTTTGTAATCCACACTGATAAAATATAACTATAAGGCCTTAAGGCCATAACCTTTGTGTATGTGTAAAGTGGCATTCTTATGCTGATATATAAATGGTGGTTTATATATTGTGGACATTCAAATGAGTTTAAGTTGAAATAACCTTAAAGCTTCCGTTAGCATGCTCTGTGAAACACCCCTATCCGTCGTATAGCATATAGCAGTAGGTCCGGCCGGGGCCCGACGCCATATACTTCGGACAGACCGGTTGGTTATGCGTTGAAACCAATCAACCAATCATAACGTCATACACAACACCTAGCGGAAGCAATTATTAAGTTGCAAGAAAGGAAAGAACCCAGCCACACACATGAATGTCCACTACACAAACCAAATAGGAATGTACAATACACGAGTACGGGCCTTAAGGCCTTACAACAGTTTGCTTTAAATAAAGTGTTTTCCAAACCTCGGCACGCAGGCCGGCCATACATGATAAACGGGAAAACATAAACATTTAGGCCTTCGAGGGCCGGCACAGCTTCAAGGGCTTTAGCCCGCTATTTCCCGATTGGCTCCGCAGCACCTGCAAGCCACAATCCACCGCCCGGTGGTAAACAAAATAACGGTCAGCTATGTTGACCAAATAATAACGATCCTGCCCCCAAAATCGGGGTGGCGATGCTCTTTCCCTGCACTTTATTAGTAGGCAACAACAATAGTGTAAACACACTTCATCACAGGCGTAGGCTCGCACGGCCACACACCCCATGCACTCAGGGCACATTCACGGCGAACTGGCCAACGTCGCGTCAATTCAAGCCATAGACGTTCCCGTTCCACCACCGCCTCTTGGAAGGCCAACCATATGAGCATCTTGTCTTCTTGGCCTTGGTCACGACAATTTAAGCCATAGACCGCCGAAGACTCTCATCCATGCCAACGGTCCCACCGAACGACATAGATCGGGTACGGTTCCGCCTGACCCGTGCTCATATCGCAACGGCAATTTAAGCCATATGCGCATGTCAAGACTCACCGAGTCCCGTTTCCGCCACAACAATCACATAACCCGGTTATGTTCACGTTGCCTCCCCGGCCATCGTGTTGGCACACTCGCTTTTGCCCAGTTTTCCGGGTGCACCTTGGAGTTAATCTCCAAGGCTCCCTGTTGCAATCTACCACGTAGAAAACCCGAAAAACACCCAAACACCCGGAGTCTTCCCCAGTTCATATGCAATGCAACATCACCGATCCGGCTCTACTTGTCCGGATAGGCTTCACACACAATGCCTATGTCCGTTTTCGCATACGGACTCTACAAAAGGGGGACTTTACATATCTACCCTAAGGAACGCTCCAACTCTTCGCTCACTCGCGAGAGAGGGCTTCCTATGCAAAGGGAAAAAGGGCTTCACATGCCCAAGGATGAGAAATCGTTACCCTTGCGTTCTTCCACGGCGCCATGAAAATCTATGCGGATGAAAAGCACCGTAATCTCCTTTCCTCCGCGGATCTGAAGACGGTTCGCGATTTGGAGCTCCAAATCTCCTCCGGCGAACGGATCTAGCCCTTCTTCCTCCTCCTTGCTCTCTCCTCTCTCTAGCTTTTAGAAAGAGAACCACTCAAGAGAAATGAGGGTTTCTAAACCCTATTCCCGGGTATAACCCTGGGGAAACAACCCCCAGCCGTCGGATCTCAAATCAAAGAAACGAACGGCCTTGATCAAGCCTGAAAATACTAAATCTGCGCCGAACACAGGTTGCAACACAGCCGTGTGCCTGGCCGTGTAGTTCATTCGCCGTCTCAACCGATTCGGAAACCAGCACACGGCCTTTGACACGGCCTCCGACACGCCCGTGTCGCTTTTGACACGCCCGTGTCGGGACCCGTGTCACGCTCCCCGTGTGCGATCGGCCAACACTTCGCAGTCAGAGAGGTACACGGCCTTGTGACACGGCATCAGACACGCCCGTGTTTCACACTATAGATTCCCTGGAGTGACACGGCCTGGGACACGCCCGTGTCCTAGGCCGTGTTCTACAACTCGACGATCGTCGACCGCCAAAGCGTCGACCGCACGACCCGTGGTCGAACACGCCCTGACACGGCCTCCGACACGCCCGTGTCGAGACCCGTGTCACCTGCTTCAAAACCCCGTCTTGGCTTAAAAATTCCACCCGTCTCTCTTTTGAGTTTCGGGGTGTTATAACTCTCTCCCCCTTAAAAGAATTTCGCCCACGAAATTACTAAAGGAAAGTAAACATAACACCAAGAGCGGTACCTGAGCGAAATAACTCTGGGTACTCCTCCAGCATGGTCTGCTCCCGTTCCCAAGAGAGCTCCTCACGGCCACAATTGTCCCAACGGACCTTGACCATTCGGATCTCCTTGTTACGAAGTCGCTTTACTTTGGATTCTTCAATACGAACGGGCTTGACCCTAGTCGTCAACCCTTCGTCCACCGGTACTTGATCAACTGCGATCACCTGCGAAGGCTCTTGCACTGCCTTCCGCAATACAGAGATGTGGAACACATCGTGTAGTCCACTCAACTCTACCGATAACTTCAAACGATAAGCCGCTTCACCGACCCGCTCCAGAATCTCAAAGGGTCCAAGGTATCTTGGGCTCAGCTTCTTCAAGCGTCTCACCCGCGAAACACCCTTGAACGGCTTTACTTTCAAGTACACCCAATCGCCCACCGCGAACTCCACATTCCGATGCTTGGCATTGTAGTACTTAGCTTGCCTATCCTGAGCGATCAGCAAATGCTCTCGAATGATCCGCACCAAAGAAGTAGCATTTTCCACCTCCTGCTTCTTGTACAACCTTGCCTCACCCGTTTTAAGCCACGATAACAGCGTGCGACACTTCCTACCATACAGGGCCTCGAAGGGTGCCATTTGTATACTCGCTTGGTAGCCATTGTTGTACGCAAACCCCACCAAATACAGGTGGTCCTCCCAATGCTTCCCGAAGTCTAGGACACACATGTGGAGCATGTCCTCCATCATTCTATTGACTCTCTCGGTCTGCCCATCCGTCTGCGGATGGAAGGCTGTGCTGAACTTTAACTTTGTCCCCAGCATCTGCTGCACCAACCTCCAATCATTGGACGTGAAACGCCCATCGCGATCACTCACAATGCTGCGAGGCACACCATGTAGTCTAACTATATTGTCTACATAAAGCTTCGCCAACTTCTCCACCGAGTCGTCTTTCCTATGCGGAATGAAATGCGACACTTTAGTTAACCAATCTACGATCACCCAGATGGCGTCGTTCCCTTTCTGCGACCTTGGCAACCCATGCACAAAGTCCATAGATATGTCGTCGAACTTCCACTCCGGTATAGGCAAGGACTTCAGAAATCCTCCCGGCTTTTGGCACTCCGCCTTCACCAAGGCGCACGTTTGGCACTTAGCCACAAACAACGCTACATCTTTCTTAAGTCCCGGCCACCAAAACAGCTTCTTGAGGTCACGGTACATCTTTGTGCTCCCTGGGTGGATCGAGTACTTGGTATGATGAGCCTCGTACATCAACTCCGCCCGTAGGTTACTCCCGCTTGGGACGCACAACCGATGATCCTTCCTTAGCAACCCATCTTCCACTGAAAACTGGGAATTTGACCCATCCAACGCTGCCTCCATAAGTTCCTTGATGGAGTCATCTAACTCCAATGCCTGCCGAACCCGATCAGCCAGGTCATACTGGACCTCTGTCCAGTTCAACATTGCTTTGGCGCTCGTCTGCTTGTCAACGCAACAGATCTCAAGCTCCTCCAACTCCCGTATCAACCGCTCATCATGCACCGACAACCAGTTGGCTTTGGCGGGAGCCCTGCGACTCAACGCATCAGCAACCACATTACCCTTCCCGGGTACATAATGAATCTTGAAGGTGTAGTCCCCCAGGAACTCCATCCACCTCCTCTGCCTCATGTTAAGATCCTTCTGATCCAAAAGGTACTTCAGGCTCTTATGATCGGTATATATATCGACCCTTACGGCGTATAGGTAGTGCCTCCACAGCTTAAGTGCAAATATCACGGCCGCCAACTCCAAGTCATGGACCGGATAGTTCCTTTCATGCACTTTCAGCTGACGCGATCAATAAGCTATGACGCTCCCATGGTGCAACAACACGCAGCCCAAACCACTACCCGAGGCGTCACTATATACCTCGAAGCCCTCGGTCCCACTCGGCGAACTAAGCACTGGCGCCGTGGTCAACCATCTCTTCAGCTCCTCAAACGCTTGCACGCACTCCTGCGTCCACAAGAATCTCTGATCTTTCCTTGTCAACTTCGTGAGAGGTAGCGTTATCCGCGAGAAGTTCTCTACGAAGCGCCTGTAATATCCGGCAAGCCCGAGAAAACTACGGACTTCCGCGACAGAAGACAACGCAGGCCACTCCCGTATCGCAACGATCTTCGCTGGATCTACCGCTATACCTTCCCCACTAACAATGTGACCAAGGAACGCTACTGAGGGTAGCCAGAACTCGCACTTGGAGAATTTCGCATACAGCTCATTCCTCCTCAAAGTCTCCAACACCAGATGCAAGTGCTTGAAGTGATCTTCTTCGCACTGCGAGTACACCAAAATATCGTCAATAAAGACGATCACAAAGCGATCCAGGAAATCTCAGAACGTCCTGTTCATCAAGTCCATAAACACTGATGGCGCATTTGTCAGTCCAAACGGCATGACCGTGAACTCGAAATGCCCATACCTTGTGCTGAACGCCGTCTTCGGAATATCACATTCCCTTATCCTCAACTGATAGTACCCCGACTTCAAGTCCAACTTAGAATATACCGACGATCCGACTAACTGATCAAAGAGATCATCAATCCTCGGGATCGGGTACTTGTTCTTCTCCGTCATCTTGTTCAACTCTCTGTAGTCGATACACAACCGCATACTACCATCCTTCTTCTTAACGAAGAGGACCGGTGCGCTCCAAGGCGACGAGCTTGGACGCACATAACCTTGTTCCATCAGCTCCTCTAGCTGAACTTTCAACTCTGCCATCTCCTTAGGCGCCAACCTATACGGAGCACGTGACACCGGTTTGGCCCCCGGTACGAGCTCGATGGTGAAATCAATCTCTCGCCGCGGTGGGGCCCCGGGAAGACTGTCCGGGAATACATCGGGGTATTCACAAACCACGGGGATGCTATCCAACGTGGACTTTGGCTCCACAGCCCCCACTATTGTGAAGAATAGCTCTGCACCAGCACAAACTGCCTTTACCACCTGAAGAGCAGACATCAGTGCCTTGCTCGACCCCTTGAGTCCCTCGAATGTTGTCCCCAGCCCAACACCCAGCTTGACCTCCTTCCGGTCACAGTCAATCCAAGCCTTCTGCTCCGAAAGCCAATCCATCCCAAAGATAACGTCGAACTCTACTAGCGGCAGCAATGACGCTAGCAAGTCGAACTCTTGGCTCCCTATGTGAACCTTTACGGCGCACACTCTGTCCGCACGCATCGAGCACCCATTCGGTAGCAGCACATCCAACTTGTCCTTTGCCATTGAAGAAGGGACTCCGATGCGCGATATAAAATTTTCGGACAAGAAGGAGTGTGAAGCTCCCGTATCGAACAGTGCCCGTGCCGGACTATCGCTAATCAAAACAAAGCCTATGCAAAACATATTAGGCTAACAAGCAATAAACAACAGTATCTAAGTTAACTTGCTATAAATTAACTCGTACCTGTCACCACATCCGCTTGTTTAATAGCCTCCTGCTGCCCCAAGTTGTAGACTCTAGGCTGAGTCGGAGCATAGTGGGACGCGGTTGACTCCACCGCCTTGCCCTTCTCTTCGTAAGTAGCTCCTTGCTTTCTCTCGGACTTTGGGCGTCCGCTCCAGCAATCGCGGGCAAAGTGCCCCGTCTTTCCACACGTGAAACAAGCGCCCGAGGTTCGGTTGGTAGTTGCCCCCGAGGCACCTGTAGAAGAAGCTGGACCTGACGTCCTAGCCTTCTTGTAGAACTTGCGATATCCAGACTTTGAAGTAGTCGGCACTTTGAACTCCGGTTTCTTACCACCGGATTCCTTCTTCGCTTGAACATTCTTCATGTCCTTTTCTAAAGATCGGGCCGTGGTGACCAAGGTCATGAAACCCTGCGCCATAGGCCCCGAAAGTAGAAGCCTCAACTCATCTCTTAACCCTTCATAGAAGCGGTTAGACTTGCGCTCCTCGTCGGCAAAGGTAGCGCTAGCATATCTCCCCAACCGAGTAAACTCGTGGAGGTACTCGTCTACAGTGCTATCTCCTTGCACAAACTTTTGGAACTCGTTCTCCAATGCGATCCTCTGCCCTGAGGGGAGGTATCGAGCCATGAACAATCTTGCAAACTCCGCCATAGGAACTTCGGCCAACGGCCTTCCCCTCAACTGGTGTAGCTCTAGGCCTTCCCACCATAACCTTGCGTCCCCATCCA
This sequence comes from Platanthera zijinensis, assembly GCA_039513925.1. Classification (NCBI taxonomy): domain Eukaryota; kingdom Viridiplantae; phylum Streptophyta; class Magnoliopsida; order Asparagales; family Orchidaceae; genus Platanthera; species Platanthera zijinensis. The sequence goes on along the minus strand of CM077081.1, from coordinate 205,318,753 downwards.
AAAGGAACGTCGCTATTGTGGTCTTCTGCCACTCTTCTGTTTCTGTAGCTGTCATCACCCTATTGACTCTTGAGAGCCAATCCTCAGCCTGGGTCGGGGTTCCCGTTCCCGAGAATACCGGTGGGTGGAAGCCCATCACATGCTTAAGCTGTCTCTCAGTTGCTCTCCGAGGCAACTCCGGCTCCACCGCCACCTGCTCAACCCTTCTAGGCTCCGCTGCTTGGAGCGGCACTTGCTCCTCCGCAGGAGCAGGCTGCTGCACCTGTCTTGCAGGTTGCACATTAATCATAGCAAAGACAGCTTCTGCCACCAATCTAATGGTCTCGGCAGACGGAGGTGTTGTAGGCGCTTCACTTGGCGCACTGCTTGCCTCAGAACCTGGCCGTTCTGACGGTCCGGCACCACTTCTGGTCACCTATAATCATGCAAAAACACCGATAAGCGACCAAACACTATTGCAAACAGCAATTATAGGAACACACAGGTTCCTCAAACATGTGTATTTTCATTCCTAAGTGGACATTCATGGGTTCTTTTCATGTTATAACGATGACGCACACATGTGCTCACCACCCCTTAAAGTGAATTCGCCCACGAATTCATTTAAGTTTGACCGAAACCAGTAGTCTGATACCAATTTATAACACCCCTATCCGTCGTATAGCATATAGTAGTAGGTCCGGCCGGGGCCCGACGCCATATACTACGGACAGACCGGTTGGTTACGCGTTGAAACCAATCAACCAATCATAACGTCCTATACAACACCTAGAGGAAGCAATTATTAAGTTGCAAGAAAGGAAAGAACCCAGCCACACGCATGAATGTCCACTACACAAACCAAATAGGAATGTACAATATACGAGTACGGGCCTTAAGGCCTTACAACAGTTTGCTTTAAATAAAGTGTTTTCCAAACCTCGGCACGCAGGCCGGCCATACATGATAAACGGGAAAAGCATAAACATTTAGGCCTTCGAGGGCCGACACAGCTTCAAGGGCTTTAGCCCGCTATTTCTCGCTCGGCTCCGCAGCACCTGCAAGCCACAATCCACCGCCCGGTGGTAAACAAAATAACGGTCAGCTATGTTGACCAAATTATAACGATCCCGCCCCCAAAATCGGGGCGGCGATGCTCTTTCCCTGCACTTTATTAGTAGGCAACAACAATAGTGTAAACACACTTCATCACAGGCGTAGGCTCGCACGGCCACACACCCCATGCACTCAGGGCACATTCACGGCGAACCGGCCAACGTCACGTCAATTCAAGCCATAGATGTTCCCGTTCCACCACCGCCTCTTGGACGACCAACCATATGAGTATCTTGTCTTCTTGGCCTTGGTCACGACAATTTAAGCCATAGACCGCTGAAGACTCTCATCCATGCCAATGGTCCAACCGAACGACATAGATCGGGTACGGTTCCGCCTGACCCGTGCTCATATCGCAACGGCAATTTAAGCCATATGCGCAGGTCAAGACTCACCGAGTCCCATTTCCGCCACAACAATCACATAACCCGGTTATGTTCACGTTGGCTCCCCGGCCATCGTGTTGGCACACTCGCTTTTGCCCAGTTTTCCGGGTGCACCTTGGAGTTAATCTCCAAGGCTCCCTGTTACAATCTACCACGTAGAAAATCCGAAAAATGCCCAAACACCCGGAGTCTTCCCCGGTTCATATGCAATGCAACATCACCGATCCGGCTCTACTTGTCTGGATAGGCTTCACACACAATGCCTATGTCCGTTTTCGCATACGGACTCTACACAAGGGGGACTTTACATATCTACCCCAAGGAACGCTCCAACTCTTCGCTCACTCGCGAGAGAGGGCTTCCTATGCAAAGGGAAAAAGGGCTTCACATGCCCAAGGATGAGAAATCGTTACCCTTGCGTTCTTCTGCGGCACCATGAAAATCTATGCGGATGAAAAGCACCGCAATCTCCTTGCCTCCGCGGATCCGAAGACGGTTCGCGATTTGGAGCTCCAAATCTCCTCCGGCGACCAGATCTAGCCCTTCTTCCTCCTCCTTGCTCTCTCCTCTCTCTAGCTTTTAGAAAGAGAACCACTCAAGAGAAATGAGGGTTTCTAAACCCTATTCCCGGGTATAACCCTGGGGAAACAACCCCCAGCCGTCGGATCTCAAATCAAAGAAACGAACGGCCTTGATCGGGCCTGAAAATACCAAATCTGCGCCGAACACGGGTTGCAACACGGCCGTGTGCCTGGACGTATAGTTCATTCGCCGTCTCGACCGATTCGGAAACCAGCACACGGCCTTTGACACGGCCTCCGACATGCCCGTATCGCTTTTGACACGCCCGTGTTGGGACCCGTGTCACGCTCCCCGTGTGCGATCGGCCAACACTTCGCAGTCAGAGAGGTACACGGCCTTATGACACGGCATCAGACACGCCCGTGTTTCACACTGTAGATTCCCTGGAGTGACACGGCCTGGGACACGCCCGTGTCCTAGGCCGTGTTCTACAACTCGACGATCGTCGACCGCCAAAGTGTCGACCGCATGACTCGTGGTCGAACACGCCCTGACACGGCCTCCGACACGCCCGTGTTGAGACCCGTGTCACCTGCTTCAAAACCCCGTCTTGGCTTAAAAATGTCACCCGTCTCTCTTTTGAGTTTCGGGGTATTACACTCTGAGTTAGGATGCGAATATTTTTTGGTATTAACCTGTAACCTTTCCGCCTGTTTGTGAACTATGGTGTGGGGCCCCGACCGAACCCTCTATTATATTTCATTTAACGGATGGAGACGTTACAATTTGGTATCATCTTATCTTGTCTTCCTCTTTCGAATTCGTGGTCGAATTCTTTTGTGGGGTGGCGAGCACGTGTAAGTGCGACCCGTTATAACATAAATGAACTCAATAATTTCCACTAAGGAATGCAAACTCACCTGTTTGAGGAACCTGCGCATTCCTATAAAGTTGTTGTTGCTTTTGCAAAGTCACTAAAGTGTGTCTTTTACATGTATAGGTGGCTCGAAGTGGTGCGGGGCTGTCTGAGCCCCAGCATTTTGATGAGAGTGCGATACCAGTTGAGGTGCCTACACCTCCTCCTTTTGCGGAGACAATACGTTTAGTTACTGAGGCGTTGTTTGCAATGATTCATGCACAGCCTACTGGGCAGGCGCAACCTAAAATTGTGCCAGAACGAGTTGGTGTGAGGCCAGAACCTATTGAGGCTGTTGTTGATCCTCGAGCAGCTAAATAGCAGCTGAAGCAGTTTATGAGCTTCAATCCTCCTACGTTAACGGGTGTGGGATCCCCAATGCAGGCGGAGGATTGGTTGTCGCGCGTCAAACGAATATTGACGGCGATAAGGACGGAGGAAGAAAAGAAAGTCACCTTGGCCACCTTCTTACTAGAAGGAGAGGCTCGACTATGGTGGTACGAAATAGAGTTGCACCACTTAGCAGGCAGACAACTAACAGAACTCTCAATAAGCACTTGCCATCTACACATCGCATCGCCATGGAAAATGAGTTCCAGCGTCTAACTCAAGGAGAAAGTAGTGTCGATACCTACTTACATGAGTTTACATGGTTGGGACGTTATGCGGGGTCTATCCTCGCTGACGAAGAGCGTAAAACCAATCGGTTTTATGAAGGGCTGCGGGATGAGTCGAGATTCCTGCTCTCGAGTTCGGTGAACTAAGGGTTTCAAGCATTGGTGGATACGGCTTGTGCGTTGGAAAAAGATATGAAGCGGGTATAGGGCAAAAGGGACTTGGTTGTGATAAAGTTCTAGTTCAAAGCGCCGTACCAGGGAAAATCGAACTACTGAAGGAAATGGGGTAAAAGATCCCAAGTCTTCTGGACAGGATCCTTCTACAATTGCATCGGGAGCAACTTCGAGGCAAGATTCTCGTGCATGTTATACATGTGGTAGGGTGGGGGCATCTAGCCCGTGACTGTCGGGTTGGTCCACCAAAGGTTGAAAATAAGACAGGAACGTCAAATGTTGATAAGGGAAAGGCAGTGGTGGAGTCCTCTGCATCCCAGGCGCAACCCCGAGTGTATAACCTTGGCCAACATGATGCCATAAATCAAAGTGACGTCATCACAGGTACGAACTAAGATATTGGTTTATTACTTTTCATACTTCATACCTTGTGTGTAGCGTGTGTATGATGTGTTTATCTTCGGCTTTGTCCTGATTCGAGACTGTCCGGCGAGAGCACTATTTGATACGGGTGCTTCACATTCATTTCTATCTGAGGACTTCGTAGAGTGAATCAGAGTGCGTAGTCATATGACGGCAGATAGTGTGAAAGTGTTGTTGCCTAACGGATGCATGCGGTTAGGGCTTGCTATGTGAAGGTGCGGATAGGAAGTCAAGATTTTGGGTTGGATGCATCCTTGCTACCGATATTTGAGTTTGATGTGATCTTTGGTATGGACTGGCTTTCGGAGCAGCATGCTTGTATTGATTGCAAATCAAAGGAAGTCACACTGGGTCAGAATACCGAGCTTGAGACTAAATTCGTTGGTATACGAGGAGCGACCAGGATCTTGATGTCTGCTCTCCAAGTCGTCAATGTTGTTCGGAAGGGCGCGACGTTATTCTTCACTCTTATTCAGTCTATTGAGCCAAAGGCCAGTGTGAGTGACGTTCCGATTGTATCGGAGTTTGCTGATGTGTTTCCTAAAGATCTTCTTGGGTTATCGCCCCAACGGGAGATTAACTTCTCTATTGAGCTGGTGGCAGGTGCGAAACCTGTAGCCCGCTCGCCATATCGTGTAGCTCCAAAGGAGATGGCGGAACTGAAAGTTCAACTACAAGAGTTGCTGGAATAGGGATATATACGCCAGAGTATGTCACCTTGGAGCGCACCTGTTCTCTTTGTGAAAAAGAAGGACGGTAGTCTGCGGTTGTGTATCGACTATCGTGAATTGAACAAGCTGACGGAGAAAAACAAGTATCTGATTCAACGAATAGATGACTTGTTCGATCAACTGGTTGGGTCAATGGTATACTCAAAGCTTGATTTGAAGTCTGGCTACTACCAGCTACGGATTTGGGAATGTGACATTTCCAAGACAGCGTTTGGAACACACTACAGTCATTATGAGTTCACTGTAATGTCTTTTGAGCTATGTAATGCGCCATCGGTTTTCATGGACTTAATGCACAACACTTTTAGAGAGTACTTGGATTTATTTGTGATCGTCTTCATTGATGACAATTTGGTGTACTCTCAATCTGAAGAAGACCATGCAAACCATTTACGGATGGTGTTGCACACCCTGAGAAGAAACAAACTCTACACCAAGTTCTCAGAGTGTGAATTTTGGTTGTCTTCGATGGCTTTTCTTGGTCATGTGGTAAGTGGTGAAGGTATAGCAGTGGATCTGGTGAAAGTCATTGCAGTACAGGAGTGGCCGATTCTGTCTACCGTAGCTAAAGTTAGGAGTTTCCTTGGACTTATGGGCTACTACAGACACTTTGTAGAGAACTTTTATTGGAAAGCTTTACCCCTCACCACACTGACGCGAAAAGATCAGAAGTTTGTTTGGACGCCGGAGTGCACGCGAGATTTTGAAGAGTTGAAGAGTCGTTTGACCACGGCGCCTGTTTTGACGTCGTCATGTGGTACAGAAGGCTGAGGTTTATAGTGATGCATCAGGGAGCAATTTAGGCTTTGTTCTTCTTCAATTTGGAAAAGTGATAGCGTATGACTCACGATAGTTGAAAGTGCACGAGCGAAACTATCTCATCCATTACTTGGAGTTGGCGGCGGTGATTTTTACACTTAAATTGTGGCATCACTATTTATATGGCGTGAAGTAGATATATTCACGGATCATAAGAGCCTAAAGTACCTATTGGATCAGAATGATCTCAATATGTGACAACGAAGGTGAATAGAGTTCCTCGGGGACTATACCATTGATATTCATTGCACTCCCAGGAAGGGAAACGTTGTCGCAGATGCCTTGATTCATAGGACTCCGACAAGGGCAAATTGGTTGCAAATGCATGATGAGCGCCCAATCCAGGAGATGGAAGCATTGGAGATTTCTTGTGTTGACAAGAATTCTACCGCAAGTGCATGCCTAAACTGGACAGAGGTACAGTATGACCTTGCATACAGGGTTCGACGAGCAATGGAACTGGATGAAAGTCTACAACGCTATGCAACGGATTGGTCAAATGCCCAATTCTCCTGGTATGATGGCCTTTTGCGAAAAGATGGTCATTTGTGCGTCCCGATTATGGGTAAGCTAAGAGAAGAATTGATGTATGAGGCTCACTTTACGAAATACTCAATTCACCTAGGGAGCACAAAGATGTACAAGGATATGAAAAAGCTGTTATGGTGGTCGGGCATGAAGAAAGACATAGCACATTATGTGGTGAAATGTCAGACTTGTGTCTTAGTGAAAGCAGAATGCCAGAAGCCTGGAGGTTTCTTGAAGTCGCTACCTATTCCGGAATGGAAGTTTGATGATATTTCGATGGATTTTGTGCACGGTTTACCGAAATCTCAATGCGGAAACGATTCTGTTTGGTTGATCATGGACCGGTTGATTAAAGTGTCTCACTTTATTCCGAACAAGAGGAACGATTCAGTGGAAATTTTTGCTAAACTTTACATTGAGCAAATAGTACGATTGTAAGGTGTGCCCCTTAGCATCGTAAGTGATCGAGACGGGCACTTCACGTCGAATGATTGGAGGCTAATCCATCAGTTGTTGGGGACAAAACTAACGTACAGTACGACCTTTCATCCACAAATGGATGGTCAGACTGAGAGGACCAACAGAACGATGGAGGACAAGCTCTGAATGTGCGCCTTGGATTTTGGGAAGAGGTGGGAAGACCATCTCTATATGGTAGAGTTCTCCTACAATAATTGCTATCAAGCTAGCATAAATATGACACCTTTTAAAGCTTTGTATGGTAGGAAATTTCATACACCATTAGCTTGGGAGGAAATCGGCGAGTCAAAATTATATAAGTATAAGGAAGTCGGAGAGGCTAATTCGACGATACGCTCTATTCGGGAGAGGCTACTGATAGCCCAAGATAGGCAGGAAAAGTATTACAACGCCAAGCAACGAAACGTGGAGTTTCCGGTTGGCGAGTGGGTATACTTGAAAATCAAACCATTCAAGGGCGTGTCCAGGATTCGGCGCTTGAAAAAGTTAAGTCTGGGGTATCTTGGTCCGTTCGAAGTAGTGGAGTGAGTTGGAGAAGTTGCCTATCAGCTAGCTCTTTCGGCAGAATTGAGTGGATTACATGATGTGTTCCACATATTCGTGCTTCGAAAAGACGTGAAAGATCCAGCTCAGGTAATTACGAATGATCGCGTACCAGTCTAATCTGGGCTAACGACGAAGGTTAGGCTCATTCAGATCGAGGATACGGCGGTTAAACAGCTGCGGAACAAGACAATCGGGATGGTCAAGGTCCGGTGGGACAACTGTGGTCGTGAGGAGCTAACATGGGAGCGGGAGCAAACCATGCGTGTTGAATTTCCCGAATTGTTTGTATAAAATATTATAACATTTTTTTTATTGAAGAAAATGTATGTTATAACATATTTGTTACTGTGTTCTGGGTGATGTATGCAAATTTAGGGATGAAATTTCTGTAAGGAGGGGAGGATTGTAACACCCTAAAAAGGAGTTGGAGAGAACAGGATAAAAGTCGACCTGGGCTCGACGAAGATCATCGAGCGGATGAAGATCGTCGAGCGGAGCTCGGCGAAAATGTCGACCGTAGAGCATAGTTCGACGATTTTGGTCAATTATGTGAAATCAATCTTGTTCGACAAACTAAAGCCTGTTCGACGAACTCACTCCCGATCGACGAAGTTCGTTCAACGAAATCAGCCCCGTTCGACAATTTGCCGAAAAATGAAGATAAGGTCGAGCGGTGACTCGTGTCAGATGGCTGGTGAGCGGCCAGTAGGCGGTGGGTGACTTTTCAGCTTAAACCCGAGTCATTGTTGTGTTTTGATTATTTTATCGTATGGTTGGGGTAAAACCAGAGACCACTTATATAGAGGGGTTGGAATGAGGAAATCATTATTTCCTTTTCTCTCTCTCTTCCTTTTGTTCTAGTTTTGGAGAAGAGAACTCTCGGCTGGAGTTAGGGCTTGCTGAAGTTGCTGGAGTAGATCTTGTGACTGGAATTAAGATCTGAAGCTAGATTCGCGAAGGGGAAAGTGAGGTGCTCATTTCCATCCGCGTATAAAAGTTGTATCGTGGCTCCGAAGAGAACGTCAAGGGTAACAATCTTCCTTCTTGGACATGTGAAGTCCTTATTTTGGCATGCGCATGGAATCTGAGAGTCTTTAGTGTCAACTAATTCCACCTATGGGGGGGAATAGGTGAATTGCAGTCTTTTGCGGAATTTAAATAACCTGCACAATTAAACAAACACAGCACAGAAAAGCACACAAGCAATTATAGTGCTTCCCTGATTTGGGTACGTCCACTCTCCCCCTTCAACCTATCTCCCACCAAGGGATGACTCGGTCACTTCACCAAACAGTTTGAAATCCAATCCTCACACTACGGAAGGAACTCTTCCAAATGAATGAGTCACTACTCCACCACGGGTTGCACCCAACCCTTACAACTAGGAATCACTATTCCTTTACAACAAAACAAAAATAGAATGTACAAGAAATACAAACTACACTTGTGGAGAACCCGATGTCCCTCTTCGTTTGTTGAAGCATTCTTGATGAAGACGAAGAGTCCACGACCGGAGCACTCTCTTGGAGAGGATCTTGTTCAAGATTGGCGGCGGCAAATGAATGCGGCGGCGATGCTTTGTAGATCCAAACTTCTTGACGAAGAAAGCAAGGTTTACCAATGATCTCAATCGGATCGGTCGTCTCAATCGATTCGGAATGAAGAGCTAACTTCGTTCAACAAATCGAGAGACAAGGGATCTCGAGAGAGAATCGTGAGATGCTAGACTTGCCTCGGTTCTGTCGTCGGAAGATCAAAGATGATCTGAGATCTGCGGCGGTGATAACTTGTGAGCGGCGACGGCGACGGGAGGATTTCCGCGATCGCCTAGGTCACGCTCGGCGGCTTTGATTTCTCGTGAATGATTACTGTTGAAGTTCGAAATAAGCATGTATATATACCCTGAGGCCAACCCTAAAGTCCTTTGTGGGACCCACAAAGAGAAACCCTAGCCCCGGCCGAAACAGCGTAACCCATCATGGTTCGGTCCAGCGAGCAGAGCAAATTTGCCTAAGGCAAATTCGGCGAGAATCATTGGTGATTCTCGACGAAGTCAGCGGGAATCACTCACGATTCCCGTCGATTCTGCCTTAGCCGATTTTCAGTTGTAAAACTAGTCAGCCTGCGGGAATCGGCGGGAATGCAAACGTCATTCTCGACGAATCGGCGAGAATCAGTTAATGATTCCCGTCGATTCTGCCTTAGCAAAATTCTTGAAGGAGAACAGTCAGCCAGATAAAATCGGTGGGAATCACTGTTTGATTCTCGACGATTCGGCGAGAATCACTAGTGATTCCCGTCGAATCAACGAGAATCACTTAGTGATTCCCGTCGATTTTGACTTAGACGATTTTCCTCTTCCTTCCCATGAACTTGGTCTTTGACCCATCTTTGCTCCTCTTCTGCTCTTGATCTATCTCGACCCTGTACTTGAAAATAAGTACACTCCAATAGAGAGAGTGTGAGAAGCGAACTAAAACAAGCCGGAAATGGTATAACTGAAATTTTATTATCAGAAAAAGGTGTCTATTACAAAGGTATGGCCTCCCTTATATAGAATGGAGGAGAGAAGAGAGAATACAAATAAGAGATGTGGGACGAAAACTATACAAAAGAATCTGGGCGGCTAGAACAACAGACCAGAACAAGCCGTGCGGTTAGACAGCAGGGCTAACCGCTCGGCCACTGCCAGAGAGAGAGACAAGCCGCCATGTGAGACCGTTAGACCGCCCGGTCTCCTAGTTGCCAGTAGCAGACCGCTAGACCACTTGGACCTCAGACCTCAACACAGCAACCAAACCGCTGAAGGCAAACCGCCAGACCGCCCGGTCAATAACCCGCCAAGCCAGACCGACAGACCGACCGGTCTCAACTCCAACACTCCCCCTCAAGCTGGAGCATATATGTCGATCATGCCCAGCTTGTCACATATATGAAGAAATAAGGCGGATACTGGCTTGGTGAAGATGTCAACCAGCTATTTTTCAGACGTGACGAAGGGAGTGCAAATTTGTTCCTTCAGAATCTCTTCACGAATGAAATGACAGTCGACCTCAATGTGCTTGGTTCTCTCATGGAAGACTGGATTTTTGGAGATGTATATAGAAGCCTTGTTGTCACAGAACATAGGTAGAGGATGGTTGTAGACCTCTCCTAAATCCAACATGAGAGCCCGAAGCCACTTTACCTCGCAAGTGGTCGATGCCATACTCCGATACTCAGCTTCAGCACTGGACCTGGAGACAACAGATTGCTTCTTGCTCTTCCAACTTACCAGATTGCCCCCAACAAAGGTACAGAAACCGGAGGTAGACTTACGGTCCCCTTTGTCATCAGCGTAACTCGCATCTGAGTAAGCTTCAACCCTCAGATGATCATTCTTCTGAAAGAGCAATCCTTTCCCAGGGGCTGCTTTGACGTACTCCAAGATCCGCAAGGCGGACTGTAGATGGCACTCCCTGGGAGCTTCCATGAATTGACTCACCTTGCCCACAGCATAGGAAATGTCGGGCCTAGTCACGGTGAGGTATATGAGCTTACCAACTAGACGCCTGTACCGCGAAGCATCTGAAAGAAGAGGGGAACCATCTGTCCAGGTTTTGTCTTCTCCAACAGCCATGGGACATCGGGCAGGTTTGGCCCCAGTCAATCCTGCTTCTTTTAAAATATCAAGAGCATACTTACGCTGAGAGAGGACTAAAGAGTTGGGCTTCCAAGAGATTTCGATCACCAAAAAGTACTTCGGAGAACCCATATCTTTCGTGACTAGATGTTGGCGAAGATGCCGCTTTGTCAAGGCTACCCCTTCCTGGTCATCACCAGTGAGAAGAATATCATCCACATATACTGCAAGAACCACCAGTCCCGAAGAGGTTTTGCGAATAAATAGAGAGTAATCAGCAGCGCTGCGAGCAAAACCAACGGCCGCCACGATGCCGCTGAACTTGTCAAACCAAGCTCGAGGGCTCTGCTTGAGGCCATAGATTGCCTTCTGTAGCCGGCATACTCGTGTCTCCCCCTGAGCAACATACCCTGGAGGTTGCTCCATGTAGACGGCCTCCTGAAGATCACCATAAAGGAAGGCATTTTTGATATCCAGCTGGGAAAGGGGCCAGTCTTTGTTGACTGCCACAGAGAGAAGGACCCGTATAGTGCTGAGACGAGCCACGAGAGAGAAGGTGTCAAAGTAATCAACCCCATAGGTTTGAGTAAAGCCCTTAGCCACCAGACGAGCTTTGTAACGGTTTACAGTGCCATCTGGGCCAAACTTGACTACAAAGACCCAGCGACAGCCAACAACATCTGTATCAAGGGGAGGAGGGACAAGAGTCCAGGTACCCCGCTCTGTGAGGGTCGCCATTTCCTCATCCATGGCTAGCTTCCAGTGAGGAATGGCAAGGGCCTCCTGGTAGGAACGAGGTGTGGTAGTAGCAGAGATAGCCAGTGCAAAGGCCCTGCAAGAAGGGGTAAGACGATCATATGAAACAACAGTAGCAAGGGGGTGTAGGGTACACGTCCGCACCCCTTTGCGAAGAGCTACAGGAAGATCCAGGTCGGCGGGCTCCTCGGCATCCAGAGCATCCGTGGCAGAGAGAGCTGGCCCGGGAGGAGAGAGCGACGGCAGCGGAGATGAGGGAGATGGAGGCGGAGAGAGAGGCGGAGGGAGAGGAGTGGGCGGATACGGAGGAGGAGCGGATATCGCAGTAGGAGACGAGGGAACGAACGGAATAACAGGAGAATCAGAGGTGGGAGGAAGAGAAGAGGAGTCATCCGAGAAGTAGGAGGCATTCTTGAAGAAGGTAACGTCAGCGGAGACGAACTGTTTACGAAGAACAGGATCAAAGCAGCAATAGCCTTTCTGAGTGGCCGAGTACCCCAGAAAAACACATTTGGTGGAGAGAGGGGAGAGCTTATCACAGGTGGCAGATGGGACATGCACAAAAGCAGTGCACCCAAAGATTCGGAGAGGGAGAGGAAAAGGCTCCTTGCCGGGATAAAGGATGGAAAAAGGGGTTTTTCCCTTGAGAACGGAGGAGGGAATGCGATTGATGAGATAGCAAGCAAGAAGAACATCATAGCCCCAATATGAGCGAGGGACATGCATTTGAGTCATTAATGTGCGAGCAACATCGAGGAGGTGACGATTTTTGCGTTCCGCCACCCCATTTTGTTGGGATGTATAGACACAACTTGTCTGATGAATAACGCCATGTTGCACACAGAAAGAGGTAAAAGCATGACTTAAGTACTCTTTTGCATTATCAGAGCGAAAAGTTTTAACACTAACACCAAACTGATTTTTGACTAAATGATAAAAGGAGGTCCATACATTAAAAAGTTCAGAGCGATCTCGTAAGAGATACACCCAAGTACATCTAGAAAAATCATCAATAAAGGTTACAAAATAAGAACTACCATGACCAATAGTAAGGGTAGGAGCAGGTCCCCAGATATCGGAGTGGACTAGATCAAACGGACGGGTAGAGCCCCGACCTTGCTTCGGCGGGAAGGAGGAACGATGATGCTTGCCAAGTTGACATGCTTCGCAGTGGAGAGGAGTAGTGGAGGGAGGGAGGTGGGGCAGAAGCTGATGTAGAAGCCATGGTGGAGGATGACCGAGACGGAGATGCCACTGGAGAAGATCCGTACAAGAAGAAGAGAAGGCGGACAAAGCGGAAACGTTGTCGAGGAAGTAGAGGCCGCCGCTCTCAGTCCCAGTAGCAATCGTCCGCTGGGAGCTCGGATCCTGAAAAGAGCAAGAAGATGGAGTAAACGTTACAGAACATTGAAGCTGCTTGCACAAAGAAGTAACCGACAACAGATTGCACGGAAACTTGGGCACATAGAGAGTGTCCTCTAGCCGAAGGGACGGAGTAACATGAACCACTCCCGACCCATGAACCGGGGAGGGAGAACCGTCTGCAATGAGGACCAGGGGCAACCGATCATGCTGTTCGAGGAGAGAGAAGCACTGAGGATTGCCCGTCATATGATTAGTAGCACCGGAGTCGATAAGCCATTTACCTTGAGTGACTACATGGGCACTACCTGATGATGTGACCACGGAAGCAGACGGCTTGGAAGAAGAGGCGGAAGAGTCACCCGAGGGGCGAAGATGGGGATGTTTTGTCCAGCAGCGGTCAAGAGTGTGTCCGGTGCAGCCGCAGTGAGAGCAGAGATAGCGGGAAGAAGGACGTCCTCCAGACTGATGACTGCGGCTACCAGAGCCACTCCGCTGAGTTTGATGAGCATAGTTATCCGGAGGAGAAGGAGCGGGCAGAAGCGGGCGCTGAAGGAGAGAGGTGACAGCGGCGATGCGAGCAGCGGTGGCATCTAAAGTAGGAGATTCCGCCTCACCCAGAATTTGTTGGCGGATCATGTCATAAGTGTCAGGAAGACGGAGCAGATAACACACAACCAGAAGCTCCTGGAAGTGCTTGTGTTGTTGAGCCAGATCCGCAGAAAAGGGGCGATTCTGAAGAATCTCAGCCCCAAGAGCTTGAACTTGTTGGTAGGCAGCAGCAGGAGACAAGGTAGGCCGGGCAAAGAGGTCCGCATACAACATATAGATGCGGGACGTCTGAGCCCCTTTGGAATACAAAGCAGCAAGATGAAGCCAAGCGGCCTTCACCGTCTCATCATGACGGATGACGGGAAGGCACTCATCGGATAGACTGTTAGCAAGCCAAGTACGCACAAGAGCGTCACTCGCATCCCAGTCATCAAAGAGAGGTGAAGTGGTAGGAGGAGGGTCATCAACGAGATGGTGGCGTTTGCGTTGCGAGCGAAGGAGAAAGGTGAAAGAGACGCTCCAATCCGGGTAGTTGGAGCCGATAAGCTTGGAAACAGTGCCAAGGTTCCCGGAAGGAGTAGGAGGTAGAGGAGGAGCCGGATTGGCTACAGGGGTGGCGGCAGGAGTTGTGGCAGTAGAAGCATCAGAAAGAGCCATAAGAGCAAACAACAGGAAGCCGTGCGGTTAGAAAACAAGCCGCGCGGATAGGCAGAAGAGGAACTGCGGCGGTCAGGATGTCAAACACCAGCGTCTAGAGAGACCACGACCAAGCCGCAGTAACAAGCAAAGGGGAAGAAGTCGAGCGGCAAGCAGACAGTCCGCTCGAACAGAAGCACAAGAGAGGGTAAGGCACACGGCGATAGGTCGCGGTGAAAAAGGAAACAGGTCGCGCACACAGAGGGCAGCGACAAGGAGACCGCGCGGACAGGGCGCAAGCCGGAGAAGCAAGCCGCGCGGACAGAGAGAAGCACAGAATCAGGAGGAAAGGATTGATTCCTCTGATACCATGTGAGAAGCGAACTAAAACAAGCCGGAAATGGTATAACTGAAATTTTATTATCAGAAAAAGGTGTCTATTATAACGGTATGGCCTCCCTTATATAGAATGGAGGAGAGAAGAGAGAATACAAATAAGAGATGTGGGACTAAAACTATACAAAAGAATCTGGGCGGCTAGAACAACAGACCGGAACAAGCCGCGCGGTTAGACAGAAGGGCTAACCGCTCGGCCACTGCCAGAGAGAGAGACAAGCCGCCATGTGAGACCGTTAGACCGCCCGGTCTCCTAGTCGCCAGTAACAGACCGCTAGACCGCTTGGACCTCAGACCTCAACACAGCAACCAAACCGCTGAAGGCAAACCGCCAGACCGCCCGGTCAATAACCCGCCAAGCCAGACCGACAGACCGCCCGGTCTCAACTCCAACAGAGAGCACACATTAGTCAACACACTGATCTGCTCAACGAGGGATTACGTTGCGCAGACCCGTGTATATTGACCCACTGCACCCTGACATTGGTGTGTACTTAGCATGGAATAGCTGCAAGCACATCTTGAAGAAATATCATCAAATACATTGTCAATTCAACTTAGCTTGTTCAGGGGCTTCTTCAAATCAGGTACATTGTGGATACAATACCCAACAATCTCCCCCTATTTGAAGAAGCCTAAACCCTACAAGCTAAGGTGAATAAAACAGATGGGAATGAAAAACATAAAATGAACAATCAGTTGAGAATGAAATTCATTACCATTTTCCTTAGAGCATACTTAGCATTCTTAGCCTTTAGCAGCCACTTTAGTACATTCTTAGCCGTTGGCAGCCACTTTAGTACCTTAGCACCTTAGCCTTAGCCGAGAGGGTAATCTCCCCCTTTTCGGCTTCTGCAAATCTGGGAGCCACCTTATCCTGGGACATAATGCTCCCCCTCAGTTCTTGCATCTGTGCCCTATCTTGAGTTCCTTGCTGATGCTCCCCCTTGATCCAAGAGCCTGGAGTCCTTTAGTCTTCAGTCCTCATAGTTCAGCATGCCGAGTTAAGTTTTGAAGAGACTGAACTTGGCCTCGTCTAGGGGCTTTGTGAAGATATCTGCAATCTGCTTATCCGTGGGGACATAGCAGAGAGATATCTTTGTTTTCCATATGCTCCTGAATGAAGTGGTAGCGCACTTCAATATGCTTCGTTCTGATGTGCGGCACAGGATTGTTCGCAATTGCTATAACACTTGGTTTCATCAAAAGGTTTCCCTTTCTCATCCTTGTTCAGAGACACAGTGGATCCCATTGGAGTCCTCATAGAGGTTGCATTCTCCATTCCGAATTTCTTGAGGAGTTCATTTGTGAACTTCGTCTGAGAGATGAAAATTCCATCCTCAGACTGTTTCACTTGAAGTTTCAAGAAATACTTTAGCTCTTCCATGCTGCTCATTTCAAACTTTTCTTGCATAAGTTTAGAAAACTTCTTGCAAAGATTGTTGTCCGTAGAGCCGAATATTATGTCATCGACATAGATTTGCACCAGCAAAATCTTGCCTTTGACTTCCCTAAGAAACAATGTCTTATTTATTTTTCCTCTCGAGAACTTGTTCTCAAGAAGAAAACTAGACAGAGTCTCATACCAAGCTCGAGGAGCTTGTTTTAAGCCATACAATGCTTTATTAAGAAAATAAACATGATTAGGGAATGTAGGATAAACAAAACCTGGGGGTTGCGCGACATATACTTCCTCTTTCAAATTTTCATTTAGGAATGTAGATTTCACGTCCATTTGATAGACAGTGAATCCTTTGTGAGAAGCATATGCCAGAAACAATCTGATCGCCTCGAGCCTTGCAACTGGTGCAAAGGTTTGGTCGAAGTCAATCCCCTCCTCCTATCTGTAACCTTGAGCCACCAGCCTGGCCTTGTTCTTTATGATGACACCGTGTTCATCCAGTTTATTTCTTAAGATCCACTTGGTGCCGATCACATACTGGTTCTTTGGTCTGGGAACCAGCGTCCAGACGTTGCATCGTTCGAATTGATGCAGTTCATCTTGCATGGCCAATATCCATGACGCATCTTTGTTCGCTTCGTCGAACTTCTTTGGCTCAACCTGTGACAAAAAACTAAGGTGCAAAATCTCGTTAATTGTACCTCTCCGAGTTCTGACACCGTCACGAGGATCTCCTATGATCTGATCTCTAGGACGATCCCTCACGTGTCGGAGCTCTAGGAGACTGGCATCTGGAGCTCTAACAGCTTCTCGGGCTTCTCCTTCTTCTGGGAGATTCTCTCCATCCTGATCGTCAACTTCTCCAGCTGGCATCGAGGTGGAAACCTTGACATACTTGGGAGTTGCACCTTTTGCAGTCTCATCAAGGCTTAGCTGTTCAAGCCTTGCACCTGCATCTTCAAGAATGTCATTGGAAGAATTGCTATGAAGCAAGCTTCCTTCATCAAAAACAACATTAATGGACTCCTCTACCACTAGGGTTTTCTTATTGAAGACCCTATATGCCCGACTATGGCCACTATAGCCCATGAAGATGCCTTCGAAGTATTTTCTCCGAATTTAGTACGTGGGTACTTCCCATTATTAAGTACATAGCATCTGCAGCAAAAAATCCTTAAATAGGACATGGTCGGTTTCCTGCCTTTCAATAGCTCATAAGGCATCTTACGATGATTATTGTTGATCAATGCTCGATTCTGCACATGACAAGCCGTGTTGACAGCCTCTGCCCAGAAGTACTCTGGAAGAGAGGCGTCATTCAACATTGTCGTACATGCTTCAATGAGCGTTCTATTTCTCCTCTTCGCAACTCCGTTTTGCTGAGGAGTACGCGGGGAGGAAAACTCATGAAAGATACCATGTTCTTCACAGAATTCTGTCATAGCACCAGACTTGAATTTTGTTCCATGGTCACTTCTGATTTTAACCACGGAGCAGTTAAGTTCGTTCTGGATCTGCTTGACAAAATTAGTGAAGATGTCAAACGTATCTGACTTTCGTTTCAAAAAGAACACCCACGTAAACCGAGAGTGATCATCAATAATCACTAGCATATACGATTTGCCTCCTAAGCTATGAACTTGCACTGGACCGAACAAGTCCATATGTAGAAGATAGAGACATCTGAAGGAGTCTTTGTCTGCAATGCCCTTAAAGGTAGCCTGAGTCTGTTTGCCCTTCTAGCATGCAGGACAAGGGCTATCTTTGATGCACTTAATAGTAGGGGCATCCCTTACTAAGTTCTTAGAAAACAACATATTAATTGTCTTGAAATTAATATGTGCTAATCTCTTGTGCCATTGTTCACAAAGAGATGCACTGCCTTTTGCTACTAGGCACACGGGGGTAGAAGAATCTAAGCTAAGAAAATCTAAACAAAAGATATTTCTGCTCCTAATGCCAGTTAATACCGTCTCCGAAGAGGCACACGATATTATCAAGCACTTATCCTTGTAGAACTTAACGTTGTATCCTTTATCACACAACTGGCTTATACTGATCAGGTTATGATTTAACCCTTCAACATAGGCCACGTCAGTGATAGAGAATACACCATTGGAAATCATACCAAAACCTCTGGTGACTCCTCGATCAGATCCTCCAAAGATGACTTTGGGTCCATTTTCGACTGGGGAGTAATCACGCAACAGGCTTCTTGTCCCGGTCATATGCCGGGAACATCCACTGTCCAAGTAATAGATAGGCGTTTTGGTGGCCTTTAGACATACCTGCAAAACAGAATCAATTTCCCTTAGAAACCCAATCGAACTTGGGTCCTAGATTCCTTGTTAGCATACTCCCCCTCGGGTGGTTAACCCTACGAGTGGTCGACCTCGCATTGCTAACATGAGGAGTCTCGTTGAATCTTGGATTAAACAAGCAATCCACGGCAAAGTGACCAACTTTGCCACAGCACCAACAGTCAAACCTATTGTACCGCTTCCTAGGCTCCAGCTTCACCCTGGGAACGGTGGGTCCAGCCGGGGCCTTGGATCTGGAGGTGGAGGCATCATGATGACAGCAGTCACATGATTTCTTCACTTCCTGTTCCTTCAGTATAACAGGCTTGGCTTTTGGTGCCTGCTTCTTATTATGGCCACTAGAGAAGTGGCCATAATCCTCCACTTGGATTTCCTCATAAGGTGTCTTGAAGACACTCTCACCGTAGTTGCGGGGGAAAGCCTAACCATCATATCGGCTCTTGGGCTTTTCAACTGAGGGCCGGAAGAAGTGGCCATAGGTTGACTCAAAGTCCTGCTCATTGTAAGGAAAGCCAGGCTTTCTGAATAAGACAGGATCGAGTGGAGCCTTTTCCTTTTCTGCAGCAAAGGCCTTCTTAGCAGCCTTATTTTTCCTCTGCTTTCTGTTTCTCCTAGATGATTTACCAGGCACACCCACATGCCCTAAGCCAGCCCCCTTAGCCTGAGTAGAGAATTCATCAACCAGAGGAAGAACGGTCTTGGGTATGGAGAAGCTTTTGGCAATCTTCCTTTCTGCCGCAAGCTGTTCTTCCAACTTGTTGATTTCTTCCTATTTTAGGTCAAGGAGCCTTAGAGACTATGAGTGCTCAGAAGTCAGGCCCAGGTGTTCCTGTCGGAGAGAGATCAAGCTAGTGATCTCTTCTCTTAGAGACACACCCTCAACCTTAAGGAATTTGACTTCCTTTTTCTGAGCCCTCAACCTATTGCGGCATTCCTCAAAGGTATTGAGTAGAAGCTCATACTTTTCGAGGAGCTCAGCTTCACGGGTAGATGGGTTGTCCTCGTGATCATCTTCAGGAGACTCAGAGTTAGAGTCAGAGTTAGAGAGGGGGTGCGATCTTTTACCTTCCCAGTAAATGGGGGACAATCTCCATCTGAGACGGAGCGACTCATTAGCCCAAAGTAGGCTTCCTCATCATCACTGGAGTCTGATGAGTCAGATTCACTCAGTGTCTTTGGCTTCTTGGCAATGTAGCTCCTCTCCTTCTTCTTGTCTCGAGAGGACTTGTGCTCCTCTCCTTTCCCCTTATCTCTCTTGCTTTGGTGGCAGTCAGCAATGACGTGGCCTGACTTATTGCACCCAAAGCAGATAATGTCAGCAGAACGATGTTTGTTCTGTTTAGAATCATACCTGTCAGAAGAGTAATTCTTCTTCTGATGTCTGGAGGAGGATCTATCTCCTTTTCTCTGATTCCTCATCTTGAGAAACTTCTTGAACTCTTGAGTGATGAAAGAGAATTCTTCTTCAGATAGCTCTGAGCCGGATGAGCATGGCTCAGAGTCTTTTTCATCAGCCTTTCTCCGAGAGCGGGACGAGGCTGCACCCTTGCCTTTCTTTGAGCTATTAGCTTTCAGGGCCACAGTCTTTTCTTTGGCTGCAGCCTTATCGGCCTCCTCTTCAGCTTTTCTGGTGTTCAGCTAAAGCTCGTAGGACATTAGCTTCCCAAACAGAATCTGGGGATCAGTTTCTGCCAGCTTGCCAAACTCTATGATGGCGCAGATCTTGGTGTCTCATTCCTTAGTCAGGGATCTAAGGAATTTGTCACTTAGTTCACCATTGGTGAACACTCTGCCATAACCCTTCAGGGCATTAACGATCTTCAGGAAGTTCTCGAATGTCACTACGATTTCTTCCTTGGGACCTTGCCTGAAGGCCTCATACTTCTTGTTCAGAAGGGATCTTCGATCATCCCTTACTTCATCTGTGCCCTCCATCAGAATGATCAGGCAGTGTCAGATGTCCTTGGCAGTCCTGCAGTTGCTGAAATTCCTTATCGTTGAATCATCAACGGCGCTCACTAAAACACAACACAGAAAAGCACACAAGCAATTATAGTGGTTCCCCGATTTGGGTACGTCCACTCTCCCCCTTCGACCTATCTCCCACCAAGGGACGACTCGGTCACTTCACCAAACGGATTGAAATCCAATCCTCACACTACGGAAGGAACCCTTCCAAACGAAGGAGTCACTACTCCTCCACCACGGGTTGCACCCAACCCTTACAACTAGGAATCACTATTCCTTTACAACAAAACAAAAATAGAATGTACAAGAAATACAAACTACACTTGTAGAGAACCCGATGCCCCTCTTCGTTCGTTGAAGCATTCTTGATGAAGACGAAGAGTCAACGACCGGAGCACTCTCTTGGAGAGGATCTTGTCAAGATCGGTGGCGGCAAATGAATGCGGCGGTGATGCTTTGTAGATCCAAACTTCTTGACGAAGCAAGCAAGGTCTACCAACGATCTCAATCAGATCGGTCATCTCAATCGATTTGGAATGAAGAGCTAACCTCGTTCAACAAATAGAGAGACAAGGGATCTCGAGAGAGAAGCGTGAGACGCTAGACTTGCCTCGGTTCTATCGCCGGAAGATCAAAGATGATCTGAGATCTGCGGCAGCGACAACTTGCGTGCGGCGACAGCGACGGGAGGATTTCCGCGATCAGCTAGGTCACGCTCGGCAGCTTTGATTTCTCGTGAATGATTACTGTTGAAGTTCGAAATAAGCATGTATATATACCCTGAGGCCAACCCTAAAGTCCTTTGTGGGACCCACAAAGAGAAACCCTAGCCCCGGCCGAAACAGCGTAACCCGTCATGGTTCGATCCAGCGAGCAGAGCAAATTTGCCTAAGGCAAATTCGGCGAGAATCATTGGTGATTTTCGACGAAGTCGGCGGGAATCACTCACGATTCCCGTCGATTCTGCCTTAGCCGATTTTCAGTTGTAAAACTAGTCAGCCTGTGGGAATCGGCGGGAATACAAACGTCATTCTCGACGAATCGGCGAGAATCAGTTAATGATTCCCGTCGATTCTGCCTTAGCAGAATTCTTGAAGGAGAACAGTCAGCCAGATAAAATCGGTGGGAATCACTGTCTGATTTTCGACGATTCGGCGAGAATCACTAGTGATTCCCGTCGAATCGGCGAGAATCACTTAGTGATTCCCGTCGATTTTTACTTAGACGATTTTCCTCTTCCTTCCCATGAACTTGGTCTTTGACCCATCTTTGCTCCTCTTCTGCTCTTGATCTATCTCGACCCTGTACTTGAAAATAAGTACACTCAAATAGAGAGAGCACACATGAGTCAACCCACTGATCTGCTCAATGAGGGATTACGTTGCGCAGACCCGTGTATATTTACCCACTGCACCCTGACATTGGTGTGTACTTAGCATGGAATAGCTGCAAGCACATCTTGAAGAAATATCGTCAAATACATTGTCAATTCAACTTAGCTTGTTCAGGGGCTTCTTCAAATAAGGTACATTGTGGATACAATACCCAACAGAATCCCCCACTAATAGGTGGAGAATCGAGGGAGTTCCTTTGGGTTGATTCCTGTAATCCCCAATAAGTCTTGCATATAGATCCGGAAATGTGTAGTACGGAATAGGCATGCTGTGTGAAGCCCATCCGGAAAGGTAGGTCTGGATTGGTGATGTTTTATTTTGCGCACTAGAGAAGACTCCGCGTATAAATGAGTATTTTGTGGTGTCGGTGGGTTGTGCCTGTGAAGTGGAGTAACATGAAGTACTGGAATGGAGTTCCAGGAAAATACCCTCTAAGTTCGTGTACTATATGCTAAGGAAAGACCAGTGTTACTGGCACTGCAGGATGCTACAGCGTTTGGTTTGAGTTTGGGCGCAGAAAGAGAGCTTTTGTTGACCCCGCCAAGCAGTCAAGACGAATGCTAGCATTGACTCCCGCTTTAATTGTGAAGCCAGTCCTCAGGGGACAGTATGGCTATTGTGAGCTATGCGCTTTTAAAGGCCAGTGAGCCGAACGGACAAGGGGAAGCCGACCCGCGTCAGTCTAGACATTGAACTGGAGATTTGAGCAACGGGCAAGGGTTGAACTGTATCCGCGTTATGGTTGTCTAACTTGAGTGCCTAAGTTATTAGCGTTTGTTAGGATCGCATAATAAGAGTCTTGGGTTGTTCGCCATCAAGACTGAAGTCTCCGGCTATAGGCCGTGGAGCATGAATGCTCAATGTTTACCGTTGGGTTTTGGACCCTTAAACGGTGGTTAGACCCTGGTTTTCCGGTACAGCGATAATGTGTCCTGAGTGCACGGGACGTCGGGCCGTGCGGCGGACATTTGTGATATCTTGAACTGTATATCTGCCTGTGAAATTGCTATGTCTGTAGGGAAGGAATACCACTGCCCCGGGAAAGGGGTAGGGTCGTTATAAATTAGTCAGCTGAATGCTGACCGTTACCTTGTTTTCCACCACTGCGGTGGACTGTTCTTATGCACATGTTGGAGAAGCGAGCGGGAAATAGCGGGCTGAAGCCCTTGCTGCTACTACTAGCCCTCGAGAGTCGAATGAATAATTTTACTGTTTCATGTGTGGTCGGTCTGCGTGCCGATGTTTGTAATCCACACTAGTAAAATGAAACTGTAAAGCCTTAAGGCCAAAACGTTTGTGTATGTGTAAAGTGACATTCCTATGCTGATATATAAATGATGGTCTATATATTGTGGACATTCAAATGAGTTTGAGTTCAAATAACTTTAAAGTTTCCGTTAGCATGCTCTGAGTTTGGATGCGAATAGTTTTTGGTATTGACCTGTAACCTTTCCGCCTATTTGTGAACTATGGTGTGGGGCCCCGAGCGGACTCTCTATTATATTTCATTTAATGGATGGAGACGTTACAATATGTCTAGAACAAAAAGAGACCAAAAACCTATTCACCCCCTTCCTCTAGTTATTTAGCTGACCTTGAAAACAAGTCATTCAAGTAGTATCAGAGGGAGGTTGTTCTTTAAGGACTCAACAGTCTGTATAGATCTCCAAGGTCAGCAAAGAAAACCTGTCCTTATGGGTTCAGGAGTAAACTATAAGGAGCTGGGTTCCATGTAGCTTCCTATATGTAGGAAGGAAGGGTTTGGCATCTGGAAGGAGAGGGTTAGGTTGTTCATGGAGGCAGCTGACCCTATAATCTTCATCACTGTCAAGGAAGGGTGTTTCATCCATATGAAAGTGTCTGTTCTGGATGCAAATATCTATACCCCCAAGACCTACTCTAAAATGACAAAGGATGAAGTTATTTTGGACACAATGGATAAGAGGGCATAGAATATAATTATGAGTGTCATAGATGACTCCACTTTCCAAAATCCGGTACACTACAAGACTGCAAAGGAGATGTGGGACACACTAGTGGTCTACATGGAGGGAACAAAGGAAGTGAGAGATGATAGGAAGTTCATGCTCAATCAAGAGTATGAGGCATTCAGGCAGAGCAAGACTGATAGCATAACTGAATGTTATGAAAGATTCTTCAGAATTGTCAATGAGTTGAGGACATATGGAAGAGTCTTCAGTACTTATGAGCTAAATGACAAGTTTCACAGGTCTCTAACTAGAGACTGAGATACTAAAATTTGTACCATCAGAGAGGTGGCAAGCTTGTTGATACTCCACCAGCAACTCTGGTTAGGAAGCTATTGTCCTATGAAATGCAGCAGATAGCTAGGAAAGAGGAGATGAAAGTCAGCAAGTCTCAGGCCAAAGAAAAATTTGTGGCCTTCAAAGCTGAAGCCACAAGGAGCAGAAGAAAGATAACTTCTCCACCAAAGAGGGATGCTGATTCTGACTCTAAAAAATCAGAGACCAGCACATCAGACTGTCATATATCTGATGAAAAATTTGTTGCCTTCTCCAGGCAGTTCCACAAGTTTATGAGGAAGAAATACTAGAAAAGCAGGCCCTCCTCCTCATCTCATCCCAAAGAAGACTAATAAAAGGGCAGGAAGAAATCCTCTAAGGAGGACAAGTATGGTTCTAAACCTAACAAACATGTTTCTTCTAAAGTGGTTTGCTATTGTTGCAGCAAGCCAGGGCATGTAATAGCCGACTATCTGTCAAAAGAAAGGAATCTGGTGAGAAGAAGGACAACAAGCAAAAAGGAAAAAAGGAGAAATCCTTCATTGCTAAGAAGAAAAAGAGCTAGATTGACTCTTCCTCTTCAGAGTCAGAAAGATAAGAGGATGAGGAAGCCTATATTGGGTTGTACTCTGCTGAAGTAGAAGTAGAAGAAGCAGACTTCATTAAAATGATGGTTGTTATTGCTGAAAAAGCTGATGTAAATCATCTTGCTGCCAGGATTGAAGTTAGGGCCCCTCTATCACAGTCAAATGGTGATAAAGAGGTGGATAAAGAAGAAAAAGAAGATAGTTGTTGCTATGGCCTAATGGGTATGTTAGATGGAGAATCCAGCCAGGAATAGCCTAGTCAACCAAAGGTAAATTCTCTGTCCAAGTCTTCTTCTGAGTCAGGCTATGAGACCAGCCCAGATTCTGAAGCTCATTCAGCAAGAGATGAAGGAGATTCTTAGTCTGAGGAAGATGTCAATTCTGTAATTGACAAATATGGTATCCTTCTAAGTGCTTTCAAGGAAAGCAAGTGCTGTCTAAGAAGCAAGCTAAGGAAATTGCCTCCCTTCAGCTTGCTGCTTCCCAGCATGCTGATTCAGCTTCATTGATTGATCAGAAATTAAAAGAGATCAGTGAGTTGGAAACTATTTCTTTCATTCAGATAGGTACCATAGAGTACTAGAAAAATAGAATAAGGGACCTGGAAGTGTTGCTGGAGAGGGAGAAGAGAATAGTGGCTAGCTATTCAAAGCCCGGTTCAGTGCTTACCTTGATTGACACCTTCACTTCCCAAAAGGGTAAGAAGGGGTTGGGATTCAAGGGATCCACAAGAGTTGTCAATCCTAATGGAAAGGGCAAAGCTCCAGCACAGTCACTGGCCTCAAAGCCTGTTGTTCCATTCAAGGGAATGGTGCTACCTTCCAACATGTATGACCTAGAGAGCACCTATGGTCACTGGAAGAATGGTAGTTCCATTAGTGCGAGCAATGATGCTCCACACTATAGTAGCAGATATAGCAAGGGTGCAAGTGCCTTCAAGGCAACCCATGAGGAAATCCAAATGGCCCACCCTGGACCATTTATTTTTAGTGCACCAGCCCATTCACTCAAGGGTAAAGCTGTAGATAGTTCTCAGAATATACCAACTCTCTCTAAGACTAAGGGCAAGTCTGTCAGTAGACCTGATTTGGGAATCTCAGAGGCCATCAAGTGTGTGATTTCTGAAAAGAAGGCAGCTACTAGTAGGGCTCAAGATATCCCAAGCACTTATACTACCAGACCCATCTCTAGTCAGACTGGGGCTGGGAAACAAAAGAAAAAGATTGATGATGTACCTTCTAGAGCAAGAGCTGTTGTCAATACAGCAACTAGACTAGCTCTTAAAAGAAGGTACAATATTTATGAGTTTTGGTGTTGTGGCAAAGTGGGGCACTATGTTATAGATTGCTGTCACAATATAAGTGTGCCAAGAGCAAAAGAGAGCTTACCTGTCAGAAGAGCTGTAGGTAGGCATGTTTATTATCAGACTAGCATGCACCTAGGACCCTATAAGAATTGGGGTCCTAAGGTTAACTGAATTATGCCTTGCAGGTTAGTCCAAGTGGTCATTCCCTTAAATGTTACTTGGATAGTGGGTGGTCCAGGCACATGACTAGAATAAGGAGCATGTTGTAGGAGTACAATCCAGTAAAGAATGGACCCAAAGTCATCTTTGGTGGTTCAGAAAAGGGAGTAACTAAAGGGTATGGTAAGATGTCTAATGGCATAATCACTATCACACAAGTAGCTTATGTGAAAGGGCTGCAACACAACCTCATAAGTATAAGTCAACTATGTGATCTTGGCTATGAAATTTCTTTCCTCAGGAATAAGTGTCAAATTAGGAGATCAAGTGACCAAGGGGTCATTTTGACAGGCACTAGGAGAGGAAATATCTTTGTCTTAATTTTGATTGTGAAAGTAAGGACTCTTTCATATGCCTAGTTATAGATGAGAAAGCCTCTTATTGTGTCCACTGGCATAAGAGGTTGACTCATCTAAACTATGAGACCATTGGCAAACTCTTTAGTGAAGAGTTAGTCAAAAATGGCCCCAAGTTGAAATGCACTAAGGAGGGAATCTGCTCTGCATGCCAAAAGGTCAAGCAGATCAAGAACTCCTTCAAGAGCATTGGGGACAAAGATTCAGTGAGGTGTCTATACCTCCTGCATATGGACATGTTTGGTTTTATGCCTGTTCAAAGTATAGGCAGGAAAGTCTACACCCTTGTGGTTGTTGATGACTTTTCTTGTTTACCTGGGTGTTCTTCCTTAAGAGAAAGGATGAAACCCTTGAAGTCTTCAAGACTTTTGTCAAGCAGATGCAGAATGAACTAGACAGTACTATGGTCAAAATCAAAAGTGGCCATGAGACTGAGTTTCAGTCTGTAAGCATGACAAGGTTCTGTGAAGAGCAAGGGATTCACCAGGAATTCTCCTCTCCAAAAACACCCCAGCAAAATGAAATTGCTGAGAGGAAAAATAGAACTCTCATAGAGGCTGGTAGGACCCTATTAAGTGACACATCTCTCCTAAAATATTTATGTACTGAGGCAGTTAACACTGCATTTCATGTCCTTAACAGGGATTCTATCACCAAAAGGCATAAGAAGACTCCCTATGAGATCTTGAAAGGCAGAAAACCAAACTTATCCTACTTCAAGTTTTTGGTAGCAAGTGTTATGTCCTGAATAATGAAAAGTCCTATGTGACAAAGTTTGTTGCCAAGTCCCATGAAGGGAACTTTGTTGGGTACAACAACAATAATAGGGCATATAGGATCTACATGAGAGTCATAGAGCATATGATGGACAAGCTTACCATCAAGGAAGATGCTCCAACAGTCCAAGATAAGGGAAAAGATGTGTGTTGTCCAGAAGGAGCTCAAGACTCACAAGTTGAGGATGAAGAACAGCCAGCTGAAGACAATGAAGAGCAGCTAGCTGAAGTCAGATTGCCTCCAGCTATAAGGCATCTAAGGGATCATCCAGCACACCAAATCATTGGTGAGGCAAGCAAAGGAGTACTGGCCAAAAGAAAGAGTATCAACACAACACTCTACTTAAGTTTCCTGTCACAAGTAAAGTCTAAGAGGTTTGAAGAGGCAATCAAATACCAATTCTAGATTGAAACAATGCAGGAAGAGTTGAACCAGGTCCAAAGATGTAGAGTCTGGAAGCTGGTTCCCAGACCTGATGGACATAATGTCATAGGAACTAAGTGGATATAAATTAATAAGTTGGATGAGAATGACATTATTGTCAAGAATAAGGCTAGACTGGTGGCTAAAGGATACAAACAATAAGAATGGTTAGATTTTGACCAGACATTTGCCCCAGTAGCCAGATTAGAAGCAATAAGACTCTTCCTTGCATTTGTTGCCTATCAAGGATTTAAAGTCTACCATATGGATGTGAAGTCAGCCTTCGTGAATGGGGACTTAAAAGAGAAAGTATATGTAGAACAACCATCAGATTTTGTTGACTCTAACGCTCCTAATTTTGTTTATAGGCTTAAGAAAACTCTATATGAGTTAAAACAATCCCCTAGAGCATGGAATGAGACCTTGTCTAGTTTCCTCATTGAGACATATTCTCAAGGGGGAAAATAAACAAGACCTTATTTCTAAGGGAATCTAAGGGCAAGATCATCCTAGTCCAGATATATGTTGATGGCATTATCTTTAAATCTACTGATGATAACTTTTGCAGGAAGTTTTCTAAACTTATGCAAGGGAAGTTTGAGATGAGTAGTATGGGTGAGCTCAAGTTCTTCTTGGGTCTCCAAGTTAGACAGACTGATGATGGCTTGTACATATCCCAGTCCAAGTTCACCGGGGAGTTGATTAAGAAATATGATATGGAGAATGCCTCCACCATGAAAACTCCCATGGGGTCAAGTATGCTTTTAAACAAAGATGAAGCAGGGAACCTGTTGATAAAACTTTGTATAGAGGGATAATTGGCTCCCTTCTATACCTCACAGCTAGTAGACCTGATATCATATATGCTACATGTGTTTGTGCTAGGTATCAGGCCTGCCCTAAAGAATCTCACTACTCTGTTGTAAAGAGGGTCTTGAGATATCTTAAAGGCACACCAGATCTTGGCCTATGGTACCCTAGAAATAGGGATTTTGAACTAACAGGAAATTCAGATGCAGATTTTGCAGGATGCAAAGAGGACAGGAAAAGCACTATAGGCACCTGTCAGTTCTTAGGAGGAAGACTAGTGTCTTGGACCAGCAAGAAATAAATAAGTATTGTTATATCAACTACAGAGTCAGAGTATATTTCAGTAGATAGCTGTTGTGCTCAGTTATTGTGGATTCAGCATCAGCTCCAGGATTATGACCTCAAGGTAAGTAGAATCCCCTATTTATTGTGATTCTACTAGTTCTATTGCTACTGCTAGGAATCCTGTCTCACACAGCAGGACTAAGCACATAGAAATTAGATATCATTTTATTAAGGAGCATGTGGAAAGGGAATATATTAATCTTGAGTTTGTCCCTACAGACAAGCAAGTGGCTGACATCTTCACTAAGTCACTAGATGAAGCAAAGTTACACACCTTCAAGTTTAAGTTGGGTATTTTGAACCTAATCTAGCTTCAATCACTCCCTATAGATTTATTTTTGGTGCAGGATATGTTTTTCTTGCAGGAGATGAAGACCTTAAGTGGTAAGAAGACCAAAATGACCATCAATAAAATGATGGCAAAGGTGGCTCCAATTGAGGGGGAGCAAGACCAGCAGCTGTAGGAGCATAATCAACCTTATATAAAGAGGTAGCTAGCAGTTGTACCTAAGGGATCAACTGCAATCAGATAGGGGGAGAAGTACAAACCAGCTTGTTGGGTAGTGTATCTACAATAACCCTGATTTGAAGAAGGGTCCAGTCAAGCTAAGATGAATTAAGGTTGTATTTGATATTGCTTTTTAGTTATCTACTTGCAGGTATACAATGCCAAGTACACACCAATGTCAGGTTACAGTGGGTCACTATACACGGGACTATACAATGTAATCCTTCATTGTGTAGGCCAATGTGTTGACTCACGTGTAATCTCTCTATTGGGGTGTACTTCTATCCCAAGTACAGGAGAAGGATAAAGAAAGGCCAAAGTCAAGAAGTCAGAAATGGAGAATTTTACCTAAGTAAAATTCGGTGAATATGGAGTCATACACATCGAATTCATCGAGTATCCCCTTGATACTCGCTGAATTCATCGTGTATGCTTCCCGATACCCGTCGAATTCGTCGTATACACTTAGGGAGAATTCGCAGAAAAGTAGAAAAATGGCCATGGATAATTCGCCGAGTATCACTGGTGATACTCGTCGAATTCGCCGAGTATCACTAGCGATACTCGCCGAATTCGACGAGTATCCCATGCGATACTCACCGAATTCAACGAGTATCCCATGCGATACTCACCAGGTATGTTGGGCCTTATGCTGACTTTTCTTCTATTCTGTCTAAGGCATTTCGGCGAATATCATCTTCATATTCGGCGAGTATCATACTGATACTCGACGAAACTCGCCGAAAAAGACTTGTCGTTTTTCCGATCTTTCTTCCTGGTTCGAAACCGACGGCCATGTACAGTAATTTTCTAGGTTTTAATATTGGAAACCTTTTATAGCTGTTTGATTTTTAATCTCCCTATATATACCTAAGATGATTTCAAAATCAACAAGAGATACAAAAACCTAATTTCTAAAATCGATTTTGCAATCTTCCTGAAATAGATTTCCATCGGCCGCACGATACCTATTTTTGCGATCTTCTTCCGATCGGTCGTGACTTCACGTAACCATCTTCTTCGCCGACGACATCGTTGATTGGATCGCTTCTTCGTTCAAGATTTGTTTTTCTCCAGTCCTTGTTGGTCGAAGATCAAGGTTCTAGATCAAAGATTTCAAGGTTCCGAGTTCTCCAAGATTCAACTTCCAACCTTTAAAGAACGTCGGATTAAGATTAGAATCGTGTGTTGCTGTTGTAATTTTCTTTTGAATATTGTAGGAGATTTTTCTCCGAGTTTTGTAGATCTGTTTGTGGATCGAGAGAGTGGATCCGGTTGTGGATCGTGTGTGTAGATCTGGTTTGCGGATCGAGTTGTAGGAGAGTTTGTTCTCCGAGTGGTAGGAGCTTCGTCTCCCAGGTGTAGGAGTTACGACTCCAAGGTGTAAGATTTGACGAGATCTGAGTTTGGTGAAGTAGTCGAATCTGCCCTTCGTGGGAGATAGACGAGGCAGGACAGTGGACGTACCCAACTCGGGGAACCACTATAAAATCTCTGCGTTTGTGTGCTTATTATTTACGATTATTTTTATTCCGCAAAAAGACGCAAACATCACCTATTCACCCCCCTCTAAGAGATTTAGGTAGATGCTAGATACTTTCAATTGGTATCAGAGGGGCATTTTGGTCGATAAGGCTAACACCTTGATCAAGATCCCTGATCTCGCGTTAAGAGAATTCACACAGTCACCATGGATCGAAGCAAAGATATTTCTTCCATGAAGCTACCAGTGTGCACCAAAGAGAACATTCCCATGTGGAAAGAAAGAGTACGGTTCTACATGGAAGCTGCAGATCTGAGAATTTTTCAGATCGTGGAAGAAGGACCACACATCCCTACTTAGGCTTCAACTATAAATCCAGCAATTCAGATTCCCAAGAAGATGATGGATCTCACTAAGGATGAGATTGTCCTAGTCTCCCTAGACAAGAAGGCGAAGAATATAATAGCAAATGCAGTGGAAGACTCAATGCTCCAGAACTTATTCCACTGCAAATCTGCCAAGGAGATATGGGACTGCCTGGTTGTACCTATGGAAGGTACTGAAGAAGTGAGAAATGATCGCAGATCGTTGTTGAATCAGGAGTACGAAGCCTTCAAACAAGGTGCCAATGACTCCATAACTGACAGTTTTGAGAAGTTCTTCAAAATAGTCAACGGTCTCAGGGACTATGGCCGTGGATTCACTCATGGTGAACTGAACGACAAATTCCTCTGATCCTTGACAAATGACTGGGATACAAAAGTTTTTGCCATCGGAGAATTTGTGAAGTTGCCAGAGATCGACTCTCAAAATCTTTTCAGCAAATTGCTCTCCTACGAACTCCAAATGAACACCAGAAAGAAAGAGGAACAAGCCAACCGATCTTCAAGCAAAGAGAAGTCTACAGCCCTAAAGGCTGAAGGTTCAAGGAAGTCCAAAGTTGTTTCACCCATAAGGACACGAGCTCCTGACACTCTTGAAGACTCTGAGCCCAGCACATCAGGCTCTGAGCTATCGGACGGAGAGTTCTCCCTAATCTCCATGCAGTTCAAGAAGCTGCTGAGCAAGAGGAGACAAATGAAGAATAAGTATTTCTCTTCAGATTCCAGGAGATCACATCATGATGGTGATCCTACGAAGGAAAGCTACAACAAGAAGGACAAGTATAAATCGAAACATAATAAATTTTCTTCCTCTGACGTTATTTGCTACTGTTTCAAAAGGTCAGGTCATATGATTGCGGAGTGTCCATATAAGAAGAAAGACAGCTCCAGGAAGGACGAGAAGAGATCCTTCAAAGGGAAGAAGAAAGAAGAAAATAGCTTTGTCGCCAAAAAGTCGAAGACTCTCAACGATAGTGACTCGAGTGAGTCAAGTTCTGAAAATGAAGAAGCTTACTTTGGGCTTATGGCTCAATCTGCTGAAGAAGTGGGCGACTCTGAATACCATGGGAAGGTAAACTCGCATACCATTCTTTCAGAATCTGAAACTTCTTCCAATGGTCATGAAAACCAATGTTGTTAAGATCGAGTGCAAGATCGTAAGATCGCACGATCTTACGATCTTGCACAAGGTAACGATCCACGATTTGCTTAAAATCGTCATCCTGTTAGGATCGTTAAGATCATTGTGCAAGATCGTTAGGATCGTAGTGCAAGATCATAAGATCGTAGTGCAGGATCGTAGTGCAAGATCGTAAGATCCACGATTGACTTTTTGGAATGTAATATTTTAATGTGATGGTATGGTATGCGACTATGCATCTATGTCTTTTATATTAATATTTTGATGTGACAGTATCATTGGTAATTTGGTATGGTATGGAATATTATATTTTTATTTGATGGTATGTAGATTGTTACATATTTCTCGTGCTTTTGATTTAATTTTTATTAAAATACGATCTTGCGTTCTGTGTCGATCCTACGTTTTACGATCTTAGAGATGCCTCCCGATCTTAGTTAAGATCTTGATCTTCACAACATTGATGAAAACTACTCCTCTGATGAGAACAAATCAAAGTTGATGGCTCAGCACGAGCACTCGTTAAAGGCTTTCGAAAAATGCCGAAAGGTAGTCCAAAAGCAAGTTAAAGAGATTGCCTCCCTCAAGGAAGTGGAAGAAAATTTGATGGAAGAAATTGCACAATTACTTCCTCTCATAGATGAAGTCCACTCCTTGAAAGAGGAACTCAAGGACTCGGCTGAGACGTTAAAAATGTAGGAAAAATATCTTGATAAGCTAGAAGAAAAGCTCACGGTGGAGAGAAAACTCGTTGAGAGTTACTCCAAGCCGAAGACTATTCTTACTCTCATAGATGATTTCTCCGCTCAGAAGAAGGGTGGTGGACTTGGCCATGTCAGTGGAAAAGGTAAGGCTGCCAATAAGGCTAGCGCCAAAGAAAAGGGGAAGGCACCCATGGATCAACCTTCGTTCAGGAAAGTAATCTTTTTGACGAACAAGTTTGACCTTGAGTCGTCCTATGGTCATCATGTTAGGACTACTCATGTAGAGCCCAAGAACAGATAACAGGGATGGACCCGTCCCCGTGACTTTAGTGTCAGTGTGTTCAAAGCACCGTTTGAGGAAATTCAGATGAAGAGTTATGTTCCATATGTGCATGGCCATAACAATAAGAAGGCACCAAAAGTTACATCTGTTGTGCCTAAGGCTAAGGAGATGGGAATCCCCTGTGTATGTTGCAACCAGGAGACCTCCACCTCTAAGAATTCTACTACTGCTAGACCTCACGTTCAAAGGGTAAAGCAGGAGTACAAAAGGAGGTACAACAGATTCGGCTGTTGGTGCTACGACAGAATTGTCATTTTGGCGCAGATTGTTGGTATAACCCTGCCAATCTTGTAACCCTTAGAGTTAACTATATGAGACCGACCACTCGCAAGTCTAATGTTCCTAGGGGGAGTATGCTGACCAGGAACCAAGGAACTAAATACGTTTGGGTTCCTAAGGTAAACTGATTTATTTTTGCAGGAATGTCCAAAGGCCAATAGAACTCCGATCTGATATTTGGACAGTGGATGCTCTCGGCACATGACAGGGACAAGACGCCTTTTGCGTGATTATACCACAGTTGAAGACGGACCAAAAGTCATCTTTGGAGGTTCAAACCGGGGAACAACAAAAGGTTATGGTATGATTTTCAATGGCGTAGTCTCTTTTGCACATGTTGCTTATGTTGAAGGATTACACCATAATCTTATAAGTATAAGTCAACAATGTGACAAATACTACATCGTTGAGTTCTGCAAGGACAAGTGTTTGATAAAATCATCTGCAAATTTGGAGACGGTCTTAACAGGCACTCGGAGCAGAAATATTTTCTGTTTAAATTTCCTTTGTTTAGACACTTCTATCCAGTGTGTTTTATGGCAAAAAGTAGTGCGTCTCTCTATGACCAATGTCACAAGAGATTAGCGCATATTAATTTTAAAATCTTAAATATGATATTTTCTCACAACTTAGTGTGCGATGCCCCCAACATTAAGTTCCTTAAAGAGAATCCATGTCACTCCTGTCAAATGGGAAAGCAAACACGGGCTACCTTCAAGGGTATTGCTGAGAAAGATTCTTCTCGAAGCTTATACTTGCTTGACATGGACTTATTCGGTCCTATGCATATTCACAGCTTAGGAGGTAAAGTCTATACGTTAGTAATCGTTGATAACTACTCGCGTTTTATTTGGGTGTTCTTTCTGAAACACAAGTCAGACACCTCCGCGTCTTTCATTAATTTTGTCCGGCAAATTCAGAACGAACTGAACTGCTCAGTGGTCAAAATCAGAAGTGACCACGAAACAGAGTTTGAGTCTGGTGTCATGACGGAATTCTGTGAAAGTCAAGGTATCTTTCATGAGTTTTTCTCCCCGCACACTCCAAAGCAAAATGGAGTTGCTGAGAGAAGGAATAGAACCCTAATTGAAGCATGTACAACCATGTTAAACTACGCTTCACTTTCTGAATACTTCTAGGCTGAAACAGTCAACACGGCTTGTCACATGCAAAACAGAGCACTCATCAACAATAGCTATCGTAAGATTCCCTATGAGCTATTGAAGGGAAGAAAACCGATTGTGCCTTATTTTAGAATCTTTGGAAGCAAATGCTTCATACTTAATAATGAGAAGTATTATCGCACAAAGTTTAGTGAAAAATGTTTTGAAGGTATTTTTGTAGGATATAGTAGTCATAGTAAGGCATATACGATTTTTAATAAGAAAACCCTGGTGGTAGAAGAGTCTATAAATGTTGTATTTGATGAGACAAGTCTGCCCTATAGCAGCTCGTCTAGTGTTATTGGTGCAGAAGCAGGTACCAGGTTCAAGGAGCTAAGCCTGGATGAAGTTGTCAAGGAAGACGGTCCAAGCTCAGTAAAGATCGTCGATACAGACTTGGTGGATGATGAACCTCTAGAGGAAGAAGTGCCTCAACCCATAGAGGCTGCACAAGATCTTGCAGAGCCTGCTAGAGAGAGGGCAAGGAGTCTAGGGTTCTGACACCTAAGAGATCACCCAGCTGATCTAATCATTGGAGATCCAGGCGACGATGTGAGAACCAGAAGAGGTACAACAAACGAAGTTTTGCATCTAAGCTTTCTATCTCAGGTTGAACCGAAGAAGTCCGAAGAAGCAAACAAAGATGCATCTTTGACAATGGTAATGCAAGAGGAGCTCAACCAGTTTGAACGATGAAAAGTCTGGGAGCTAGTACTCAGGCCCAAAGGACAGAACGTGATATGCACAAAGTGGATATTCAGAAACAAGTTGTACGAGAACGGAGTAATCATCAAGAATAAAGCCCAGCTTGTAGCTCAAGGATACTGACAAGAAGATGGATCGACTTCGACCAGACATTTGCTCCAGTGGCTCGGCTCGAGGCGATCAGGTTGTTTCTTGCGTATGCTACCCTCAAAGGCTTCACTATCTATCAAATGGACGTGAAGTCAACATTCCTCAACGGGAATCTGAAAGAGGAAATATACGTAGCGCAACCCCTAGGTTTTGCAAACTCTAAATTCCTTGATCATGTTTTCTTTTTAAATAAAGCCATATATGGCTTAAAGCAAGCTCCTCGAGCTTGGTACGAGACGTTGTCTAGCTTTCTTCTTGAGAACAAGTTCACAAGAGGAAAGATAGACAAGACATTATTTCTTAGGGAATTTAAATGCAAGATTTTGCTAGTGTAAATCTATGTCGACGACATCAAATTTGGTTCTACAGAAGATAACCTTTGCAAAAAGTTTTCCAAACTTATGCAAGAAAAGTTTGAAATGAGCAGTATGGGAGAGCTGAAGTATTTCTTAGGACTTCAGGTGAAGCAATCTGAAGATGGAATTTTCATCTCTATGACGAAGTTCGCCAAGGAGCTTCTTAAGAAATTTGGAGTGGAGAGCGCAACCTCTATGAGGACTCCAATGGGTTCAATTGTGTCTCTGAACAAGGACAAGAAAGGGAAACCTTTTGATGAAACCAAGTACAGAAGCATAATTGGATCCTTGCTCTACCTGACTGTCAGTAGACCAGATATAATATTTTCAACATGTGTCTGCGCTCGATATCAGGTGAACAATAAGTAATCTCATTATGTCACTGCAAAGCGGATTTTAAGATATCTTAAGGGTACACCTAATCTTGGCTTACGGTACCCAAGAAGTAATGACGTCGAGTTAATCAGCTTTTCAAATGTTGATTTTGCAGGTAGCAGGGACGATAGGAAAAGCACTTACGGGATGTGCAAATTCCTCGGAAGACGGCTTATTTCTTGGAGCAGAAAGAAGCAGAATTGTGTGGCAACATCTACTGCCGAGTCAGAGTATATCTCTGCGGGTAGCTGTTGCGCATAGCTTCTATGGATAAGGAATCAACTGGAAGATTATAACTTAAAGTTCAGAGAAATTCTGATGTTCTGCGACTCCTCCAGTTCTATTGCAATCACAAACAATCCAGTCTCCCACAGCCGGACCAAGCACATCGAGGTGCGCTACCACTTCATCCGGGAACATGTGGAGAATAAGGACATAACCCTCAGCTATGTCCCGAAGGACAAGCAGGTTACCGATATCTTTACGAAGCCGCTGGACGAGACCAAGTTCTTATTTTTCAAAACGGAGCTCGGTATGCTGAACAAGGACTCGTGAAGAAGTTCAAGCAAGCAAAATTTGTCTCAGGATCGTTTTCAACAAAGTAGGCATTTCTACTAGTCCAATTCGGTGAATATCGACCGACACGTCGCATATTCATGCAACACTCGCCGAATCGGACTCCTCCAACAGCTAATATTTCAAATTAGGGCAATATTTACAATCGGAGAAGTCTATTTAGGGCAATATTTCAAATTGTCTATATTGGATCCGAAGACTCGACAATCAAATTTGAGGTACGCGTAGTCTAAATGCAATTTAAAAATCGATATATATATATATATTCATTTATAAATAGAAAGGGAGGGCACGACGGTTTTCGTCGAACTCTAAAGAACCAGAAACCCGACGATTCGCACGACTGTGACCTGACCTTTCGACTCTCGATTCGCCGATTCCCGTCGATCGTCGCCCTCCTCACGTGCCCTAGCTTGCATCGACCGTGGAAATCTTGCCGCAAAGCCCTAGTTTCAAGCTTGTTGTCGCCTACAGTGTATTGTCGCCGGCTACCGCGTGTCACCGTCGTCTACCGATAGAAACATTCTGATTTTCATCGTCTCATCATTACAGTGAAGTCTTCAGTTCTTGCAGCCTTCCAGAGGATCTTCAGTACAGTGCTTGCGTTGACACCAGAAGCTTACTCAGACCCGTACAATTTGCTCTCCAGATTTTCAGAAATTCCAGTTTTCCGTAATTTACAATGGCTCCTAGAAGCACCAGTGGCTTGCTAGGGGGAGGTGAGATGGTCCGCACAGGATTTGCTCAAGCCTTTAACGAATTCAGGAACGTCATTTTGATGTTGGAGACCGCTGGACTCTCCTTCGTCCTCGAACACCCCTGCAAGGTGCTCGACAAGGAAGTCTTGGAGTTCTTCAATAACGTCAAATTACGTCATGAGGACTCTGTGATAAAAATCAAGGTTCAGAAGTTAAAAGTGAAGGTGAATGCCTCCTGTCTCTCTAGGTACTTGCGGCTACCCATCTGTGATCAGGCCAACTACCTAGAGGACGCAGATTTTGCCAGAATGTTATCGTTCTGTGGCTTACCCCGAGGCACCAAGGCCATAAAGAGCAAAGGAATGAGTGAGGAGGGCACCTCCTTTCAGACATAATTGGTAAGGCGCTCATTTGCTAGATGGGCTCGCACGACTATCTGTCCATAGAAATGTTCAAGATACTAGTTGTTATAGTCTGTAGGAAGAAGTTGGACTGGGGTGCTCTACTATTCGCCAAGATAAAAGACAGCCTACACACTCCCAACTTTGGGAGGATTATCACCCTATACCTGAATCAGCTCGATGGTGATAGGTTCGATATGATCAAAGGAGTTCCTATCCATCACCTAAAGAAGATAGATTCCACAATCTTCTCAAGGTGGGATAGGAGGATCATCCAGAGAGGGGGAGCCCCAGTACCCCCAGTGGAGGAGGAAGATCATGTTCCTGATGACAGGACCCCTTCTCCTCACCCCAGTGAGATTCCTGCTGGATTGAGTGCAGAAATTGAGGGGGATACAACTGCTCTTTCAGATACAGTTACAGTGCTTCCACACTCAGGTTCATGGGATATCCTAACAGAGGTTGCTGCTATTGGTGTTACTGCCACTGTTGAGGTTCAAACAGTTGAGGATTCAGAAGTGCATGTTGAGGAAGAGGATCCAGCTCCTTATGATCATGATGAGGATGTTGATGCTGATATGGTTGATGACGATGCTGCTGATAATGATCTGACAGTTGAAGATTATCAAATTGAGACTGCTGATGAGGATGTCATGTGCCTGCTAATAAGTCTGCTAATAGCAATTCTTCTACTGCTAAGGTTGGTTGTGATGTCATTGTGGTTTCAGTGCCTACGTCTGTAGACACTCTGGTTGCTCCTCTCCCTAGGACTGTCTCTACTGCAGTGTCTGAGGGGGAGGCAACTCAGTCCCGCATATCTGTGTCCACTGAGGTTGCCAGATTTATGCGCAACCTGGACAAGAGACTGGGTAGGATGTCATTGGTACCCGAAGGCATAGTTGACCTCTCTGATGAGGAAGGATCTGTCGATGTGCATGCCCCTGCTCTAGGTTCAAAAGGACCAAGGTTGATTGATGTGAATGTCCCTCTTCCAATGCTGCCAGATGCTCCAAGCCCCAGTTCAAGTAATCAGCTGCTGAAAGTTTTTGAAGAAATGTTGTCCAGGCAACAGGCTAAATTTGATGCCTCATTGTAGAAAGTGGTCAAAAGAGTTAAGCAATCAGAGAAGTTTATGCTTGATGGTCTTGCTGCAGTTCAAGTGAAATTTGATAAACTAGAGGAAAGGTTTGACGCAAAGTATGACGAAGCTGCAACTACAGTAACTCTTATGATGAGAGGACTTAAGAACGATGAAGGAATACTGAAAAATGTAGACGCAAATGCTCTCTCTCTCATCGAGGCACATAACAGGTCAATGGCACATTATGACTCTTCTTTGAAATCTTATGCCAATGCAATTGCTGCAGAAGACAAAAAGGGGGAGGAAGCCCTTACAGTTAAGATTGCCGGTGTTGAAAAGACTATGCTCAACCAATTCAAACAAGCAAATGATTATAGCTATGGCAACACTGTTTGGTTACCTGGTCAGTTTTTCCCGTCTCAAGTTCCTGTTGAGCCTGTTCATGTTGATGTTCATCCAGCTCTGGACTACACTCAATACTAGACAGACTCATAGGATTTCTCTCAGGCTCATGTTGTTGTTGTTGCTGTTGTGACTCCAGAGGTTCAAGCTGCTACTGATGCTGCTATCGCTGCGTTCTCAGAGGCTCGGGTTCTCAAGAAAAGGAAATTTGGAGAAGGTACTTCCGAAGTCAGACCAGAACCGGCCAGGCCAGCTCAACTCAGAGAAGGACCCAACTGTGAGATGGATGAAGTTTGGAGCCCTACTTCAAAAGGAATTATCTTAGACACCATTGCCTTATACGAGCTCGGAGCGGAGAAGCATCAGGATCACTACAGTCCAGAAGAGTGGAACAAATATAAAGAGGCCTGCACCAGGAGGAGGATTCATTTCCGGAAGTACAAGAATGTTGATCCTATGCCTCCTCCTCCACCAAAGTACTATCTGAAGCTCATAAAATATTTTGAGAGACAGCTATTGAAAAGGAAGAACAAGAACACCTAAATTGTTATATATACTTCAATGTTGTCTAGTGGGCTGCCCTCCCTGATCTATAACACTTTTGATATATATATATTTTATTTATCTAATTGTCTTGGAATGTGCGCTGTTATTTTTTTATTCTCATTTATCTTTTCAAGTCTTATTTTAATTTTATTTGGTATGTGCAATTCATCTTAGCTTGTAGTATTTTGGCTTCTTCAAATATGGAGAGATTGTTGGGTATTGTATCCAAAATAACCCTAATTTGAAGAAGGGTCCAGTCACATTACGATGAATTGAGGTTGTATTTAATATTGCTTTTTAGTTATGTACTTGCAGGTTTACAATGCCAAGTACACACCAATGTCAGGTTATAGTGGGTCACTAAACATGGGACTATATAATGTAATCCTTCATTGTGTAGGCCAATGTGTTGACTCACGTGTAATCTCTCTATTAGGGTGTACTTCTATCCCAAGTACAGGAGAAGGATCAAGGAAGGCCAAAGTCAAGAAGTCAGAAATGGAGAATTTTACCTAAGTAAAATTCGACGAGTATGGTGAGTCATACACGTCTAATTCGTCGAGTATCCCCTTGATACTCACCGAATTCGTCGTGTATGCTTCCCTATACCCGTCGAATTCGTTGTATATACTTAGGGAGAATTCGCAGAGAAGCAGAAAAATCACCAAGGAAAATTCGTCGAGTATCACTGGTGATACTCGCCGAATTCGCCGAGTATCACTAACGATACTCGCCGAATTCGACGAGTATCCCATGCAATACTCATCGAATTCGACAAGTATCCTGGGCGATACTCGCCGGGTATGTTGGGCCTTATGTCTACTTTTCTTCTATTCTATCTAAGGCATTTTCGGTGAATATGATCTTCATATTCGGTGAGTATCATACTGATACTCGACGAAACTCGACGAAAAAGACTTGTCGTTTTTCCGATCATTCTTCCTGGTTCGAAAACGACGGTCATGTACAGTAATTTTCTAGGTTTTAATTTTGGAAACCTTTTATAGTCATTTGATTTCGAATATCCCTATATATACTTAAGATGATTTCAAAATCAACAAGAGATCCAAAAAACTAATTTCTAAAATCGATTTTACAATCTTCCCGAAATAGATTTCTGTCGGCCGCACGATACCTGTTTTCGCGATCTTCCTCCGATCGGTCGTGACTTCGCGCAACCATCTTCTTTGTCGACGACATCATTGACTGGATCGCTTCTTCGTTCAAGATCTGTTTTTCTCCAGTCCTTGTTGGTCGAAGATCAAGGTTCTAGATCCAAGATTTCAAGGTTCTGAGTTCTCCAAGATTCAACTTCCAACCTTCAAAGAACGTCGGATCAAGATTGGGATCGTGTGTGGTTGTAATTTTCTATTGAATATTATAGGAGATTTTTCTCCGAGTTTTGTAGATCCGTTTGTGGATCGAGAGAGTAGATCTGGTTGTTGATCGAGTGTGTAGATCCGGTTTGCGGATCGAGTTGTAGGAGAGTTTGTTCTCCGAGTGGTAGGAGCTTCGTCTCCGAGGTGTAGGAGTTGCGACTCCGAGGTGTAAGATTTGACGAGATCTGAGTTTGGTGAAGTAGCCGAATCTATCCTTTATGGGAGATAGATGAGGCGGGACAGTGGACGTACCAAACTCGGGGAACCACTATAAAATCTCTGTGTTTGTGTGCTTATTATTTACGATTATTTTTATTCCGCAAAAGACGCAAACATCACCTATTCACCCCCCTCTAGGTGATTTAGGTAAATGCTAGATACTTTCACAACTCTTCCCTGACTATTCTTCAGAAGTCAAAAAGGGGGAGAGAAAGAAAAAATTAAGTGGAGAAAGAAGAAATTAAGTGTATCAAGTATAGCATAACAAATGACTTCAGAGTGGAGAGAAAGAAGAAATTAAGTGGCATATCAAATGGCTTCAAAGACTGATCAAGTGTAGAATCATCAAGTGTGGCATCAGAGCTTGATCAAGGGGTATCAAATTCAGGGGGAGAAAGAAATGTTGCTCTGATCAAGTGATATCAAACTCAAGGGGAGAAAGATATGCTCTCATGCAGCATTCAAGTGGTATCACACAACTTACAGCAAAACAGGGGGAACAGGTGATGCTCACCAAACAGGCAAGAAATGTGATAACTTTCTAAGATCTACTCTGTTATAATAATACTTCTTATTGATGCATAGGTGATGTGTGTGATTGACTAAGAAATGTAAATAATTTGAATAAGGGTTTTTGACTTCTTCAAATAGGAGGAGATTGTTGGGTCCATTGATCCACATGACCCAGATTTATAAGAAGTCAAACAAGTCAATGACACACACACAAGTTGTATTTGATGTGTGTTTGAGTTTATGCATGCAGGTGGACACTAAGCAAGTTGGTGGATAGACAGGAATTTTCCTAAGTCCACAGGCATTGAGTGAAGCAAGTTCACTCAACGCCAAGTGCAGGGTGAAATCTTGAGTAAATGACTAGGGACAAAAGTGTCGAAACAAAAAGTGTCGAGACAAATGTGCCGAGACATAAGTGTCGAGACAAGTCAGTCAGCTGTGTCGAGACAAGTCAGTTATCTCGACACCTTAAACATCAAGTCTGAAATGTCGAGACAAGTCAGTCAGCAGTGTCGAGATAGCTGTGTCGAGATAAGTCAGTTAGTAGTGTTGAGACAAGTCAGTTATCTCGACACCTTGAAGATCAAGTCAGAAGTGTCGAGACAAGTCAGTCAGCAGTGTCGAGACAAGTCAGTTAACTCGACACCTTGAAGATCAAGTCAGCTGGAAGATATTGGATAGGCTTGAAATTGCCTAAGTCCACAGTCGTTGAGTTAACTCTATTTACTCAACGCCAGGTAAGCAAAATCGTTGAGTATAGCTAGGTTAGTCTAAGCCTAACAATTGACAAGCTGAAATTGTGTCCAAGGCCACAGGCGTTGAGTGAAGTGTACTCAATCAACGCCATAAAGCTAAAAGCTGTGAGAAAAGGCAAAGCCTAAGAAGAATCAGGCAAAAATGTAGCTAAGTCCAAGGCATTGAGTGAAGTCCACTCACTCAATGCCATAATATCAAATTCGTTGAGTATTGCTAGTTAGTCAAAGCCACAAAAAAATCTGTGTAAGTTATTTTGACTAAGTCCACAGGCGTTGAGTGAAGCTTACTCACTCAATGCCATGTGATAAAAAGCATTGACTGATTCTCATCCAGTCAGAGCTAGTGTTTTCAGACACAAAAAATTGACTAAGTCCAAATGCGTCGAGTGTAGCATACTCACTCAACTCCAGATAACAGAAAAAGAACTATTAAATAGTTTGGCGTTGAGTGAAGCTTACTCACTCAACGCTAAGTAACTGAAAGATTGGTTAAGGCAAAAGACGTTGAGTGATGAAGACACACTCAACGCTCTCAACGCTAGAGAAGTAGAAATACTTTCTAAGGCAAAAAGCGTTGAGTGGACTCAACGCCTAATGATTGGAATATTTTTCTAAGTGTTTTGGCATTAAATGATGGATGCTCACTCAACGCCTTGTGACAAAAATTCTGTCTAAGTATTTTGGCGCTGAGTGATGTTTACTCACTCAAGACATATACTACTAATGCTTGATTTTGGCTAAGTCCATTGATGGTGACGTCAGCATGAGTCAGCAAAAGTCAACGCAGTTCAAATTCGTTGCGGAAAAGATGGAGTAAGCAATTGATGGCACCGACGGCCAGCTTGTGTCGTCTTCTGCGAATGGAAGGTTGTAAATCGGCTATTAAGGCGGGGCCTACAGCGCAATAAAGTCGTTGATCGACGAGCAATAAAAGGGAAAGATTGGATGTCTCGACAATAAGCAATTAGGGTTTTCTGAATACGCAATTGTGGTTGAGCATCATCTTCATCTTCCTCGCCATTGCTGCCGAGCTAGAAGGACCTATTCTGTTCAGTTAACCTGAAAGCGAAAAGTGTTAGGTGCTGCAATATTCATATGCGA
Organism: Platanthera zijinensis; assembly: GCA_039513925.1. Classification (NCBI taxonomy): domain Eukaryota; kingdom Viridiplantae; phylum Streptophyta; class Magnoliopsida; order Asparagales; family Orchidaceae; genus Platanthera; species Platanthera zijinensis. The sequence goes on along the minus strand of CM077081.1, from coordinate 205,274,759 downwards.
CAGTAAGGTCGGGATTAATTCTTGAAAGAGAAGAGGCAGAAACTTCTTCAAGTAACTTCCAGCACAAGCTGTGAATCAACTAAAGACCTAGTCAACTTGTTGTTGTGAAAAAGATAGGGTTGATATCTGCTCAGCCCAGAAAGATAGACACAGAGCTTTTTCTCTGGTGTCTAACTATTTCAAAACACTTCTATTTTTCTGTAGGATCCTTAGGGATCTGAGTTATAGGCTTGATCTATACAGGCTGAGTGTGTAAGATTTTTGTGAGAATTTGAGTGGTAGGCCTGATTTATAAAGGTTGAGGTAGGATCAAGTTGGGATCTGAGTGGTAGGGCATATTGCCTGAGTGGTAAGTCTTGGAGAAGACTGAGTGGTCCTGCGGGATCGAGTTGTAAGCTCATTTGAGCCGAGTTTTGGGGGTAGAGCCTTGTCTAACACACGGTTAGAAGGGCACAGAGGGACAGTGGACGTACCCAACATCGGGGAACTACTATAAAATATATGTGTCATCTGGTTGAACTTCTTGAAAGCTATAATTAATAACTCACCAAGCAATGTTATTAAGGTATAGGTCTAGACCAAAAACCTATTCACCCCCCCCCCCACCCCCTCTAGGTGTTTAGCTGACCTTGAAAACAAGTCTTTCAATCTCGACGCACTCGACGTACTCGACGACTTGATGAGAGGTCTCGCCGCATCGCCGCACTCGACGAATCGACGAGATGTCTCGACAAATCAGCTCCTCTTGACAAATTCCAGTAAGTCAAGTGTTTGGTCATTCACTCATCACATATGAGTAAGACTGACACAATTCATTCCTCCAACTTCTCCAAACGCTCTTATGTGCGACCCTATAGGCTCATATCGCGTTGGTAGTGAGACTACCTGTTTGACCACTTCTAGATCATCATGGTAACACTAACACTTGCTACATGTATTCGACTATGCAACTTCTCAGTTCTTTAGCCTTGTATCCGTCAGTTGATCTTTTGAGTTCACAAACTCAGTGTTAATTGTATCGGACTCCGCATTCTGTTTAACACAAAGGCAGGCAATCTCATTGTATTTATGATATGTCGTAGTCGTATTAAGAACGAGAACATGAAACATGCATTGCATTAAACAAATATAAAGATACAATCAGAAGATAACTCATGTCAAGCATCTAAAGGTTGGGTCCTCCTTAACACTCCACTCTCCAAGAGAGCCACAAGACTAATACTCCAAGCATAAAGATAAATAGACTCCCTCACTCATTTAAATAGAGTTGTAAGGATACAAATTATGATCACAACCTATGGCTACTTGGAATAATAAAGATATGCATCCCGGGTGGCGCTGGCGCTGGCAGGTGTGGTGGCAGAGTTAGAAGCTGGGGCCCAGGTGGGGGCAGAGGGTCCATGAGCGGAAGAGGTGGTAGTAGTGGCCGCGACGGAAGATGTGGCGGTAGTGTCCGCGGTGGTGGGGTCGACCGTGTCGAGGAGGATGGAGGGGCTGGTCGTCGAGATATCTAGCCTGCTTCATTGCACGTGAAAGAGTAATCGGGTTGTGGACCCGAAGGCATGCACAGAGGTGGGGGTGCAGACCAACCAAAAATAGTCCAAGTAGTACGTCGGGGACATGCATAATGACTGCGTTGAATTCGTCGATGCGGGTTGCCACAGAGTCAGACTAGCAGACGGATCTAGGGCGCTCAAAGGCATTACCCACTGGAGGCTAACGTAGTGGCGGAGAAGTTCCTCCTTCACCCCGAGCCAGGAAATGTCTGGTACTTGCTGACGCATCCAACACACCCAATGGATCCTGCAGGTCGAAGAAATGATCGGCGTGGGCAATCCACCCAAGAGTGTCGGTGCCGTCGAACACCAGAATCTCAATTCGGCAGAGGTGGGCCGGGGAACTGTCTCATCTGGGGTGCAAAAACCTCAAGTGGTTGAGCACAGTTTAGATTGGCAGTAATGGAGGAGGTATCAGAGGGCGATTAACGGCTATGGTAAGTCATTGAAGGAGGAGCGTGAGGTCTGCCAGCAGGGCTTTAATGTGATCCATGCACTGAGAGTTCGAGGTAGCCATAGTGTAAGTGTTCTCGTCGGCGTGGAGAGTCATGACCCGAGTTTAAGGCAAGAATCGTGGCTAGGAGGAGCAGCATGGACTGTCGGAAGACAACAATAGTTGTAGGAGGGCGGCCTGACACAGGGCGAGAAAGAGAAACGATCGTTGGAGGGTCGCCAAAGCTGCAGGAGGGCCTCCAGAAAGTGGAGAAGAAACTGGAAGGCCGCTGGAAGCTGATGTAAATACTGAGAACCACTGGACGGCGCCGACAGAAGGCGCGGCAGGGTAGAAGGGTGCTGCCGGCAGTTTACGGTGCTGTACAAGGTGAAAACACTACTTGAAGAACGCGGCGGTAGGGCAGATCGGTTGCAGAGGATGCGCAATGTGCGGAACAGAGCAGGCGCCCGACCCCGACACAATCCGGAGCAGAGCACGCACAATCTTGAGCGGAGAAGACGAGGCGGGCTAGAGCGGGGTAGACGTGATGCGTATCATTCGAGGAGTCTTATCAAGGCGGTGGTTCAGCGGGGCAGTGGAGCAGAAGCTTCAGTCACGAATTTCGCGATCTGTAGCGGCGAAATCTGTGCTCGCAGGCGTAAGGTCGCGCGACAGAGGGTTTAGGGTTCAATAGAACCCTAATTAAGGGCAGGTCGGAGCAGTTGATACAATAGAGTTGTCTCAATATTGAAGGAATAAAAATATGTTACATTGAACAAGAAAATGTACAATCGAGAAACAAGTTCTCGCCAAACGTTTGGAGGTTGGGTCCTCCTTCACACTTCCCTCTCCAAGAGCGCCCAAGACCCTAGACTTCAAAAGTGTCCATCTAAAAAAACTACCACTCATATATATAGGTGAGTGGGGAAATGCAAATTTAAAAAAATGCCTATGAGCTACATAAACTAAAAATAGCATGTGGCGGCCGCTTTGTATCAGAAGTATATGCAAAAGGATTTGCATGGGGGATAGGTACGGATTTGGTGGAGAAGTATAAAGTGGAGTCAAAGAAGGTAAGCATCAGCCGAAACATACTGCTTTTAGAGTATGGAGTCGTAACAATGATAACCCTCCTACATCGGGGAGTACTTGAAAAAGATGCACTTTATTACATGGGCAGAGAGTTTGTCATGACCAGTTGTAGGGGGTTGAACAAAGGCAGTACATCCAAATACCCGGGGGGTAATAGAGAATGAAGCGACGTCAGGATGCAAGATAAAAAATGGATTCTTCGCTTGAAGAGTGTTGGAGGGAATACGATTGATGAGCTAGAATGACATCAGGATAGTGTGTCCCCAATAGGAGCATGAAACATTCTTCCAACATAGAAGAGTCCGCGCAACATCTAGATGATGACAATTCTTTCTTTTGACCACATTATTTTGTTTGGAAGTATACACACAACTGGTTTGGTGAACAATACCGTTAGACATGCAAAAAGAAGAAAATTGATTGCTGACATATTTCTTTGCATTATCAATGTGAATAACCTTTAAAGAAGTATCAAACTGTGTCCAAATTTCAATTTAAAAGAAAGAAAAGACAGAGTAGAGTTCAGAACATTCTTTAAGAAGATACACCCAAGTACAACGAAAGAAGTCATCAATAAAGTTACAAAATACAAACTACTCTTACCAACAGACTTGGTGGGAGAATGACCCCAAATGTTTGAGTGAATTAGGTCAAATGGACAGACAGAACTTTTACATTGTTTATCGGGATACAAAGATCGGCGATGCTTAACAAACGGTAAAGCTTCATAGTCTATGGTGGAGTCCGCCTTCGGTAAGGAAGGCAAGAACTGATCCAACAAATGGAGCATAGGATGATCAAGATGAAGATGTCACCAAAGTGGAGAGTTGGATACGGTGGAGACGGAGAGCACAAGAAAAACACCGAGGAAATAAAGTCCCCCATATTCAGACCTAATAGCAATCATTCTCTTAGAGCGAACATCCTAAAAACAACAAGTAATAGGGGCGAATGAAATAAAACATTGTAGTTACTAAGAGTAGCACCAACAAACAACAAATTTCATGAGAAATTTGGAATGTAGAGTATTGTCAAGACGTAGAGTGGTGGTGGCGGTGCCACAAATAGGAGCAGGGGAGCCATCAACAAGAAACACTTGTGGTAACCGATTGTGTTTCTCCAGGTAAAGGAAGACAAGGGTGATACCAGTCATATGATTGGTGGAACTAGAGTCAATAATCTACTTATCGTGCATACAAGTTGCGCGCTACCTGAAAAGGAGACAATGGAGACGAACTATTTGGAGGCGTTGATGAGGGCCTCAATATCATCAGAAGATAATCAACAACCAGTATCTTGCTGCGGAAGAGTGGTAGATGGAGAGACTGTGGACTCCGTAGAGCTGAGATGAGCCTGCGGGCGGAGGTGAGGATGTTTTGCAAAACCTCGCTCAACAGTGTGACCACTCTTGCCATAATGGCAACAAAGGTGAGGCTCCGACTCGACTCTCAATGCAGCTGCCATGACCACAGGAGCTTCCACGGTCAGCATAGTGAGTAAAGCTATCAGAGGGTGGAGGAGAAACAAGCGGAGGCCGATGAAGAAGAGTTGTGACTGCATAAATGCTGGCCGTAGTAGCATCCAACATAAGAGAGTCAGCTTCACCAAGAATATGTTGATAAATCATATCATAGGAGTCTGATAGACGAAGAAGATAATAAATGACTTGGAGCTCCTGGAAATGTATGCGCAGAGTGGAAAGGTCGGCAAAGAAGGGCCAATTTTTAAGAAGCTCTGCTCCATGAGCCTGAACTTCCTGATTGACAAAAGTTGGAGAAAGAGTGAGGCGAGCATAGAGGGAGGGTGTAGATGCGAGAGATTTTAGCACCCTCAGAGTAAAGAGCAGCAAGATGATCTTATGTCGCCTTTATAGTGTCATCATGACGAATGATAGGTAGTTAGAGAGACTATTCGCAAGCCAAGTTTGAACAAAAGCATCATTAACATCCCATTCAGTAAGAGTAGGAGAGGTCGGACCTGGCGTACTGTTGATGAGGTCATGATGTTTGCATTGTGAACGCTGAAGAATGTTAAATGTGACACTCCAATCAATAGATTTTGGTCTTGTCAACTTAGACGTCGTCCCAAGGTTGCCAAAGGCAGTGCACTATAGTAGGAACAACAACAGTGGTAGGAGTGTGCAGTTAAGAGACCATAGATAAAGACAAGCAAAGGAGAAACAACAGGCAAAATGGGCGGTCACAGACTAGGGGTCGCGTGAGGAAAAAAAGGCAGAGTGGTATGGCGGTTACAAAGTCAGATACCGCAAACTTGTTCTAAGCAGGTCCCTCTGAGACTCTAGAAGAAAGGGCGGGTGGTTAAGAAACCGAAGTACGCACAAATCTGGATTAAAGAGGGTGCATGAAGCACAAAGAGCAGAGCGGGCAGTTAAACAACTAAAACCTTCTAAATGCAAAACAGGTGAAGATCGTGCGGACACAAGGCCAAGTCCGCATAGGGACAAAAAAAAGGCAATAATGTAGGCGTGGTGCATGGTTACAAAACCGAAGTCCACTATCTCATAGAAGTAAGAAGATCGTCCAGCTAAACAACTGAAGTCCGCACAATCAGAAGGACACCCAATTTCTGAAGGCGAGAGAAATCCCAACTGAGGGAGAGAGCGACCTTGGAGGAATGGTTACAAGAAGCGGTTCATGGTTAAAAAGTTGATGGTGTAGGTAGGTTGGGCGGTTATAGGATAACCGTTCACAGGATCACTGTCTCTGATACCATTTACTTTTTTGATAAGCATATTGTTGAAGTCGGGAAAATCTCTACCTCAAAATATTCGGATCAATGCAGCCTAAGGTTACTTGTTTCGCAATTCGGCGGGCACAGCTCGGATAGTACAAGAGATGGAGAGAGAAATTTCTACAATCATACTCCAGATGCCTCAGTAGGGAGGTCTCACCACGTACCCGAATGTTTGGGAGAAACTTCTCCTCTGAAACCAAAAGGTTGGGTGAGGTACGAGGAAGGCACGGACTTGGCGAGTATCCAACTTGGGGGATCTCAACATCTTCCAACGTGTCATTCTTAGTACCAATGGGGACCTATTTATAGACAAATTGTGGGGGGGGGGTATGCATGCAAGAATACAAGCCCTGCAAGGTTGCTACTCGCCCATACTAGCGAGGTACAAAGGCAACTCGTCTCTGCTCGCCCAAGCTCGCTCTAGTCGCCCAAGCTCGCCCCTGCTCGCGCAAGCTCGCCCCTGCTCTCCCAAGCTCACCCAAGCTCGCCCCTGCTCGCCCAAGCTCGCCCCTGCTCGCGCAAGCTCGTCCCTACCCGCTCAAGCTCGCCCCTGCTCGCTCAAGCTCCCCCGTGCTTTCTCGTGCTAGCCCAAGCTTTCCAGTGCTCGCTCAAGCTTTCCCATGCTATCCCAAACTCGCCCCATCTCGCCCATGATCTCCCCTGATCGCCCAAGCTCGCCCATGCACGCCCAAGCTCACCCCTGCTTGCCCAAGCTCGTCCCTGCTCGTCCAAGCTCGCCCCTACTCACCCAAGCTCGCCTTGCTCGCCCAAGCTCTCCCTGCTCGCCCAAGATCCCCCTGCTCCCCCAAGCTCGCCCCTGCTCACCCCCAAGCTCGCCCAAAGCTCACCCCTGCTCGCCCCAAACTCGCCCTTGCTCGCCTCTGCTCGCCCCTGCTCATGGCGAGGTCTGCGAATAGGCGTCTCCTTGGACATTTTTGATCTCGACGAATTATGGGTTATGCACATGCATATTGCTCTGGAGTTAGATTCAACAAAATAATTGAAAATTGACTCTCTACACAAGAATATAAACAAAAGTGCGAGCTTGTGGGTGAACATAAAATAAAAAATAAATGGATGAAATTTAAATTAAAACAAGAATTTCTTAGACTAGCCTAGGCATATTATTTCTCATACCTTACTAAGTCCACCGCGCTCCCCGGCAAAGGAGCCAAAAACATGACCGCCAAATTACATCGGTCGTTATCATGGCAGAATAATGTTGGCAGTGCACTAGTTGAAGTAATATAAAACGGTGGTGTCCCATTGAATATCGAATCACGTGGAGTGGAGGTGAAGATACTAGGACTTCATAAACCTTGAGCAATCTAAACTACTGATTGGTGAGGATATAATCTATATCCTAATTTGTTATCCTATTCTACTATCAATCTTATTCATCAATTAACCAACAAAGGTGAATTCTCCAATCCACCAAAATATGAAATTATGGAAAATAATCAATTATATCAAATGAGGAATATCCAATACAGAGTATGATTAAGTATCAAATAAACATTCACATTAGACTTGCAACCATCAAAATGAAGAAAACTTAGGAAAGAGAAAATGTGAAGGGCAAGGATAGCGCCACAAATACAGAGTGAATGAGGAGACTATTCCTTGGAATGGGAAGAGCTCGAGATGTTATTCTGACTCTCTAGACAAACCTTGGTTGTCGTCCAGGGTAAGGGATGAAGCTGACACCTCCTACGTCTTCTCCTCGGGAAGTTCAAAACTCCATGTTGTAGCCATCGGTCCTCTAATAGCCTTCTTCCTTCTTAGATTCTATCCATGAAGCATGGGTGGAGGTGGAAGGAAGTTTCTCCACTTAAAATCGCATGGAGGCGCTTTGGGGATGTGAAACTCGCTGTGAAAATGGAGGGATCCCATCAAATGACCTAAAAATATGTATTTATAAACAAAAGGAAAATTAGCGTGCGCGTCTCATGCGTCAATATGCGCATGGGAGTGCACGCTAAACTGCATCATATGAAGAAGACTTGTGAATGGTCATGCGTGGGTGCACGACATGCGTTTTCACACGACATGCGTGATGAAAACGCATGCCCAGTGACAAAACTCATAATTAAATGAAATGAGAGCGCACGGTCATCCACAGTGTGTACACGGGCATGCGCGAAGAAAACACACTCCCAGTTACATAACTCTGATTTTTGAGCAAATAGCGTGCACGTGCATTGAAGAGTCTGCGCACGAGCGCTTGTGAAGAAAGCGCTTGTGAAGAAAGTGCATGCTCAGTGACAGAATTCATGAATTTCTGCCCAGATCCATGATTTAATCAACAGTGCACACACGCCCGTGCGTCATAAGGCGCGCAGGCATGTGTGAGGAAATTTGCACATAACCTCCCATATTACTATGTAAAAGTCCACACCTATAATTCTCATGAAAATTTCAGATTTCAATAGACATTCATAAGAGGAAATATGCATTAAAGTACATTAAAGACAGGGTAAAAGAGCATATAAACAATGTGAATTGTAGGGGAAAACACAATATAGATTAGAGGTATCAACCTTCCACCTGGAGAACCTATAGACTGCTATTGTGTATCAAAAATAAAGCCTAAACCTAGGGCACTAATACCAACTAACAAAAGACGAATCTATAGGTCGCCGCATGATGCCTTCACCCTAAATGAATGTGAGCAATCCCGAGATGAATATCAATGGGACTATGAGTTGACTAAAATGAATGTGTGAATGCATGCATGCAATCTATTGAACATAATACTCACGGCATATACTCTAACCCCAATGCAATGCACAAATATGAATCAACACGCAAATGTGTTACATGAAATTAATTAAACAACGAGAATTTAATGCTCACTAAGTACTAATAACTCAGTTAAAACAAACAGGTAATAATCACACACGACTAAGAGTGCATCAAATTTCAGTACATGGCAAGTTCAATCAGACAAGTCTACTGAAAAAGAAATTAAGACATTACAAGACATGAATTTCACCATGTAATAAAGATGCAGATCTGTAAGATGAAATTTGAAATTAAAGTAAGACACACCGAGTAATTGGATTCGATGCGAAGAGAATGTTGTGGGAGGGGTTGGGTGCTTGTAGGTGCGATGCGGAGGATCTAATGTGATGTTTGCAGGGAACTATGCAACAACGTTGGTGGGGGACTCTAGAACGATGACGGGAGGTCCTGCGGAGTTGCCACCACAGGGGGACGAGATCACACTAGCGACATCAGCACCATGTGCATTTTCTGTTATGCCTGAAATCTGAATGCGAGTTTTTTCCCAATTATTTGATGCCTATTCTCTTTAATAAAAGGAACATATAGTTATATGTTAGGTTAAATAAATATGATGGTTAGAAATGGCCAATTGATTCTTGTAAACCCCAAACTAAAAAATAGTAGTCATAAAAATAAACGAAAAAAAAAAACATAAATCGTGCTTAACACGATGCCACTCTCTAATCAACCATCTGACAATGCAAAAGTCATCGATGACCTAACTCGTTCTAAGAGCGTGATCGATCCCTATTACCTTGGTTCTTAAAAAGAAAACCCCGACATGATCTTTCTTTCATGTTCCGAAGAATCTAGAATATTGCTTACCAAATGTTCCTCACAAGGTGTGTTGCGAAATTGACTGAAAGTAAATGAGATATCTAATTGTGTGACAATGAGATAATACAATTTCCCCACTAGTTGTCGATAACATCCTGGATCTCCATAAGCTTCGCATAACTAGGCACAAGTTTTTGGGATGGAACATAGGTGTTTGTATCCACTGACTAAACCCGAGCATGTCTGCTTCTTCCAAAGTGTCCAAAACTTATTTCTTTGAGATATGAAGATATTCGTTTGTGTCCTAACTTTCAATCGCAAGGAAAACCAAGAGCACAGACTTGATTCCCTTGAAAAATAACTTATCTTTAGCAGGTGAGAGATTATAAATGAAGCAGTTGTAACCAAACATCCGAGGAACAACAGAGATTTGAAATTCCAAAAAAATATAGTAGAAATGGCACGTGACAAATCAATGTTGAAAATGTTGTGCGATAAATGAGATAACACATGGTTAATATAACATCATCCCAATATAAAGAGGAAACACACATGGATAAACAAAGTATTGAGTAATTTCAACTAAGTGCTGTTTTTTTTTCAACAAATCTATTTTGTTATAGTGTATGCAGACATAATGATTAGTTAATTATTCCACGTAAGAAAATGAATGCCTGGAAATTGTGAGAAAAATACTCATGAGCATTATTAGATCAAAGAATGAGCACATGAGTGTTGACTTGAGTTTTAATTGTGGGAAAAAATTGTAGTTCGTTACAATCTATCAGCAAGAATAACCATGTTATTATCATCAATAAAATATACAAAATACTGAAGATTAGTTATTAGTGCGCCACAACAGAGTCCCTATAGTGAATGAACTAAAGCAAAATGTGTAAAAGCACACTAATGGACACTAAGGGCCTGTTTGGGAAGGCTTTTCAGAAAGAAGAAGGAGCAGTGACAAAAGGATGGTAGGAAAAGGAGCTTTTGAAAAATGTCTATTAGAAAAGGAGAACTGTTTGGGTGAACATCTTTTGCAGAGCTTTTCAAAAAGGAGAAACACTTTATAAATCGTTGATAAATCTCCGTTGCGGTAACTTTTTTATTAAAAATGTGCGTCCGGGGGAAAAGACGCAATTATTTCGTCAGGGAAGGTTTTTTTCGCCCGAGAGCGAATTTTTCGCCGGGTGACGGTTTTTCTCGCCCTGGCGTGAATTTTTCGCACGGGCGTGAATTTTTTGCCCGGGCGCGATATTTTTGCCCGGGGGCGATATTTTTGCCTGGGCGCCAATTTTTCGGCCAAACCCTATATTTTCGGCCGGGTGCCAATTTTTCGGACGGACGCAAATTTTTTGAACGGGCGCGAATTTTCCGGATGAGCACGAATTTTTTCGGATGACGGCAAATTTTTCGGACGGGCGCGAATTTTTCGGACGGGCACTTATTTTTCGACTAGGCGGGAAAATTTTGCCCGGACGCGATTTTTTTGCACGGACGAGAATTTTTTGCACAGACGCGATATTTCCGCTCGAAAGCGAAAAAAATAGCTTATAAGCGAAAAAAATACACGACCGGGCAAAAAAATCTCGAACGGGCAAAAAATAACGTCGAGGCGAAAAATTTTGCCCGGACGCGATTTTTTTGCACGGACGAAAGAAATAGTGTCCGGGGGAAAAACCGCTCCCGATCAAAAAATTCGCGCCCGGGCGAAAAAATCGCGCCCGGGCGAAAAAATCGCACTAGAGCGAAAAAATCGCGACCGGGCGAAAAAATCGCGTACGGGCGAAAAAATCGCGACCGGGCGAAAAAATCGCGACCGGGCGAAAAAAACGCCCCCGGGCGAAAAAATAGCGCCCGGGGGAAAAACCGCTCCCGATTAAAAAAACCGCGCCCGGAAGAAAAAAATCGCGCCCGGGCGAAAAAATCGCGTCCGGGCTAAAAATTCGCGCCCGGGCGAAAAATTCGGGCCCGGGTGAAAAAATCGCCCCCGGGCGAAAAAATCGCGCCCGGGCGAAAAAATCGCGCCCGGGCGAAAAAATCGCGACCAGGCAAAAAATCGCGACTGGGCGAAAAAAACGAGACCGGGCGAAAAAAACGCCCCCGGGCGAAAAAAAACGTGTGCGGGCGCAAAAATCGCCCGGGGGAGAAAAATCACGCGATGGCGAAAAAAACGTGTCGGCGTAAAAAAATTGCGCCGGGGCAAAAAAATCGCACCGGTGCAAAAAAATTAAGCCCGGGCGAAAAAAGCGCGTCCGGGCAAAAAAATCGCGTACGGGCAAAAAAATTCCCTCGGGCGAAAAAAAATAATGCAACGATAAAAAATGGCACCTGGATGAAAAAAACGCGCCCGAGCGAAAAAATCACGCCGGACGAAAAACCGGCTCGGGCGAAAAAAAATCATGCACGGGCAAAAAACTGCACTGGGGCGAAAAAAACTCACCCGGGCGAAAAACCTCGCGCTCGGGCAAAAATGTTCAGCCCGGGCGAAAAATGTCAACCAGAGCGAAAAATGCTAGCTCAGGCGAAAAATCCGCGCCTGTGCGAAAAATTCGCGCCGGGCAAAAAAAACACCCGGGCAAAAAAATTACGCTCGGAAAAAAAATTGCGTCAAGACAAAATTCAAGCTGTAGATTTTTTTAAGAGATAAATGTTTTTGGATGAGAAAGTGCTTTTCGAAAAGGTTGAAAAGTAAGTGACATGTGACTTTTCCAAAAGATGAGCAAATGGAGTTTTTTGCGGTAGCTTTTCCCACCGATAGACAATCCAAACGGTCTATTAAGTGTGGTAGCGTTTTCCAGAAAACGAAAAGGAGCTAAAAAGCCCTCCCAAACAGGCCCTAAGTGACATGTGACTTTTCCAAAAGATGAGCAAATGGAGTTTTTTGCGGTAGCTTTTCCCACCGATAGACAATCCAAACGGTCTATTAAGTGTGGTAGCGTTTTCCAGAAAACGAAAAGGAACTAAAAAGCCCTCCCAAACAGGCCCTAAGAAATGATACACAATGATGTTTAGTTGACATGGCTAACACTCAAGCTTTTTAAGAGTAGATAAGTTAGAATCCATTCATTGTAGTTGTTAACCCAAATCCGGCTTCAGCGGGGGTGAGCATCAGACAAGCAAGGACTACTTGACAGACGTCCATTCCTGGTGTTCACAAGCTCTTTAGGCGGTCACTCCTGATGTCCGCGGACATTCCCCAAACCTCTTGATTGGTTTCCTCTTGAAGATCCTCTTTGTTGATAACCTCTTGGTTGGCTACCTCTTTGTCCTCTCCTGTATTGATATGTCTTGCCTTGGAAGGAGGATGTGGGAGGTTTGCTGACAGGGTTAGCACTGCCTCCTGCACCTGGAGAAGGTGGAGGAGGAGGAGGAAGAATAGATTTAGAGGGGCCTTTGAAATACTCTTTCTTCTATTTCATAGCCTTGAGTTGGTTCTTGGAAAATTGCATCCAGGGCTCTGTAATCTCACAGTTGTGAAGAATGTAATAGGGAGTGTCATGGTCAGTGGCCCTTTCCATTGGAACTCTCTTTAGAGCTTTGCTTCTAGCTTTTCTCTTTTTAGCAATGGTGGCAGATGAATCATCTGAGCTAGTGGCAAACTCATCAGAGGAGCTGCTTTGCACATGATCATAAGGATCATAAAAATCCTTCTTGGAGGCAATTCCTGAAACAGGAGCAGAAGCAGCTGTCAGTGTAGATGATGTATCTAGCACTGCAGGAAAAGAAATGGCTTCAGGTGCAACAGACATAGGAGCAGCTAAGTCACTGATAACTTCAGATATTACAGCCTCAACTGAACTGGCTGGATAGATCTTATTAGCAGGAGCAGAAGCTACCACTGCCTCTGGAGCAACAGAACTAACAGGAGCAGCAACAGCACTATGATCAAGAGAATCATTTGCAGGAGCATCAGCTACCACTGCATCATCATCAAGGATCATTTCATCAAAAATAACAACAGCAGCAGCAGAAAAGGGAACAATAGCCCTGGACAGATCTTTAGGAAGCAATAATCTGTATGGGCTGAAAGACCTTTGGAAAAAGCATGTTGGCACTGCCACTGTAAGGTCTTCAACTGGAGGCTGAACAAACTCTCTATCTGTAGGCTGAATTTCTGAAACTAATAGCTCTTCTCTATCAAAATGAGGCAGCTCTTCTTCTACAAAAATCTCCCCCTGCCTAGAATTAGTGAGAACTGACTCTAGGCCCCTAGAAGAAGGGCCAGCCACAAGAGGAGTAAGGGAAGAGAGTTTAGATGAGATGGAGTTCAAAGAGAGGATTATTGGAGCTAGGGAAGCATCCAATAGAGAAGAAAGCCTTGGAGCCAAGAGCTCATAGAGCTTGTTGGCCAAGGGAAGCAAATCTACTTGCTCAAGGGGATGTTGAGCAGAGGTAGAGGGATTAGAAACAGATGCAACAGGAGATGATGTTGTTGGCATAGATGTAATGGGGATGGTAGGTTCAATGATGGATGACATGATGAGGTCAGAAAATGATGGTGTCTCAGATATGTCATCAGGAGAACCATCCAAGAAAGAATCATCTGGATTGCTGATCTCAATATCCATTGAAGGGAAGAAGTGAAGAGGATGAAAATTTTCAGATGTGGTAATGGATGGAGGAATGGAAGAAGCAATTGTAGCAATTGATGATGTTGTTGGCATAGGGGATGAAAACTGAGATGTGGATGGAGTGAAGGTGGTTGGAAAGCTGAAGGAAGATGAAATGGTGATGGATGGCATGGCTTCTTCTACTAGGTCAGAAGGCTAAGGTGAAGTGACCACAACAGTCCTTGTTTCTGTAGAAGTTTTCATAGCTGCAGCAGCTCTGGGATTGGTGATTTTCCTGTCCCACTTACCAATGAGGGCACAGGTCAATCTCTTAGAGGCATTGATATGCTTAGAGGATACCAGAAGCTGAGGGCAGATATGATGAAGCAGCAAACCCAACACTCTTCCAAAATGGACATAGGTCTTGTTGACCTTCTTCTTCACTAAATCAAACAGAATTTCTCCCCAATTCAAGTGCTTTTTGTCCAGGAGAGCAGCCATGATGCAAAATTGATGCCTGGAAATGGCATCATGTGCTGTTCTCTTAGCACAGATAACCTTGCCTACCACATCAGCTAGAAGTCTGAATTCTATGGCAAGGTCTACTTTCAACAATTTGGAGGCATTCTCAGAGGAATGACCCATCCTGTCTAACATTGCAGCATATTCTTCATTGGACAGCTCCATACTGTCATTGCCATTCTCCAATTCAAACACCTCAGTAAATATAGCAGGGGTTAAGGATACCTGAGTCCCTGAGATTGAACCAGTAATGGTGCTTTCATCTTGAGTGACTGCTGTATAAATCCATTCTTTGATTTTTGTTTCTGCTATTGGCATTCTGGTTGTCATGAGCTTCTCCAATTTCTGTTCCTTGAACAGCTCCAGAATTTCCAGAAAATTCTGAGATGATCCTTCAAAGGAATCCAAATCAATGTCGAAACCGCAATCAAATTTCATTGCCGCCAAGATTGCTGCTGGAATCGCCATTTCCTGTAGAATACCTCTCGAAAACAAGTGTAGAATCTTTGGAGGGAGAAAATACTTGCAGAAAATATGAAAGCGCAAATGAAATCGACGCCGAGAAGATGATTTTATACTAGGGTTCGACGCAAAAAAGGAAATAACGCCGAGCTTAGATCGACGCTAAGAAGCTCTAGGGGAAACGAAGAGACTCGGTGGTGTTCAGTTTAGATCGACGTTCGACGTTTTGAAGGTCGAAGGTCGACGCTATTTGGGATGCTGAACGTCGAGCTCTGGTCGACGTCAATTAACGTCGTCGACCGAGACAGAAACTTAACAGACTCTAGACAGGGTCGATCTCTGGTCGACGCAAAGATGGGGTCGACGGTCGACGCTTTTTAGCGGTCGACGATCAGTCGATCTCCAGTCGACGTTTTCAAATGAAAAACATCGAGCGTCGAGCAGAGTTCAGACAGAACCTCTAGACACTTAAGAAAGAGATACATTTGCCTAGACTTTGTCATTTTTATGGTTTCAAAATCTTGTAGATTAACTTATGCTATCTCCATCTATCATTCCCAACTGATTAAGGAAGAAGAAGTGCTTCTTTTCATCCAAGGGTTTGGTGAAAATATCTCCCCTTTGTAAATCAGTAGAAATGTACTCTAGTGCTATTTTATTCTTTTCTACATTATCCCTTAAGAAGTGATGTCTGATCTCTATGTGCTTTGTCCTACTATGGAGAACTGGATTTTGAGCAATGCAAATTGCACTAGTATTATTTCAAAGAATTTTTGACTTCTCTAAGTTGTAGCCATAGTCTAGGAGCTGGTTTTGGATCCACAATATCTGTGAGCAGCAACTACCTGCAGCCATGTACTCAGCTTCAGCAGTTGATGTAGACACAGATGTTTGCTTTTTGCAAAACCAGGAGACAAGTCTATCACCAAGGAATTGACAAGTTCCACTGGTGCTTTTCCTGTCTACTCTACATCCAGCATAGTCAGCATCTGAGAATCCAGTGAGATCAAATCCTGAGTCATGTGGATACCAGAGACCTAGATTTGGACAGCTTTTTACATACCTAAGAATTCTCTTAACTAATGTGAGGTGTGACTCTCTAGGGCTCACTTGGAACCTAGCACACATACATGTAGCAAACATAATATCTGGTCTGCTAGCTGTAAGATATAATAGAGAGCCAATGATTGCTCTATAGTTAGTCTGATCAACTGGTTTACCAGATTCATCAGCATCTAAAACAGCATTAGTAGGCATGGGTGTTTTCATAGAAGATGCATCTGACATACCAAATTTCTTAACCAATTCTTTTGCATACTTGGTTTGAGAAATAAATATGCCATCAGCATGTTGTTTGATTTGCAATCCCAAGAAGAAGGAAAGCTCACCCATGCTACTCATTTCAAACTTTGAGTGCATTAGTTGTGAGAACTTTTTGCACAAGCTTGAATCAGTAGACCCAAAAATTATGTCATCTACATATATTTGTACTAGTAGGATATGGGACTTATGGGTTCTAATAAAAAGAGTTTGGTCAACTCTACCCCTTCTAAAATCATTTTCAAGCAGAAAGGAGGCTAAGGTCTCATACCATGCTCTTGGAGCTTGCTTGAGACCATATAAAGCCTTATGTAATTTGAAAACATGTTCAGGAAAGGTTGGAGAGATAAAACCTGGAGGTTGCTTGACATAGACTTCTTCCTTGATGTCTCCGTTGAGAAATGCACTTTTAACATCCATTTGGAATACCTTGAATTTCTTGTGTGCAGCATAAGCAAGGAAAATTCTTATGGCCTCCAACCTTGCAACTGGTGCAAAGGTTTGGTCATAATCAATCCCTTCTTCTTGACAATAGCCTTGAGCAACAAGCCTTGCCTTGTTTCTCACAATGATCCCTTGATCATCTAACTTGTTCCTGAATACCCATTTAGTTCCAACAATTTGCTGGTTTCTTGGTTTTGGAACCAATTCCCATACTTTGTTTCTTTCAAACTGGTTTAGCTCCTCTTGCATTGCAATGATCCAGTTTGGATCTTGCTCTGCATCTTGAATTGTTTGAGGCTCTATTTGGGAGAGAAAACAAGTGTGCATCAGATGTTGATTTATCTGATTTCTGGTTTGCACACCTTCTGAGATTTCTCCAATCACTTGAGAGATTGGATGATCTCTTATTGTTACTAAATCAACAGTGGGTGTTGATTGTTCACCAACCTGTGTTGTTGTTTCCTCTTGTGGAACAACAACTGGTTCTTCATTGTTTCCTTCCAAAATCTGATCAGTATCTTCATTGTTACTAACATTTGGTTCTTGTTGTGTAGTGGAAGATAAAGAACCATTATCCATGATGGTTAACTGATTTATATTTTCAGCTAGAGATTGTTCCTGTAAATGGTCTATGGTAGAAGAATTCTTCTCCTTATAAGACATATTAGACTCATCAAAGGTAATATGCATGGATTCTTCAATTTTATGGGATGACTTGTTATAAACCCTATAAGCTTTGCTGTTCAAGGAGTATCCCAGAAACACTCCTTCATCAGCCTTAGCTTCAAATTTTGCTAAATATCTCTTGTCATTATTATGAATGAAGCATATGCAACCAAAAATCTTGAAAAAGCTAACTTTAGGTTTCTTCCCTTTGAGCAATTCATAGGGAGTCTTATCCTTTAGTTTATGTATCAGGCTTCTATTCAAAACATAATTGGAGGTGTTCACAGCCTCTGCCCAAAAGGTTAGAGGAAGATGAGCATCTGTCAATAATGTTGTGGCAGATTCAATTAAGGTTCTATTTTTCCTTTCAACTACCCCATTTTGTTGAGGAGTTCTAGGAGCTGAGAAAGTGTGCCTGATCCCTTCATTCTGACAGAACTCTTGCATAAGAAGAGAATCAAACTCTGTCCCATGATCACTTCTGATCAGGGCTATATGAGTATTGAACTCAATCTGTATGCTCTTGAGAAAATCTGTCAAAATTTTGAAGTTATCAGACTTCTTTCTCAGGAAGAGCACCCAAGTGAATCTTGAGAAGTCATCTACAATCACTAAGGCATAAGATTTCCCCCCTAGGATTTGTACTGTAGTGGGTCCAAAAAGATCCATGTGCAACAGATACAAAATTCTAGGTGAATCACTCTTATTAAGTGATTTGAAACTGTTTTTGGTTTGCTTTCCTAATTGACAAGCCTTGCAGAGTCCTTCCTTCTTGTAGGAACCAGAAGGTAGTCCTCTAACAAGGTTGAGTTTAGACAGCCTAGCAATAGTTCTAAGGTTAACATGTCCTAATCTTTTATGCCAAAGCTCATTTGACTTACTAAGAGAATTGAAAAGGCATATATCTACTTTAGAAGAATTGAAATCAACTAAATATATATTATCTTTTCTATTTCCAATCAACACAATATTGTTATCTAAAGCAATATTACAAACCAAATCAGTGAACCAAACCTGATAACCAGCATCACAAAGTTGACTGATGCTGATTAAGTTGTTCTTTAGTCCTTCCACATAAGCTACCTTCTTGAAGGTGATTGATCCAATTTTGACTTGACCATATCCTTTGGTTTGTCTAAAGTTGGAATCACCAAAGATTACTCTTGGTCCTAGCTTTGCTTTAAAGGATGTAAGATTGCTTTTGGTCCCTGTCATATGTTTGGAGCAACCACTATCCAGGTACCAATGCTGGTTCACCATTGGATAGCTCTTCATCTGCACATGTAACAGCTTAATTGTTTTTCACCCAGTTCACCTTGGGTTGAGGTTGATAACCAATGAAATCAGAAATGGAAGACATTTCAGGCTGACTCTTATAGCCTTCAGGATGATATCTCCTAGGAGGAATCACCCATTCAGTATAAGGGTTAGGCTGAGATGTAGGATAATTATTATTTGATTTAGATTTATCCTGTGTAAATAGAACAAGACTCTGAGCTCTGTTCGACGATCGTCGATCTAAGTTCGACGCTGATGTTTCAGGACGTCGAGCTCCATTCGTCGTTCGAACAAGCCTACCTTCAGGGACAACAGCCAGTCGACCTGAGTTCGACGTGTGTCGACCTGAGTTCGACGCTTCAGCATGGTGTTGCTGATTCTTGTTAGAATGGCGTCAAGCTCTGGTCGAAGATCGTCGAGCTCTGTTCGACGTTTTCTGTTGTACTTGAAATGGCTTAGGTAGATCAGAATTTTTTCTGGCTACCACCATAATCTCTTTACCCTTGTTACTGGTAAACTTTATGGGAGTTGTTAGCACTATAGGTTGGCTTGAAGAGGCACCCAAACCTAGTGAACCATTCATTCTTGAATTCACTGTGCTTGTGATGTCTATTAACTTGAGACTCCTCCCATTGAGAGTTTCCTCAAGCTGTTTAGCCTTGGATAGCTCACTCTTTAGTGAAGCTATCTCCTCCCTACAGCATTCTAACTCATCAGAAAGCTTGAGATTATTTGCACTTAATGTGCTGTAATCAGATAACTGACTTCTAAGAGAATCAATTGTTTTCTCAGCAGTCAGCAAGTCTATGCACATAGATTTAAATCTAAATTTGAAATCATCAGAAGAAAAATCAAAGGAGTCAAGTACCTGATCTTCACTTAATTCCTGATCAGTCATATATTCAGATTCATGCTCTGAATCTGAGCTGCTCTGTGATGCATTGATTGCCATCATGCAGAATCCTTTCTCAGTGGCATCATCCTCATCATCACTTGTGCTGGATGATTCTTCAGACTCTTCAGTATCACTCCATGTTTCAGCAACAAATCCTTTCCTTGTATGTTTGGTGTTGCTGGAGGAGGATTTATCATAGTATTTCTTGGAGTCTTTATCTCTTTTCTTGTCTCTTCTTTCTCTCTTGTCTTTCTTGTCTTTCTTGTCTTTGCCTTGATTTTCAGGACAGTTTGGTGCAGTGTGTCCTGGTTTCCTGCAGCCAAAGCATATAATATCTTTATTATTAGATCTGTCATACCTTGGCTTATCTTGGTCTTTAGAAGACCATTTTCTGAAGTTCTTTCTAGCCATCTTGTTGAATCTTTTGGCTAGAAGGCTTAATAGTTCTTCATTGCCTATCTCCTTCTCTTTAGGTACTTCCTCTGAAGCTTTGAGAGCTATTGTCTTCTCCACTTTGGGTGCAGGAGAAGTTATGTTTTGCTCCCCTTCTCTATTTTTGACAAATAGCTCATAGGACTTGAGTTTGCCTAAGAGAGCTTCAGTGGACATCTCAGTTTGACTTCTGCCATCTTTAATTGGCCAGATTCTTGAATCCCAAGTGCTGGGTAAGCACATGAGAACTTTATCATTTATCTCTGTGAGAGATATATCCTTGTCCAAAGTTTTCAGTTCACTGACAATCAGACTAAATCTGTTGTACATGTCAGCCACAGATTCAGCTTAAGCCATTTTGAAATTCTCATACTGTGTTATCAGCTGTGCTCTTCTATCTTTTCTTTCATCAGCTGAACCTGAGACTATCTCAGTTAGTTTGTCCCAGATTTCTTTGGCAGAGTTGCATTCAGCAACCTTCTGAAATATGTCATCTGATATTGTTTGGGCCAAGATGTTCATGGCCTTTGCATCAGCAACTTTCCATTTCTTTATATCAGTGTCTGTTCCTGCAGGTGGTGGAACAGCTGAGGTACTTATTGTAGTAGGAGGCCTTGGACAATCTGTTAAGACACAGTTAAAAATGTCTTCATCAAAAGAGTTCATATATAATTTTATCCTTGCCTTCCAGAGTCCAAACTTAGATAGATTGCACACTGGAGGTCTTGTGCTTGCATAATCCTTGTTTTGTGCCATGAGTTTTTATAAAAACAATTTTTATCAAAACAAAATAAACCCTCTGTAGAGTTTGATCTTATCAAAGATCTTTGTGGTCCAGGTGTTAGCCTGAAGGAAAGACCAACCTCCCTCTGATACCAATTGAAAGTTAGGTGATAAGATCTATCTACCTCTAGAGGGGGGGTGAATAGAGTAAGTTCAAATAGATTGATGTATTTAAAACTTTTGATTTACTTAGTGTAGAAAGTGAGTTGTGCAATGGTTAAATATATGATAAAGCAAACAGCACACAGCACACAGCAAGAAGTAAACATAAACCACAGAAGACACAAGGAAATTATAGTGGTTCCCCAAATTTGGGTAGTCCACTCTTCTATCACCCTTTGATAGGAATCCACTGCAGGAAGGTTGATCAGGTGTCCTGGGCACCACCAGATTTTTTGATAAGGTGTCTTGCCACCACTGATTTTGACAAGGTCTCAGCTAACCAAAAGGGTAACTTTTGAAGGGAGTTAAAACCCTGTACAGATGGAATAAGGTAAAGAAAGGATGAGTATGCTTCTCTGTCAACTATCAGAGAGAAGCTTGTGGATTTTGATGTTGTCAAAGCTCCCCCTGAGATGTAGATGAGTTCAGGTAGAAGAAGCTTTGCACAAGGGTGACAGGCTCTTCACTGCTTGTCCTTCTTCAGCAATAGATAACTCAGAGGCTGAGTGTTTGATGTCTGAAGGTAGAAGGCAGTCTGTAGAAGAGTTGATTGCAGAGCAGAAGAGAATCAGAGAGTGTTGATGATGATATTTCTCTGAGTGATGTTCTTCTCTTTTAATTCTCTGCAGCAGATTCTGTGAGTGAGAGATGATGATGAATGTTCTCTGTAACAAATCTGAATAACTGTGTTACTGTCTCTCTCGAAGAATCTCTGAGTAATAGAATTACTACTGACTGATAGATAGCCGTTGGCAGAGCATTCAATGCATTCCTTAACTGTCCATGCCTTAGAGGGAAGTGCCTTAATTGATTTCCAATGAAAATTCCTTGAGATATGGACCAATTAAGTCTTGAAATGGCCAGGGGATCTCTTGCAATAACTGCTTTGATGATCTTTAATTTGAATTTCAAATGTCAACAGACGGGAGAACTCAAAACATCGAACTCATCATAAATCGTCGATCTGAGGACGACTATCCGTCGATCAGAGAGTGATTAAGGATGCAGAGAGAATCACGCCAAAACGTCGAGCTGAAGTCGACGTTGCGTCGAACTGAGGACGACGCTGAGTCGAGCTGCGATCGACTATGCGTCGAGCAGCAGTCGACTATGCGTCGAGCTGAGGACGACGACACGTCGAGCTGGGGTCGACTATCCATCGAGCTGAGCAGAACTAAATTCTCAAATATCCTAAGTTCTAAACTCACACTCAATGACCTATGCTATACAATGAGGTCATGAATCCTTAGCATAGTTATCCTGACCCAAATATAAAAAGGGTGTTCCAACAGATTGTATTTCAATCCGGTTGGAGAAGTGACCGAGTCGTCCCTTGGTGGGAGATAGGTCAAAGGGGGAAAGTGGACGTACCCAAATCGGGGAACCACTATAATTTCTTGTGTGTTTTCTGTGTTGTGTTTGTTTATTTGTGCAGGTAAATTTTATTCCGCAAAAGACTGCACGACACCTATTCCCCCCCCCCCTAGGTGGATTTAGTCGACACTAGATACTTTCACGTGGTATCAGAGGGAGGTTACTCATCAATAAGGTTAACACCTTGAGTAAGATCCCGTGTCTAGTGTCAAGAAGAAAGAAGATATCTGAAATGGACGGACTCAAGTATTCAGGGAAGATCCCAGTGTGCACCAAGCTGAACTTTCCTATCTGGAAGGAATGGATCAGGTATTACATGGAAGCAGTTGACCCCCGACTCTTCATGATAGTGGAGGAGGGACCTTATATCCCCCACTAAGGCCTCCACCATTGATCCAACCAAGAAAGCTTGAGATGGTGCTTGTCGGACTTGACAAGAAAGCTCAGAACATTCTAGTAAGCACTGTCGATGATTCCATGATGCAGATTTTCTGTAACTGTGGGACTGCCAAGGACATATGACACTTCCTGATCATTCTGATGGAAGGCATAGATGAAGTAAGGGATGATCGAAGATCCCTTCTGAACCAGAAGTATGAGGCCTTCAGGCAAGGTCCCAAGGAAGAAATCGGAGTGACATTCGAGAACTTCCTGAAGATTGTCAATGCCCTGAAGGGTTATGGCAGAGTGTTCACCGATGGTGAACTAAATGACAAATTCCTTAGATCCCTTACTAAGGAATGGGACACCAAGATCTGCGCCATCAGAGAATTTGGTAAGCTGGCAGAAACTGATCCCCAGATTCTGTTTGGGAAACTTTTGTCCTATGAGCTTCAGCTGAACACCAGAAAAGCTGAAGAAGAAGCCGACAAAGTCGCTGCCAGAGAAAAGACTGTGGCCCTGAAAGCCAATCACTCAAGGAAAGGCAAGGGTTCAGCCTCGTCCCGCTCTCAGAAAAGGGATGAGGAAGAAGACTCTGAGCCATGCTCTTCCGGCTCAGAGCTATCTGAAGAAGACTTCTCCCTCATCACTCGAGAGTTCAAGAAGTTCCTCAAGTTGAGGAATCAAAGAAAGAGAGACGGCTCCTCCTCCAGACATCAGAAGAAGAATTATTCTTCTGACAGGTATGAATCCAAACAGAACAAACATTGCTCTGATGACATTATTTGCTTTGGATGAAATAAGCCAGGCCACGTCGTTGCTGACTGCCACTGTTGAAACCGGAAAATCGGTCTCTGTGGAGTTCGACCCTTGGGGAAGGGGTGGCCGCGCACCTACTTCACTCCTGCAAGTAAATGACAAAGAAAAGAGAAGAAACAAGGACTAGACCAAGGGCCCGGCGGGGAGGTCCCACCACACACCCGGAAGATCTTAGAGCGCTTCCCCTCCTTAGCCAAATGCCGGGCTAAGGTACCTCAGAAAGCGCTAGTAGGCCGGAGAATTAGTAAGCGTGCCTTCTGGGGTACCCCTTGGGTCCTATTTATAGGAAAAGATGGCCTGCCAATATACAACCTTCACTGTTTTCGAGGACTACAGGCAAACCAAAAGGGGCCACATAGTAAAAGTATGCCATGGCCAAGATGCGAGCTGGACCTGAGGGGGCACTTGCTCGGCAAGGGGCCCGACTCGCCTCGCCCTGGGCCTAGGAGGGCACGCACTCGGCGGACTGTGCTCGGCTAGCGCCGAGCTCGGCTTGACTACCGCCGAGCTCGGACTCGGCACGGCGATCGTCGAGCTCAGACTCGGCACGGCGATCGCCGAGCTCCAACAGAGACTGAAAACGGCACAAGGATCGTCGAGCTTGGCTCGACCACCGTCGAGCCTTGTTTCCGCACCCGAGCTCGGTCTCGGCGTGCCGGGCTTCGTTCGACCATCGTCGAGCTCGGCTCGACTATTGCCGAGCTCGGGCTCGGCATGCTGGTTGGTCTGAGCCGGCCGGTTCAACTCCTGTCGACCACTCGCGGGATAAGAAGAAAAGGGGAAGGGAGAGGAGCACAGGTCCTCTAGAGATAAGAAGAAGGAGAGGAGCTACATTGCTAAAAAGCCAAAGAAACTGAGTGAATCTGATTCTTCAGACTCCAGTGATGATGAGGAAGCCTACTTCGGGATAATGAGTCGCTCCGACTCAGAAGGAGACTATTCCCCATTTATTGGGAAGGTAAAAGATCGTACCCCTCTCTCTGACTCTGACTCTAAGTCTCCTGATGATGATCTCGAGAACAGCCCATCTGCCCGTGAAGCTGAGCTCCTCGAAAAGTATGAGCTTCTGCTCAATACCTTTGAGGAATATCGCAAGAGGTTGAGGGCTCAGAAAAAGGAAGTCAAATTCCTTGAGGCTGGGGGTATATCCCTAAGAGAAGAGATCACTAGCTTGATTTCTCTCCGACAGGAACACCTGGACCTGACTTCTGAGCACTCAGAGTCTCTAAGGCTCCTTGACCAAAAACAGGAAAAAATCAACAAGTTGGAAGAATAGCTTGCGGCAGAAAGGAAGATTGTCAAAAGCTTCTCCATGCCCAAGACCGTTCTTCCTCTGGTTGATGAATTCTCTGCTCAGGCTAAAGGGGTTGGATTAGGGCATGTGGGTGTGCCTGGTAAATCATCTAGGAGAAACAGAAAACAGAGGAAAAATAAGGTTGCCAAGAAGGCTTCTGCTGCAGAAAAGGGAAATGCCCCACTCGATCCTGTTTTATTCAGAAATCCTGAATTTCCTTGCAATGAGCAGGACTTTGAGTCAACTTATGGACACTTCTTTCGGCCCTCGATTGAAAATCCCAAGAGCCGGTATGATGGTTGGACCTTCACCCGAAACTACGGTGACAGTGTCTTCAAGACACCTTATGAGGAAATCTAAGTGGAGAATTATGGTCACTTCTCTAGCGGCCATAATAGGAAGCAGGCTCCAAAATCCAAGCCTGTTATACTGAAGGAACAGGAAGTGAAGAAATCATGTGACTGCTGTCATCATGATGCCTCCACCTCCAGATCCAAGGCCCCGGCTGGACCCACCGTACCAAGGGTGAAGATGGAGCCTAGGAAGCGGTACAACAGGTTTGACTGTTGGTGCTGTGGCAAAGTTGGGTCACTTTGCCGTGGATTGTTGGTTTAATCCAAGATTCAACGAGACTCCTCATGTTAGCAATGCGAGGCCAACCACTCGTAGGGTTAACCACCCAAGGGGGAGTGTGATAACAAGGAATCAAGGACCCAAGTTCGATTGGGTTCCTAAGGGAAACTAATTCTGTTTTGCAGGTATGTCCAAAGGCCACCAAAACGCCAATCTGGTACTTGGACAGTGGATGTTCCCGGCATATGACCGGGATAAAAAGCCTGTTGCGTGATTACTCCCCAGTCGAAAATGGACCCAAAGTCATCTTTGGAGGATCTGATCGAGGAGTCACCAGGGGTTATGGTATGATTTCCAACGGTGTATTCTCTATCACTGACGTGGCCTATATTGAAGGGTTAAATCATAACCTGATTAGTGTAAGCCAGTTGTGTGATAAAGGATACGGCGTTAAGTTCTGCAAGGATAAGTTCTTGATAATATCGTGTGCCTCTTCGGAGATGGTATTAACTGGCATTAGGAGCAGAAATATCTTTTGCTTAGATTTTATTAGCTTAGACTCTTCTACCCCCGTGTGCCTAGTAGCAAAAGGCAGTGCATCTCTTTGTGAGCAATGACACAAGAGATTATCATATATTAATTTCAAGACTATTAATATGTTGTTTTCCAAGAATTTAGTAAGGGATGCCCCTACTATTAAGTGCATCAAAGATAGTCCCTGTCTTGCATGCCAAAATGGCAAACAGACTCGGGCTACCTTTAAGGGCATTGCAGACAAAGACTCCTCCAGATGTCTTTATCTTCTGCATATGAACTTGTTTGGTCCAGTGCAAGTTCATAGCTTAGGAGGCAAATCGTATACGCTAGTGATTGTTGATGATCACTCTCGGTTTATGTGGGTGTTCTTCTTGAAATGAAAGTCAGATATGTTTGACATCCTCACTAATTTTATCAAGCAGATTCAGAACAAACTTAACTGCTCCGTGGTCAAAATCAGAAGTGACCATGGAACAGAATTCGAGTCTGGTGCTATGACAGAATTTTGTGAAGAATATGGTATCTTTCATGAGTTTTCCTCCCCGCGTACTCCTCGGCAAAACGGAGTTGCAGAGAGGAGAAATAGAACACTCATTGAAGCATGTACGACAATGTTGAATGACGCTTCTCTTCCAGAGTACTTCTGGGCAGAGACGGTCAATACGGCTTGTCATGTGCAGAACTGAGCTTTGATCAACAAGAATCATCGTAAGACGCCTTATGAGCTATTGAAAGGCAGGAAACCGACCATGTCCTATTTAAGGATTTTTGGCTGCAGATGCTATGTACTCAATAATGGGAAGTACCCACGTACTAAATTCATAGAAAAATGCTTCGAAGGCATCTTCATGGGCTACAGTAGCCATAGTCGGGCATATAGGGTCTTCAATAAGAAAACCCTAGTGGTAGAAGAGTCCATTAATGTTGTTTTTGATGAAGGAAGCTTGCTTCATAGCGATTCTTCCAGTGGCATTCTTGAAGATGCAGGTGCAAGGCTTGAACAGCTAAGTCTCGATGAGACTGCTAAAGGTGCAACTCCCAAGTACGTCAAGGTTTCCACCTCATCGCCAACTGGAGAAGATGATGATCAGGATGGAGAAAATCTCCCAGAAGAGGGAGGAGCCCGAGAAGCTGTTAGAGCTCCAGATGCCAGACTCTTAGAGCTCCGACACGTGAGGGATCATCCTAGAGATCAGATCATAGGAGATCCTCGGGACGGTGTCAGAACTCGCAGAGTTACAATTAACGAGATTCTGCACCTTAGTTTTCTGTCACAGGTTGAGCCAAAGAAGTTCGACGAAGCGAACAAAGATGCATCATGGATATTGGCAATGCAAGATGAACTGCATCAATTCGAACGATGCAACGTCTGGACGCTTGTTACCAGACCAAAGAAACAGAATGTGATCGGCACCAAGTGGATCTTCAGAAACAAACTGGATGAACACGGTGTTATCATCAAGAACAAGGCCAGACTGGTTGCACAAAGCTACAGACAGGAGGAGGGGATTGATTTCGACGAAACCTTTGCACCAGTTGTAAGGCTGGAGGCGATTAGATTGTTCCTGGCATATGCCTCTCACAAAGGATTCACTGTCTATCAGATGGACGTGAAATCTGCATTCCTAAATGGAAATTTGAAAGAGGAAGTATATGTCGTGCAACCCCCAGGTTTTGTTAATCCATCACTTCCTAATCATGTTTATTTTCTTAATAAAGCATTATATGGCTTAAAACAAGCTCCTCGAACTTGGTATGAGACTCTGTCTAGTTTTCTTCTTGAGAACAAGTTCTCGAGAGGAAAAATAGATAAGACATTGTTTCTTCGGGAAGTCAAAGGCAAGATTCTGCTGGTGCAAATCTATATCGATGACATAATATTCGGCTCAACGAACAACAATCTTTGCAAGAAGTTTTCTAAACTTATGCAAGAAAAGTTTGAAATGAGCAGCATGGGAGAGCTAAAGTATTTCTTGGGACTTCAAGTGAAACAGTCTGAGGATGGAATTTTCATTTCTCAGACGAAGTTCACAAATGAACTCCTAAAGAAATTCAGAATAGAGAATGCAACCTCTATGACGACTCCAATGGGATCCACTGTGTCTCTAGACAAGGATGAGAAAGGGAAACCTTTTGATGAAACCAAATACAGAAGCATAATTGGATCCTTGCTCTACCATACTGCTAGTAGACCAGATATTATGTTTTCCGCATGCGTTTGTGCCAGATATCAGGTGAACACTAAGGAATCTCATTATGTCGCTGCAAAGCGAATTCTTAGATACCTTAAAGGTACACCAAATCTTGGCTTATGGTACCCAAGAAACAATGATGTCGAGTTGATAGGCTTTTCAGATGCTAACTTTGCAGAAAGCAGGGATGATAGGAAAAGCACTTCCGGGACGTGCCAATTCCTCGGAAGAAGGCTTATTTCATGGAACAGTAAAAAGTAGAACTGTATCGCAACCTCCAGGGCTGAATCTGAGTACATCTCAGCAGGCAGCTGTTGCGCACAACTTCTATGGATCAGAAATCAACTCGAAGATTATGACTTGCAGTTAAGAGAAGTTCCTATGTATTGCGACTCCTCGAGCGCAATAGCAATTGCGAACAATCCAGTGTCGCACAGCAGAACACAGCATATTGAAGTGCGCTACCACTTCATTCGGGAGCATGTGGAAAACAAAGATATCTCTCTCTGCTATGTCCCCACGGATAAGCAGATTGCAGATATCTTCACAAAGCCCCTAGACGAGGCCAAGTTATGTCTCTTCAAAACTGAACTCAGTATGCTGAACTATGACGATTGAAGACTTAAGGGCTCAAGGCTCTTGGATCAAGGGGGAGCATCAGCAAGGAACTCAAGATCGAGCACGGATGCAAGAACTGAGGGGGAGCATTTGGCTCCAAGTGAAGTCCCAGATTTGCAAAAGCTGAAAAGGGGGAGATTACCCTCTCGGCTAAGGCTAAGGTGGCTGCCAATGTTAAGTATGCTCTCAGGAAAATGGTAATGAATTTCACTCTCAACTGAATTTTTAGTTTATGATTTTCATTCCCATCTGTTCTATTCACCTTAGCTTGTAGGGTTTAGGCTTCTTCAAATAGGGGGAGATTTTTGGGTATTATATCCATAATGTACCTGATTTGAAGAAGCCCCTGAACAAGCTAAGTTGAATTAACAATGTATTTGACGATCTTCTATCAAGTTGTGCTTGCAGCTATTCCATGCTAAGTACATACCAATGTCAGGGTGCAGTGGGTCAATATACACAGTTCTGCGCAACATAATCCCTCGTTGAGCAGATCAGTGTGTTGACTCACGTGTGCTCTCTCTATTGGAGTGTACTTATTTTCAAGTACATGGTCGAGATAGATCAAGAGCAGAAGAGGAGCAAAGATGGGTCAAAGACCAAGTTCATAGGAAGGAAGAGAAAATCATATAAGTTAAAATCGACGGGAATCACTAAGTCATTCCCGCCGACTTCGACAGGAGTCACTTTTGATTCTCGCCGATTCGACGAGAATCCGTCTGCATTCCCGCCGACCTCTTCCGGATGACTGTTTTCCTACAAGAATTCTGCTAAGGCAGAATCGATGGGAATCACCAAGTGATTCTCGCCGACTTTGACGGGAATCGTTGTGATTCCCGCCGATTCGACGAGAATCAGTTTGCATTCCTCCCGATTCCCACCGGCTGACAAGGTTTCCAACTAGAATTCAGCCAAGGCAGAATCGAAGAGAATCGTGAGTGATTCCCGCCGACTTTGACAGGAATCACCAACGATTCTTGCCGATTTTGCCTTAGGCAATTTTCGTCTGTTCACTTGACCAAACAAAGAAGCCGTGCGCTATTTCGGTCGGGGCTAGGGTTTCTCCATGTGGGTCCCACAACGGTCATTAGGGTTGGCTCGGTAATATATACATACGTATTTCGAACTTCTACAGCAACTCATTCACGCGAAATCAAAAAGTCGACGTCGTGCCCTAACTGATCGCGGAAAATTGCCGATCGCTGTCGCCGCTCGCAAGCTCGTCACCGCCGCAGATCTCAGAGCTTCTTTGATCTTCCGACGACAGTACCGAGGCTAGCAGTGCGTCTCACGCATCTCTCTTGAGATCTCTTGTCTCTCGATTCGTTGAACGAGGTTTGTTCTTCATTTTGAATCGATTGAGACAAATGATCCAACTAAGATCGTTCGTAGACCTTGCTTGCTTCGTCAAGAAGTTTGGATCTACAAAGCATCGCCGCCGTAATCACTTGCTGCCACCGATCTATACAAGATCCTCTCCAAGAGATTACTCCGGTTATGGACTCTTCGCATCTTTCAAGAAAGCTTCAACGATCGAAGAAGGACATCGAAAACTCCAAAAGTTTGTTTGTATTTTCGTTACATTCAATTTTAGTTTATTGTAAAGGTATTTTAATTCCTAGTTGTAAGGGTTGGGTGCAACCCATGGTGGAGTAGTGACACTTTTAGTTGGAAGGGTTCCTTCCGTAGTGTGAGGATTGGACTTCAATCCGGTTGGAGAAGTGACCGAGTCGTCCCTTGGTGGGAGATAGGTCAAAGGGGGAAAGTGGACGTACCCAAATCGGGGAACCACTATAATTTCTTGTGTATTTTCTGTGCCGTGTTTGTTTATTTGTTCAGGTAAATTTTATTCCGCAAAAGACTGCACGACACCTATTCCCCCCCCCCCCCATAGGTGGATTTAGTCGACACTAGATACTTTCAGTGGTGATAAATAACATTCGTCGACCAAACCTCAATGTAGAGGGCAAACTTCTGGTGGATATTCTTGGCAAAGTTCTTCTATGCAAGACATCTTCCATAAGCTTCATCAGTGCCGATCTCTTTTATATGATGACAGCCATTATCTGTAGAAAGAAGTTTCAGTTTGGTATGATGATTCTCGGCAAGATAATAGAAAGCATTCAGGCTACCAACTATGCTAGGATTATTTCGCCACTCCTGCATGAGTTTAATCCAGAATTTTTTGATTTATCCAAGGGCACAACTCTTCATCACATGAAGAAAGTTTCTGTTTCTTCCATTCAAAGATGTGAACTTCAACTGAAGAATCCAGCCCAAGCTGTCAAGGCTCATGACCATCCAGAAATTGAGGACAGGACTCCATCTCCTTCTCTAACTCAAGTAACTTGCACATCTGGTGTAGCTGCTGAGGGGGAGCCTACTCCTTCAGTTCAAGAGGAAAGAATCCCTGCCCCTCCTCCTCATGCTGCTCTCCACCCAGCCACCCCTGAAGAGGCAATCTCAGATTCCCAAGTGCAAGAAAATATCCTTTCTACTGCAGAAGATATTAATCAGATGATAGAAGAATTGTCTTCAATAGAGCCTCTTCCTCCCTTCCAACCAGAAAAATCTCCATCTCCAGAAGCAACTCCAGCACCATCACCCTCTCAACACCATTCTGAACCAGAATCCTCTATTCCCCAGTCACCTGCTACTGATATAGAAGAAGAAGAAGAAACAGTTTAGATATCTGATGAGAAGGGAGAATCCCCAGAACCAGCTGAAGCTCCTCTAAAGAGCTTGGATTTCACTCTTCCTACCTTTCTTGGTGAGGAAGGTGATTTTCTGATTCACACTACAAGGGCTCAGAGTTCAGTGGTAATTGAAGAAATTGTTCCATGGACTGCTCCTCCTCCTCCAGTTCCTCAAGCTGAAACTCCTTCTCCTTCTCCTGCTTCAAATGATATTTTGGGTAAGATAGAATTGATGCTCTTGCAACATAGAAAATACTTTGATGATTCTCTAAAGGCTATTACAGAAAAGGTTATTGTTCTAGAAAAAGAGATGAGCAGAGGTTTTGCTTAAATCTAGCATAATACTGATGAGCTGAAACACCTTTTCAAAATAGGTGGGAAAGCTCTGGACCACACTATCATCAACATTGGTCAGGTGATGGACCAATCAGTAACTCTTACAAATAATCAGATCGAGTTGGAAAAGAAAGCCAATGAGCTTAACTTCAATGCTTGTGAAGAAGTGGGTAAGTTTAAAGAGGATGTTATAGGGACCCTCTCTGTAGAAGTCAGAAAGGGGGAGAGTTTATTCAAAGAATACTTGGAAAAAAATCAGATGCCAACATGAACACTCTCTGGGAAGCAAAGTTAAAGGAAATTCGTGCTGATGTGCAAACTCAGATAGATGGTGTAAAGTTTCACATGTATGATACAGCAGTATGGATGCATAATCAGATATTCCCTGACTTTCCAGCAGATCCAAATCTAATTCATCATCATCTAAACCCTCTTGCTTAGCATCAGCCAGTTCAACAGTCTGCTCAACAACCAATAATCTCACCAAGGCCTGAAGGATCAGAATCTCCTCCTCTAGAAACCTATGCTCAGGTGTGGGAAACTGATCTGCCTCAAGAACAACCCGAAGCACCTATTCCTAAATGAAGGAAGTATGGTGATGGAGCTTCTGCTAGCAAGTCCATTCCAAACCCAGAAATAGAAAATAGGAAAGATCAAGAATTTATAGAGATTTGGAGCCCTACATCTAAGTTATTAATCCTTGATACTCTCAAATTAGTTATGGACTATAATAAGAATAGACATGATCATTACAGCTCCCATGAGTGGGACTTGTATGAGAAATCTATTACTAAAAGAAGAAACTAAGATAGAGAGAATGGAAGGAATAACCCAATTATTCCTCAAAGACCACCAAAGTATTATCCAAAATCATTCAGCTACCAAAGAAGACAGCAAGAAAAGAAAGACAGACAACAATAACAACATCAAGCCAAGGAATTACAAAAGACTTAGATTGTGGTTGAGATTGTGTGGAAATGAAATTCATGGAAAATTCTATATATATAAATCTTTAATTTTGATGATATATTTTTTTCTTCATTCTTAGCATTTTATTCTCTTTATCACTGTACTATCTGGTCATTTTATTTGTTTATCTTGGAGTAATTCACCATAGTGTAGATGATTCTGACTTCTACAAATAAGTGGAGATTGTTGGGTATTGTATCAACAATAACCTAGATTTGTATGAAGTCACCCTTAAACTAAGATGAATTAAGGTGTATTTGATGTCTTGTTTAAGTTATGTGTTTACAGGACTTAATTGCCAAGGGTAGACCAATGTCAGTCTACAATGAGTCACCAAACACAGGACCATATAATATAATCTCTCATTGTGTGATCCATGGTATTGACTCATGTATAGCCTCTCTATTGGGATACACTTCATCTTCAAGCACTATACTTGTAGGAGAAAGACTTATTGCTGATTTCATTAAAGAAAGAAAAATTTTAAGGAAGCTAAAAATTTTCTAAATGTTTTACTCGAGAAGGACTTGAGTACTCGAGTAGATTTTCCGTGAGTACTCGAGTGGGCTAAGTCTAGATTTCGAGTAAGGGAAATAGTTCTCGAGAAGACTGAACTTAGTTCTCGAGAAGACTGAACTTAGTTCTCGAGAAGCTAATTTTATTACTTGAGTAGATCTCTCCTTGTTCTCGAGTTAACAGAGATTTCTAGCTCAGCATTTTATCTAAATGTAGTACTCGAGTAGCTATAAGCCTTTACTCGAGTAGTTCATACTTTGTCTTGAGTGATAGAAGTCAAGTACTCGAGAAGCATACCTTTTACTCGAGTAGTGAAGTACCTCTACTCGAGAAGTCCATCTACTTCTCGAGAAGTCAAGATTTGTTGCTCGAGTATCCAGAATTATTTTCCAGGATTTTCTCCAAGTCTTATACTCGAGAAGCTTACATCCATTTCTCGAGAAACAAACTGAGTACTCGAGTAATCCACATTCCACTCAAGTAATGAAGTTGATTTTCCTGAAATTTCCTTAAGTGCTGCTTCTCGAGAACCTTGTAGTTGTTTTCTCGAGAACAAGACTTTGTTCTCGAGTAGTATTATCTTCACTCGAGAACTGAAGTTCTTTTTCTCTGAAATTTCGTTAAGTGACAAGACGCGTTTTCAAAATAATTTCCTTAATTATTGGTTCACGTGTCTGAGTTATTTATGATTATGACTGTTGGTTGATTCCTATAAAAGGTCTAATTGCATTTGACTAACCCTAAGGAAGATTAATAGAGAGAGAAAAAAGTTTCTGAATCGGGCTTTATTCATTCTAAATGGGGAAGAACCGCGCTGCTGCTCATTGTCTTCATAGACTCCGATCTTCTCGATCCAAAGGATTCAGACAAGAAGAATCAACAGATCAAGTCTTCTCTGCCACCGCACATCTCTTTCTTGATCGTGGTGATTCTAAGTTTTCAGATCCAAGTAAACTCAGATTTCTTCCTCAACATTTCTGAAAGGGCTTTTCAATTTTCAAGAAGGAAGAAGCCGAGTCTTTGTCAGATCTGTGAAGACAAGTTTGTTTATTTTTTGTAAATCATTTTATTCTTGTAGGAGAGATTTTGTCTCTGAGTTTTTAGGAATTTTTTCTTCCGAGTGTAGATCCATTTTTGTGGATCGAGTTGTAGGGGCGTTGCTCCGAGTTGTAGGATTGGTTTTCAATTCGAGGAAATAGTGAAGTAGCTGATTCTAGCGTGTTGCTAGATCGGTGATATGGAGAGTGGACGTACCCAAGATTGGAGAATCACTATATATCTGGTGTACTCTGTGTTGTGTGTGCTTGTTTTCTGTGTTTCACACGCTCAATTTTTTATTCCGCAAAAAGACGCAGACCTCACCTATTCACCCCTCCCCCCTCTAGGTGATTTAGGTAGACAATTAAAAACATCAGAAGTAGAGCAGAACGGCGAACGCAACTAACCTAGAGGGAGGAGAAGATGTCTTTTAATTGGGAGGAGTTTGAAGTCGCAATGAGGAGGATATTCTGAGAAGATGAGAGTTGTGAGGATTTTTGTGAGGACTTTCTGCGCCGATGCCGTGCGAGAGGGGATTTTCTGATCTGATGATGAAGCGGGAGGAGAAAATGCGATGACAGTGGAGGTAGGATGTCGTGCAGGAGGGGACTTACCATTCTGATGCAACACATTTTTTTCTTTTTGGCCATTCCATGCAGGAGGGTTTAGTCATTGTCGTGCAAGAGGGTTTAGAGAGTGTTTCATGAGGGTGGCAGTCGAGGTAGGCCATTTCGATGTAACTGGTATTTAA
This sequence comes from Platanthera zijinensis, assembly GCA_039513925.1. Taxonomy (NCBI): domain Eukaryota; kingdom Viridiplantae; phylum Streptophyta; class Magnoliopsida; order Asparagales; family Orchidaceae; genus Platanthera; species Platanthera zijinensis. Next base: position 205,239,749 of record CM077081.1, on the reverse strand, counting down.
TAAGCTTTTGCAGTTTTGCTTGTTATTTTGTCTTTTCCGGAATATAGCTTCATGAGGATTTATTAAATAGACAAATAAAATTTATAGGGACCGTACCTCCACTGCCTACTGGTTTATTCCAGATTTCCAGCAGTCTTTTCCGGGATAGTTAATAAAGCTTAACTATTTTGTTTATTTGGATGTTACTATTGAGATGGTTTGTAATTTAAAGTTCCGACGGTCAAGATTAAAAGATCGGCATGCCTTTGAAATATGCATATTCGTTTATGTAATATATATATATATATATATATATATATATATATATATATATATAATGTTCTGTCAGAACTTTAGACAGCGGTTATTCTAAGAATCACTGTCTAAAGTTCTATGTATATATATATTAGTATAAATTTTTTAAAATTTTTGGGGAGCCCGGGCCCCCATGCCCCGCGGATCCATCCCCATTGTTGATATGAACCAAAGTTTTAACATCATTATAAGTGAGCTAAGAGGACTTGTAAAAAAAATCTCAGTCAATGAGATAAATGAAAAGATCCTTAAGTGTTTACTTTGTAACACCCCAAATCCCGATTTGGAGTTTAGGTTGGGCGACACGGCCTGGGACACGGGCGTGTCCCAGGGCATGTCAAGCTCTCGGTACTCGAGTGGGTCTCGAGTAGGACTCGAGTGGGCGTCGAGTGTGTCTCGAGTGAGGCACACGGCCTGGGACACGGGCGTGTCCCAGAGCATGTCCTTCACTGTGCGTGTCGAATTGTCAACACAATTTCAGTCAACGATTGTTGAGTGAGGCGACACGGCCTGGGACACGGGCGTGTCCCAGGGCGTGTCCTGCTCGGGTTGGAAACGGGCGGCGTTGAGTGGCGTTGAGTATCGAATATGGCATATGACATGGGCATATCACAGGGGCATGTTTGGCACACGGCTAAGGACAGGGGCGTGTGCCTTAGCTGTGTTCTTCTCGGGGGAGTTGGTTCTGTTGGGTATTGTATCCACAATTACCTGGATTTGAAGAAGCCTTCGGTCAAGCTAAGATGAATTCACAATGTATTTGACGATATTTCTTCAAGATTATGCTTGCAGCTATTCCATGCTAAGTACACACCAATGTCAGGGTGCAGTGGGTTAATATACACGGGTCTGCGCAACGTAATCCCTCGTTGAGCAGATCAGTGTGTTGACTCATGTGTGCTCTCTCTATTGGAGTGTACTTATTTTCAAGTACAGGGTTGAGATAGATTAAGAGCAGAAAATGAGAAAGGATGAGTCAAAGACCAAGTCATGGGAAGAAAGAAGAAAAATCTTCTAAGGAAAATTCGACGGGAATCACTAAGTGATTCTCGCCGATTCGACGGGAATCACTAGTGATTCTCGTCGAATCGTCGAGAATCACTCGCCGATTCCCACTAACTGCATCCAGCTGAAAGTTCGCCTTAAGGAATTCTGCTAAGTCAGAATCGATGAGAATCATTAACTGATTCTCGCCGAATCGTCGAGAATGACTTTGCATTCTCGCCAATTCGTCGAGAATGGTCTTGATTCTCGCTGATTCCCTCCGAATGGCAAGCTTTTCAACTGAAACTCTACCAAGGATAATTCGACGAGAATCATGAGTGATTCCCGCCGACTTCGACGGGAATCACCAATGATTCCCGCCGAATTTGCCTTAGGCGATTTTTATCTATTCGCTGGACCGAACCAAGATAACTGGCGCTGTTTTGACCGGGCCTAGGGTATCTTCTTATGGGCCCCACAACGGTCATTTAGGGTTGTTCTACAGTATATATACTCGCTTATCTCGAACTTCAACTGAAGCGATTCACGGAAAAATGAAAGCAGCCGTGCTTGACCTAGCCGATCGCGGAACTCCACTGCACGCCGTCGCCACTCACAAGTTGTCGCCTCCACCGATCTTAGACCTTCTCTGATCGTCCGGCGACAGGACCGAGGTAAGCCTTGCGTCTCACGCATCTCTCTCGAGATCCCTTGTCTCTTAATTTGTTGAACGAAGTTAGATCTTCTTTCCGAATCAATTGAGACGACCGGTCCGATTGAGATCGTTTGTAGACCTTGCTTGTCTCGTCAAGAAGTTTGGATCTACAAAGCATCTCCGCCGCAATCATTTGTCGCCGCCGATCTCGGGAAGATCCTCTCCAAGAGAGTGCTCCGGTCGTGGACTCTTCGTCTTCATCAAGAACGCATCAACGAACGAAGAGGGACATCGGGTTCTCCATACTTGAAGTTTGTATTTTTTATACATTCTAATTTTCGTGTTGTTGTAAAGGAATAGTGATTCCTCGTTGTAAGGGTTGGGTGCAACCCGTGGTGGAGGAGTAGTGACTCCTTCGGGTGGAAGGGTTTCTTCCATAGTGTGAGGATTGGATTTCAATCCGTTTGGTGAAGTGATCGAGTCGTCCCTTGTTGGGAGATAGGTCGTAAGGGGAGAGTGGACGTACCCAAATCGGGGAACCACTATAATTGTTTTTGTGCTTTTCTGTACTGTGGTTGTTTTCTTGTGCAGGTTATTTTTCATTCTACAAAAGACTGCAAATCACATATCCCCCCATAGGTGAATTTAGTTGACACTAGATAACTTTCAAGTGGTATCAGAGGGAGGTTCGTCGTCAATAAGGTTAACACCTTGAGTAAGATCCCATATCTGGTGTCAAGAAGAAAACAAGACTCAAGCATGGAGCTATACTCTGATGTCTCTCCTCTGAGACTCCCTGCCTGCACAACGGAGTATTATCCCATCTAGAAGATGAGAGTTATGTTTCATCTGGAGGCCATTGACCCTCGCGCATCATTCATTATGGAAGAGGGTACCTTCATTCCCATGAAGGCTTCCGGATCTGGAAAAGATCTCCAAATCCCCAAGATTCCCGAAGAGATGTCTGAGACTGAGCTCTCACTTTTCAACCTGGACAAGCTGATTCATCAGATCATCACTGACGTTTGGTCTAGATCATCTCGTTCAAGATTGGACAAGTGTAAGACTGCAAAGTGTATGTGGCAAACTAACTCTGACCTCATGGAGGGAACAGAGACAGCTAGGACTGGATGCCAGCAAGAGGATGAAGCCTATGTGGGGGTCCTTATCTCTGAAGATGAAAGTCAAGACAAATCTCTCAATATCAGGGCTCCAGTGTCTCTATCTGAGACTGAAGAAGAGATTGAGAAATGCAGTTCTGATGAAGCTGACACATCAGTCTCTATAGAGCTTAACGTTAACCCTGATCATCATAATCAGGATCAGGTATCTTCCTTATCTTGCTCCTTGCCTCTTGAATCTCCTGAAGACAGGAGAAGTTCAGAGGGTTGTCCATCAAGTGATGCAAGGGAGATTGACAGCTTCAATCAAAAGATTGAAACTCTTGATTCCCTTCGTAGTGCCCTTCAGAGGAGCAACTTGCTTGTTGAGGAACAAGCTAAGGAGATTGCTCAGTTGAGGACCATGATGGACCTCCAATTGGAATCCATCAAGGTGAAGGACTCAAAAATCTCGGATCTAGAGTTTTCACTAGAGACCGAGAAGAGAATAGTATCTAACATTTCCAAGGTAGATGCTATTAAGAGAAATGGAGAAAACGGGTGGATCTCACGAATTATAAAATCGTGGAGAAATTGGGAAACTATTTTCAGACCCCCCCCCCCCCCCACACACCAAGTAGGAAGGGCACACATCATGCCTTCAGGTATGACCATAAGAACAACCATGGTCACTGCAAGAATGATCAACCCTCATGTGGAAGTACCCATAGTGCAAGTGCTGTTATGGCTACCCATGAGAAAATACATTTGGCTCATCATGAACCTTTTGTATTCTCTGCCTTAGCCTCAACACTTCATGAGATTGCAGGAACCAGCTCTCACAGTAACTCTCACCACCCTAGGACAAAGGGAAAGGGGGTTGGGAAACATGTAGCTAGTACTAATGGGGCTCCCGGATGTGTGCTAACTGAAAAGAAGGCACCACCTCCCAGGCCTCATGACACTCACCACATGTTCTCCATCCACCCTCCCTCGTGTCTCGGTGGAAAGGGAAAATCTGTGAGCAGAACCTACTCTGCCCCTATCAGACCTAAGATCATGACTAACTCAGTCAGTAGATCTGGTCAGAAAAGGAGATACAACATTCATGAGTGTTGGTGTTGTGGCAAAGTGGGTCACTTTGTCATAGATTGTTGGCACAATCCTTCTGTGCCAAGGGCAAGGGTATGTCCACCTCCTTTGGCTAGAGATAGCCTTCCTGACAGGAATCCTGTAGGAAGGCATTCGGTATTTTTTGCTGACAAGAACCTAAGACCCAATACATATTGGGTTCCTAAGGTAAGGTAATTCATTTTTGTAGGATATTCTAGGTTCCCGTGAATTTGATGGGACCTAGACATGAGATGTTCCAAGAATGATATGGAACAAGTATATGGGATAAGAGATAGTGCAAACAACAATGGCCTACTCCAACTGGATACCTGGTGTACTTCAAATAGAGGATCTGAATGATCAACTTAATGATCCCAGGTACGCGCATTCAGTTTCGAAACTTTAGTCGCATTACATAGATGCTTTTATATATATATATATATATATATCCAAACGAATATGTAAATTCTCTTTCTAAAGTAAATGTATATATATATACATATATGTTCACACACCTGATGATAGGACACGAAGGCTAATACCTCAATGATCCCTAGTTGGAAATCTGATGATTTTGTTTTATATATACATATCCAAGTGATAATGTATAACAATGGGTGTCAATCAGTCCGATGAAAATCAAGGAGCGTGTACCAGTAGCTATAATGGAAATTCTACACTTTTGACTCACCTAGAATTACCCAGTACTTACGTCTAAGGTTAACATTCATTCAACTCGACCTAGGTTTTCTGACCAAAAAATGAAAAAGGGGGCAAAAGATTTGAAATCAAAACGGACAGTAGAAATATGCCCTTTACAGTGGAAAGAGCGGCTACCCCAGAGTTCGGTTGATTTAAATAGCGTAACTCTCGGTTTGACTCCTCACCTTCCAGAACTCGCGAAAGTCCCGTCGACTTCCCAGAAATCTCGCCGAATCCGTCGGTCGTGCGGAAGTTGCTTCCTTGCTTCTGTCGCCTGGTGTTCTCCGCCTTCCGTCGACTCCACCGCAGTCCTCCCTTAGTCGGCTCTATGGTCTCATCGACGACATCATCTGGACGCAAGGAACGTGCCGACTCACTGTCAGTTTTCCCTCTCCCGTCGACTCCCATTCCGGTCACCAATGGTCCTAACGCAAGCCAATTAGGGTCTCTCTCAGCTCTGAGCTAGGGTAATGTCCATTCCTCCGTGAACCAAACTTGTTTATATCTTGTCTAGTGTAGCTCCTAAACTAGAGTTTCTGATAAGGGTTTGGTCCCTTGGACGTTACTTGTTTTGGTTTGCAATGGCTCCTCGAACCACGGTTGGGCTCCTCACCGGGAGTGAGTTAGTTAGGACCGGCTTCTCCCATGCCTCTGATGAGTTCAGGAACATTATCCTGATGCTTGAAGAAACCGGCCTCTCCTTTATACTTGAGCACCCGTGCAAGATTCTGGATAAAGAAGTGCTTGAATTCTTTGTAACCGCGAAGCTACGGCATGAGGATACCGTGATTAAGAGTAAGATTGCTGGTCTACGGATCAAGATGTCCGCAGAAAAATAATCACGACATTTGCAGCTCAACAGTGTTGAACAAGAGGACTACCTGGAGGAAGATGATCGTGCCAGGACTCTCCTGTTCTGTGGACTCGCTCGAGGGACTAAGTCTATCAAGCGCAAGGAAATGAATGAGGAAGGGAATCTCCTCTCTGATATTATTGGGAAGGTCCTGATCTGCAAACCGGGCTCCCATGATCATATCTCTGGTGATATGTTCAAAATCCTAGTGGCCGTAGTATGTAGAAAAAGATACAACTGGGGGGGCAAGCTGTTTGAGAAGATTAAAGATACTCTTCGAACCCCCAACTTTGGGAGGATCATCAGCCTGTACCTCAATCAGATGGATGGAGACAAGTTTGACATGAGTAAGGGAGTTCCTCTCCACTACTTGAAGAAAATGGACTCCAGTGTGTTTGACAGATGGGAAAGGAGGATTGGACAAGGAGGTGCGGCTGAAGCCCATGGTGCGGATGATGATGAAGACAACATAGCTCCAGAATACCGAAGTCCCTTGGATGAACCCAGTGACGTTCCTGATTTGTTGCATGCAGGAACTGAGGGGGGGTCGTTACACATTCCTTCTGATGCCCTCAAGACGGAAGTCTCAGGTTCAGATCATGCAAATGCAGTCAATGACATTACCAAGATTGCAAAGGATGCAGTAGCTACCCTCGCCAATGATCAGGTTGAAGAGGAGGAAGACGAGGAGGACATGGAAAATGCTGCAGTTGACAATGATGATATGGAAAATGAGGTTGCTGATGAGGTGAATGATGAAGTAGTTGAAAATGAAATGACCATGATGGTGATGGTAGAGACACGGGGTGATGTTGAAGTCCTCTCTGAGGAATAGGCTCCATTGAAATTTCCTGAGGAATCTGGTGCAGCAATGGAGGGGGAGTCCTCTCAACATAGGATGATAAGTATACATGAGAAAACTACAGAGGCTGCCCCAATCCCCCCACTAGAGACTGTGAACTTATCAAGCTCTCCCAGTGAATCTGCAGAAGAGCACGACCAGGGCATGCCTCAGGGTTATCCACTAAGACCTAACCTGGCAAATCACACGGTGAATATCATTCAAGGTATAGTTGATGAACTGAAAACTTTTTTTGAACAATCTCACAACAAAGTGCTAAAACGAATTAAATAATCTGAGGAGCTAATGCTTAAGAATGTTGTGGAAATAAATCATAAACTTGATCTGATGGAACAGAAGTTTGATGCCAAGTATGCAGAGGCCGGCACTGCATTAAATCTTCTAATGTAAGGACTCCAGAAGAACACAGCTGATCTAGCAGTGGTGAACCAAAATGCACATGTTGTGGCCGACAACATCAAGCTATTCGATGCCAACATGGTGACTCTCAACGTAAATCAGACTTCCCTTCTAACTGAGTTCACTAAGACTACAAAGCATATAGATTAGTCACTGCATTCTTATGCAAACTCAATTGCCCTAGAAGCCAAAAAGGAGGAGAATGAATATAAAGCTAAGATGGCAGGGCTAGAACAAATTATGGTCGACAACTTCAAGCAATCAAATAAGTATGTTTTTGAAAGCTGTCACTGGCTAGTTCAGCAAGCTTCCGGTATACAAATTCCAATTCCGGTTCCTTCTCCTGATGAGGTTACCACTGTTGCTGATAATGTTCCAAGTTCTGAGGAGGTTCCCCTGAGTGAAGCTGAGGTCGGGAAGGCTGCCAGGGCCACTGGCAAGGCTGCTCTCAGGGCTATGTTTGATTATGAGGCCATTGAAAAAGGCAAAAGAAAACTTCAAGAAGGGACGTCCAAAGAGACTCCAACTGAGAAGAAAGTAAGATTGAAGGAGAGTGAAGTGCAAAATGAACGATGGAGTCCTATCTCGAGGAGCATTATATTGGACACTTTTATGCTACAACAGCGAGAGGAAATTAATCGAAATGAAGTATATAGTCAATATGAGTGGGAGCTGCACAAAGAATATGAAGCTAAACGAAATATATTTTTCAGGACTAGCACTGTGGAACATAAAGCTCCTCCCCCCAGGTACTATCCGAAGCCCAAGGAGTATTTTGAGAGACAAAGCAAGAAGTTCTTGGCTCAACAACTGAAGGATGATCTAGCTAAGGAGAAATAGCCTTGGGATTTTGGCTTGTCATTTTCTTTATGCATGTATATCTCTTCATGTATTTATATATGAACAATTTTTTGGATATATATATATATATATGATCTCATGTTGACTCAAGTATTGTTCTGTATGCTTTTAATATTCTGTCTTGTCTCTCTTATTTTGTTATGTATATTACTCGGGTTGGTGTAATTCATATTAGCTAGTAGGATTTTGGCTTCTTCAAATAGGGGGAGATTGTTGGGTATTGTATCCACAATTACCTGGATTTGAAGAAGCCTCCGGTCAAGCTAAGATGAATTCACAATGTATTTGACGATATTTCTTCAAGATTGTGCTTGCAGCTATTCCATGCTAAGTACACACCAATGTCAGGGTGTAGTGGGTTTATATACACGGGTCTACGCAACGTAATCCCTCGTTGAGAAGATCAGTGTGTTGACTCATGTGTGCTCTCTCTATTGGAGTGTACCTATTTTCAAGTACAGGGTTGAGATAGATCAAGAGCGGAAAAGGAGCAAGGATGGGTCAAAGACCAAGTCATGGGAAGAAAGAAGAAAAATCTTCTAAGGAAAATTTGATGGGAATCACTAAGTGATTCTCGCCGATTCGACGGGAATCACTAGTGATTCTCGCCGATTCGACGGGAATCACTAGTGATTCTCGTCGAATCGTCGAGAATCACTCGCCGATTCCCACCGACTGCATCCGGCTGACAGTTCGCCTTAAGGAATTCTGCTAAGTCAGAATCGACGAGAATCATTAACTGATTCTCGCCGAATCGTCGAGAATGACTTTGCATTCTCGCCGATTCGTCGAGAATGGTCTTGATTCTCGCCGATTCCCTCCGGATGGCAAGCTTTTTAACTGAATCTCTACCAAGGATAATTCGACGAGAATCATGAGTGATTCCCGCCGACTTCGACGGGAATCACCAATGATTCCCGCCAAATTTGCCTTAGGCAATTTTTATCTATTCGCTGGACCGAACCAAGATAACTGGCGTTGTTTTGACTGGGCCTAGGGTTTCTTATTGTGGGCCCCACAACGGTCATTTAGGGTTGTTCTACAGTATATATACTCGCTTATCTCAAACTTCAACTGAAGCGATTCATGGAAAAACAAAAGCAGCCGTGCTTGACCTAGCCGATCGCGGAACTCCACCGCACGCCGTCGCCGCTCGCAAGTTGTCGCCGCCACCGATCTTAGACCTTCTTTGATCGTCCGGAGATAGGACCGAGTCAAGCCTTGCATCTCACGCATCTCTCTCGAGATCCCTTGTCTCTTGATTTGTTGAACGAAGTTAGATCTTCTTTCCGAATCAATTGAGACAACCGATCCGATTGAAATCGTTGGTAGACCTTGCTTGTCTCGTCAAAAAGTTTGGATCTACAAATCATCGCCGCCGCAATCATTTGTCGCCGCCGATCTCGAGAAGATCCTCTCCAAGAGAGTGCTCCGGTCGTGGACTCTTCGTCTTCATCAAGAACGAATCAACGAACAAAGAGGGACATCGGGTTCTCCATACTTGAAGTTTGTATTTTGTATACATTCTAATTTTCGTGTTCTTGCAAAGGAATAGTGATTCCACGTTGTAAGGGTTGGGTGCAACCCGTGGTGGAGGAGTAGTGACTCCTTCGGGTGGAAGGGTTTCTTCCATAGTGTGAGGATTGGATTTCAATCCGTTTGGTGAAGTGATTGAGTCGTCCCTTGTTGGGAGATAGGTCGTAGGGGGAGAGTGAACGTACCCAAATCGGGGAACCACTATAATTGTTTTGTGCTTTTCTGTTCTGTGGTTATTTTCTTGTGCAGGTTATTTTTCATTCCGCAAAAGACTGCAAATCACCTATCCCCCCCCCCCATAGGTGAAGTTAGTTGACACTAGATAACTTTCAGGTTCAGTGTCGATTGAGGAACACGCCCTTCGATGCGGCGTGTCAGGTGCTTGACACGAGCGTGTCTAGCCCGTGTTCTGATCCGGATTGAGTCGGTTCTTAACCGCTTAGGGAATACGGCCTGTGACACGGGCGTGTCACAGGCCGTGTCAGCCCAAAAATAGATCTTTGGGGCAGATCAAGGCCGTTCATTTCCTTCTATTTGGATCCTATGGTCCAAGCTTCTCCCAGTAGTGATAAGACTATGGATTGAGAAGTATTTCTCATTCTATTGTCTTGGCCATTCTCTTTCTAAGAAGAGAGAAGGGAGAGCTTGGAGGAGGAAGAAGGAGAAGGGTTCCGGCTGCCGGAGGAGCGTCAACGGTCCGACTCGAGATCTGAGGCCAGCGTTGTGGAGGCAAGACCGTCGCGGTTATTTCCATCAGGTTAATTTCTCCATGGCTCTAAAGCGATCGTCAAGGGTAACGATCTCCTTCTTGGACAAGTGAAGTCCTACTTTATTCATATGCATGGGATCCTCCACCAAGAGGTGGAAAGCGTAAGCGATTCCAGTGGTCGAATCTGCATTTAGGTCCGGAAGTGTGTAGTACGGAATATGCATGCTGTGTGAAGCCCATCTTGATGGATAGTCTAGATTGGTAATGCTATGAACCGGAGAAGACTCCGTGTATAAACCTAATAGCTTGCGGAGAGTGTGAGGATGCTCGTGAATTGTGGAAGGAAGCTTTGTATAGCTCCTTTGGTTGTATTCTCGGCATGAGCTGGTTGATAGATGGGAAAGCAGCACTATGTGACTGTGTTATGCGATGGATTGTGGATACCTCTGAGTGGGATGGGCATGAGAGGTATTCAACAGGGGTTTGGAGGTTGATGCCCATGGCCAATAAGTTAAGAACCTCTGAGTGGGTGGGCCACCAAACAAGTTCAGTGGGAGGATCGTTGTGAGCGGTCGATTGGTAACAATGCATGTTACACTACTGTGGTAGGTCAATCTTTAGTGCTCATTGTTGCTGTGAGGTGAACGCCTCTGAGTTGATTGGGTGCGATAGGTCTCCAACGTTTGTTTGGAGGCTTATGTCCGGCCAACAAGATAATAACCTCTAGTCGGTGGTGGGACCTGGAGGATTTCGGTACACCATAAGCGCGCCCTGAGTGCACAGAGCGTCTGGCATGAAGGCCAGCATTTGTGATGTGATTGTGGCAGATATATAGATGTTGTGATTGTATTGTATGCAAGAAAGGAACCACTGCCCCAGGTAAGGGGTATGGTCGTTATAATTGGTCAGCTGAATGCTGACCGTTGCTTTGTTTATCACCCTTGGAGTGGACGTTCATATGCAGGTGTTGCGGGCTGATTGGATTGAGCGGGCTGAATCCCTTGTTGATGCTGCTTGTAGGCCCTTGAAGGCCATGCGAAGCTTTGGATTTCATGTGTGACCGGCCTGCCTACCGATGCATGAAATCATATTTTTTTAAGAGAAACTTGTAAGGCCGTAAAGCCGTGAGCGGGGTGTGTTTGTATACATTCCTGGTTATTTATATAAATGTGATATTTATATAGTAGTGGACATTCAATGGTTAAGTTCTTGCACGTAATAAGCTTCCGCTAGAATGCTCTGGGTTAGGTGCGATGGTATTTTGGTATTAACATGTGACCTCGTCGTCTGTTTGTGGCATATAGTGTGGGGCCCCGGCCGAACTTTCTATTATATGTTATTTAACGGGTGGATTCGTTACATACTTAGCTCACAAGACTCTAGAATCTGGATTATTAGGCAGTCTTGATGCCACAATGAAATTACCACAAATATACTCCTTAAGAAGTTGAAATCTTATGAAATGTTCCTTAAAATAAGAGTAGAAATTGAGATTAAGGAGAATATTGGTCCTACTTCAAAGAAAATCCATTGCATCGAAGGATGCAGATGATGAAGGCTCAATTATTGATGATTAGCTGATGGTCTTTGTGGCCAGAATATTCAAAAAATGGTTCAAAGTTGATGATTTAAAAAAAATAATGACTAGAAATAACCATAGTATGACATAATGCCTTCTAATGAGATTGTTTGCCATACTTGTAGGAAATTTGGACGCATTTCTTTAGACTGCCTAGAGAATAAAGAGGAGAGTTCTTAGAAAAATGAGCATAAAATCAAAAAAATGATTCTAAAATGAGAAAAAATAAGGAAAAATGTTTCATTGCTGAAACCTGAAGTGCGACAGAATTTGAGCCTACTTTAACTCCGACAATAAAACTAAAAATAGTAAGAACAAGTGCCTGATGACATTGGATCTTTTTATTTAGGAAAATGCATGTTGAAGCCAGGAAAATTCTCAATCTCAGAAATAGGATCAAGGCAGCCAAGGTTACTGATTCTACGATCCGACGTCACAATTCAAATGGCTAACGAGAGAGAGAGAGAGAGAGAGAGAAAACTATCTATGAGCACACCCCAAGTGCTCCAGCAGGGAGGTCCCACCACGTACCAAGAATTTTGGGAGAAACTTCCCCTCCACAACCAAAAGGCTGGGCGAGGTACTAGGCAGGCATGGACTTGGCAAGTATCCATTTGGGGGGACCTCAACCTCTTCCAAAAGTGTCATTACTAGTACCCCTGGGGGGCTATTTATAGAGAAATCCTGAGGGGGTATATGCGAGTATCTAGCTACTGCCAGCGAGTTCCAAGGGCTACTCACCCAAACTCGCGCAATACTCGTCCATACTCGCCCAAGCTCGCCTCTGCTCACCCAAGCTTGCCTCAGCTCGCCTCAGCTCGCCTCAGCTCGCCCAATGGTCTGCGAATAGCAGTCTGCTTGAGTACCTCTGATCTCGACGAATTACAGGTTATATGATACAGTTCAGGTCCACCACATCCCGACAATGGTTCATGGATAGTGGATGATGCAGACAAATGAATGAAGATAAGAACTTGCTAGATGAATATGGATCAAAAAAGGTTCCAAAGTAGTTTTTGACGATTCAAGTCATGGTCAAACAAAAATCCATATGTGTGATTCATGGATGTACGATAACCTTCTCCAAAATACCTTATGCTAAAGGTTCAAAACACAATCTTATTAACATCAGTAAACTATATGACACGAACATTAAGATAGTGCTCACACAAGGCATATGCTTAATTATTAGCAACAAAATATGTAACATTGTTTTATCTGGAATTAGAAAAGGTAATGTGTATATAATGGACTTCTTTTCTAACAGAACTGAAATATGTTGATTTAATTTTTTTATCTAAAAAACTGAGTTATGACATAGAAGACTTGCACATTTTTATGTTAAAATCATTACTAAATTTGCTAAAAAAGAATCTAGTAGGAGGACTGTCTAGTTATACATATGTAAAAGATAAACCATGTTGATCTTGTCAATTGGGAAAGCAAATCAAGGTTAGTTTTAAAAATAAATTTATTAAGAGCTCCCCATGAATCCTACGCATGATCCACATGAATCTGTGTTGACTAGTTTCTATCAATAGTTTAGGAGAAAAATCTTATTATTTGATTATTATTTAACTATTTAAGATTCATTTGAGTGTTTTTTCTAAATTTGAAGTTTGATACCATCAAAGTTCTTACATATTTCATTAAATAAATCCAAAATGAACTAAATACTTTAATTATCTTGATCAGAAGTGGTCATAACACTGAGTTTGAGTCTCATAGGATGAATGAGTTCAAAATTGACGACATGAAAAGTAAAAGAAAAATGATGAAAGAAATCTACGTACATCAAGAAAGGAGTACTCTCTCTACAGCAACCTGCACACCCTATGACTCCGAAATTTACATGATTACTACGGAGTCTTCTCTGGCACACAAACAATCATCACCAATCCAGACCAACCTGTCCGGATGGGCTTCACACAACATGTCTATTTCGTACTTCAATTCCAGATTTTAAATGCAAAAACAACGAGGATACAATCGATATACCTGTAGAAAGAACTACTTCTACGTGTTGGTGGAGCGTCTGCCTCACATGCCAAAACAAAGGACTTCACATGTCCAAGAAATAAGATCGTTACCCTTGAACTTCATTTCGGCGCCATGGAAGAGATTCTAGCCGGATGGAAACGACCGCTACGGATTTGCCTCCGTAGATCCGAACTCGTCTCACGGATCAGAGCTCTGAAACCCCAACGGCGACGAGATCTCCTTCGTTCGACTCTCCTCCTCCCCGCTCCAGCCGCTCAGAACAAACTCTCAAAAGAAATGAAGTGAAAATGCCACTTCCTAGGCTTTAAACCGAGCTACCGCCGCGCGGTACCTGAATCGACGGTATGTTCCACAAGCCACCGCCCAAAACCTCCAATTACGGGCCGACACGTGGTCATGCCGTTACAGCCCTGCTACCGCCACGCAATAACAACTTACCGCCGCGTGGTAGACGATGCGGCATATCAACACAGCGCTCTCGATGCCTGACGCTATCGCTACGCGGTATCACTGACGCCACGCGGTACCTCGCAGAGAGGTATTCCGAATAAAACAACTTTGCTACCTCCGTCGTTAACCCTACCATCGGGCGCGGCGGTATCTCACAAAAACCATTTCCTACTTCAAGAAACTTGGGGCGTTACAAATTCAAGGAAAATCCATTGCATCGAAGGATGTTGATGATGAAGGCTCAGCTATTGATGATTAGTTGATGATCTTAGTGGCCAGAATATTCAGAAAATGATTCAAAGTTGAAGATTTAAAAAAAAAATGACTAGAAATAATCATAGTATTACAGAATGCCTTCTAATGAGATTGTTTGCCATACTTGTAGGAAAACTGGACGCATTTCTTTAGACGTCCTAGAGAATAAAAAGGAGAGTTCTTAGAAAAAGGAGCATAAAATCAAAAAAATGATTCTAAAAGGGAAAAAAAATAGAAGAAAAAAGGTTTCATTGCAGAAACTTGAAGTGCGACAGAATTTGAGTCTACTTTAACTCAGACAATAAAACTAAAAATAGTAAGAACAAGTGCATAATGGCATTGGATCTTCCTATTTAGGAAGATGAAGATCAGTTCAGGTCCACCCTATCCCGACAGTGGTTCATGGATAGTGTATACTCCAGACATAAGAATGAAGATAAGAACTTGCTAGATGAATATGAATCAAAGAAAGTTCCAAAGTAGTTTTTGGCGATTCAATTCTTAGTCAAACAAAAAGCCATATGTGTGATTCATGCAAGTACGATGACCTTCTCCAAAATATCTTGTGCTAATGGTTCAAAACATAATCTTATTAGCATCAATCAACTGTATGACAATAACATTAAATTGTGCTCACACAACACATATGCTTAATTTTTAGAAATAAAATAGGTAACATTGCTTTATCTGGAATTAGAAAAGGTAATGTGTATATAATGGACTTCTTTTCTAACAGAAAAGAAATATGTCTATTTAATTCTTCTATCTAAAAATCTGAGTTATGATATAGAAGACTTGCACATTTTTATATTAAAATCATTACTAAATTTGCTAAAAATTAAAAGAATCTAGTAAGAGGACTGTCTTGTTATACATATGTAAAAGATAAATCATGTTGATCTTGTCAATTGGGAAAGCAAATCAAGGTAAGTTTTAAAAATAAATTTATTAAGAGCTCCCCATGAATCCTACACATGATCCACATGAATCTGTTTTGACTAGTTTCTATCAATAGTTTAGGAGAAAAATCTTATTACTTGGTTATTATTTGACTATTTAAGATTCAATTGAGTGTTTTTTCTAAATTTGAAGTTTGATACCTTCAAAGTTCTTACAAATTTCATTCAATAAATCCAAAATAAACTCAATACTTTAATTATCTTGATCAGAAGTGGTCATAACACTGAGTTTGAGTCTCATAGGGTGAATGAATTCAATGAAAGTGAAGGAATTAAACATAGTTTTTCTACTCCAAGAACTCCATAATAAAATGGAGTTTTGAGAGAAAGAATGGAACACTAATTGAAATAAGTAGGACCTTACTTGTTGAAGCTATTTTTCCTATGTATTTCTATGTTGAAGCAGTAAATATTGCATGTTATATCTTGAATGAGAGTTTAATCTATAAGACTAAAGAAAAGACTTCTTATGAACTATTGAGTGAGAAGATTCCCTGATCTACAACGCAGAGGTCCCATAAAAAGTGCACTTTTTATTGTAACATCCCTAGCCGATCCAACGTGAAAATGTCACGGCTCCGATCTAGGAAACGCTACTGGGCTGCAGCCCAAGCACCCCAACAACCAGCCTGTTGATGGAGAAGGGTTGGAGTGCATGGGCTGCAGCCCGGTAGCGTCGTCCATAGCGGAGCCATGACATTGTCACGTTGGATCGGGTATGGGCGAGCTCAATTGGTGATGAGGAGTTGAAAGAACTCCATAGTTAAGCGTGCTCGGGCTGGATTAGTATTGGGATGGGTGACCTCCTGGGAAGTCCCCGTGATGCGCGCTTGACTATAAAGTTTGCCTCATCAAAGGGGGTTGTGGCCACCAACAACCCGCCAATGGCTGGAGAAGGGTTGGGGTGCTTGGGCTGCAGCCTGGTAGTGACGCCTAGAGTGGAGCCGTGACATTGTCATGTTGGATCGGCTAGGTTCGTTACACCATCACACGCCCGGAAGATCTTAGAGCGCTTACTCCCTAGGTACTCATATTTACCTCTCGACTCGTCATACGCCAGAGGAGATTGGCTGAAGCTATTTTGACTACTCGCAGGAAGAACCTTCAAAGGAAAAGATGTGGGAGATGGATCTGTGAATGCCATCCTACTCTCGCACGCAGTCAGGAGTGACCCGCCGGCCCAGGAGACCCACCCTCAAGTTGTTTTGGGTGGTTCCCCGCCCGTGCCTGGTGAGTTGCATATTGCCTTCCAGCTGACCCTCTTTTCTTGTCTCAGATCTTCACCTTGCTTTGCTTCTCACAACACCTACCTTTGGGACCACAGGCGTGCACACCCTGCCGCCAAAATCACCAGCTCGCGAGATAACCCTCGATCCCGCCTCGGGCTCCGAACTTCCAGTTGAAGGGGCTCTCGGCCATTCAACTACTGTCCCCAATCTGGTCACTAACCAAGCACCGCTCCGCCCTGGCCTTGAGAAAGAGCCCATGATTTCCTTCGACTGGCACTTTGAGGGGTGGCCCAGTCCCTCTCGTCAATTCCCGGGCAAGGGGATCAACACTTTGCAGGGTTAGTAGACGCACTCACCTTCTTAGTTTTCTTTCTTGTACTCACGCGATGGGTGGTGATGCTGATGGTCGATCTAAGTGCGTTGAGGCATTCATTGATTACCCTTTTCACAACTACAATTTGACGGAGGATAAGTTCCACCCGGTAGTGGGACACTATATCTCGTCGGGGTTCGTCGTGCGCTGCCCGAAAGAGGATGAGTCGATCAAACACTTCTCACCAAACGAACTCGCCATCCCCCTGGAGCACTTCAAAGTAGGGCTCCGCCTCCCCTTGGGGCCAGAGGAGCGTCAATCTCTTCGGTACTTCAAAGTTATTCCTACTCAACTCAACCCCAACTCCATCGTCCTATTAGTGGCATTCGCCTGCTATATAAAAGAGGAGCGGATAGAATTCGGTCTCATTGTCTTCCACAAATTATTCAATTTCAAGGCCAAGAAGGATGAGATCGCTTTCTTCTCCGGTCAATAAATCAAGGTCTGCGGTCTCGCCAACAAGAACCCCAACTGGATCCGTAAGTTTGTCTTTGTGGCGGGCGACTTCAACGACATTCCCTTCTCGCCCATTCAACAAGACGAGGAGGCGACCTACCACGCCCCCCCCCCCCCCCCCTAAATTAGGGGTCATGAGTCAAAGTTCCAGCTGTTCCTCCTCAAGGGAAACTTTGACGTTCCCCATTTGAAGAGGAACGTCGACTCTCTCTTTCTTATTCTTCTTAGATAAGGCACTTTCAACCCATTTTACTCTCAGATCTCACCTCCTTTCCTTGAGTTAAACTTTTTACGCTAATAGTAAACAGATGCAGGGAGCGAGACCTTCCTTTACACACACCTAACGTGAGCGGCAGCCTTCCCGCCACTTTGAGGTTAAATGAATTTTTATGTGATTTAGTGTAAGCATTTATAATTTGTTTTATTTATTAGTGTTATGTGTTATGTTAAGAATGATCATTGTGTTACTAGTTATGTGCAATATCGTTGAAGGAATGTAATATGTAGTAGCTGTTTTTAGATATAAGGTTTATATCAAAAATGTTATGACGTCAATGTTGTTTGTTAGTAATAAAAATTAAATTTTAACATCAACATCATTTAAAAAAAAATCTGAATGCTATTTTTTAAGGGCTAAGATAACAAAATGATGTATAAATATCAATTTAGGGCTGTGCATACGAAGGCTCTGTTTGATACGGTGATGGCGGTTGTGAACATGACGGTTACGAACCATCCTTCGTAAATGCCCGCGAACTCAACAAAGGAACGTCATCCACTTTTTATGCTTAAAATTAATTTTCTTTTTCTGGCAGTGGTCATAATCATTGTCATTCCAAATATACATCATCCACTTTTTATGTTTAAAATTATTTTTCTTTTTCTGGCAGTGATCATAATCATTGTCATTCCAAATATACATTCTGATGATGACGACTTTTTGTCCAAACTCACGGAAACAAACAATTCGTGCCAAACTGAGCTTAAATAACTCGATATCTATATTATATTAAAAAGGAAAAATACTTATTCGCTAAACATTCAACTTTTTTATTTTACCCATTTTTATTACATAATTTTTAATGTCATTAATTTATGTATTTTATTTTAAAATATGTGCACTCATATAGGCAAAACTAAAAAATGTGTTCTCAACGTCGCTCACAAACCCCCATGCGCAACGAAAAACTAAGTGATGGGCGGAGTATAGCGTTTGAGGGTTTGTGAGTGGCGGGAGTGCTGTCACGTCGGGACAATGCCATGATCGAAGCACTGTCGTGCGGGGCATTGGGGCTCCGTGTAACACCCCAAAACTTGGAAGGGGAAACGACGGCGTCGTTTCAGCCAAATTTGGGTTTTGGGTGTAGGCACACGGCCTGTGACACGGCCGTGTCACAAGCCGTGTAGCGCCTGGGTCGTCGAGCCGTATTGCGCCTGGGTTGCCGAGCCGTGTTGGTCGATGATCGGCGAGAAGGCACACGGGCGTGTCCCTGGCCGTGTCCTTCTCGGGCTGTTCGCAGGATTTATTCTGCTAGGCGTGACACGGGACACGACACGGCCGTGTCGGGGCTGACATGGGCGTGTCGGAGGCCGTGTCAAAGGCCGTGCCGAAGGGCGTGTGCTGGTTTTCGAATCAGTCGAGACGGCGAATGGCTAACACGGCCATGCACACGGCCGTGTTGCAACCCGTGTTCGGCCCAGATTTTCTATTTTGGGTTCCGATCGTGGCCGTTCATTCTTTTCTTTGGAATATCCAACGGTGGGGAGCCTCCCTGGGTGGTTTAAGGCCGGGAATAGGGTTTCAAACCCTCATTTTCCATTTGGCTTTATCTCTCTTGATTCTAGAGAGAAGGGAGAGCAAGGTGGAGGAAGGAGGCCAAGATCCGGCCGCCGGCGGAGCTTCGGAGGTCCGTTTCGCGAGCGGAGTTCAGATCCGCGAAGGTGCGAGCGTTGCGGTGGTTTTCAACCGAGCAAATCTTCTCCATGGCTAGGAAGAGGGGACGGAAGGTAACGACACTTCTCCTCTCGGTTTTTAGGATTTAGGATGCATGAATAGCATCCCCTTCCTTTCGTATTGATGAGCATCGAATCTCTCAAATGAGAGGGATTCGTGTAGCCTAGGTTCAAGAGGAACCTCCGGGTTGAGTACGTTCATCCCGGCATGCTTGCATTAGAGATCCGCTCCGTTAGCGGATTAGGCATCGTGGGTGAAGCCGTGGTCGCGACCGTTAGTCCGACCCGGTGATGTTGCATAGCGAGATTTGAGGATTCGGAAGAAATCTGTTGCGGCAATACGCCATTGTATGTATGTGTTTCCCCCCTTATATTTGAGTGAGTACTCGTAGTCGGAACCGAACGAGGTTAGCTCCGCTTTGTGCGGTAGATGGTTTCCTTGGAGCACGGGAAAGACACGGTGCGAGTGGCGATTGGGGTGGGGAAACCTTTGTTTGTGCTGTGCAAAGGAGCGGCTATGTCTCTGTGGTCGGCTGGCTATCCCGTGACGTGCAAGTCATGTGGGGAAAGTGTCCCGGCGAGACTAGCCCCTTGTGTGAGGCTGACGAGAATGCCGAGCGGAGGGCAAGCCCGGGCAATGTAGCCATGAGCGGGTGGGGTCCAGCAAGGCTTCTTAGAATCGGTCAGTGTGAGGCGGAACCCTGACGAGCGAAGTCAGTTTGTGCGGGCAAGCCCTGGGGTTATGACCCTTGTGCGGGTGGGGCCTTTGCAAGGTTCCGTGTGATGGCGTGTGTGCCGTTAGGGACATGGTGGTTCCCTTTTGTTTGCGGCTTTAAGCCAATGGGGAAACGCAAGTACCCAGTGTTTGATGTTGTGCTAGATACATACGAGCTAGGGTGCCTTGGGTGAAACCCGGGTTGCATTCATGTTGCATAGTAGGCCCCTTTCACCTTGTACAAAACATAGAAAACATGTATACTGTATGAGACATCCAAGCATGTTTTACCGCTTTAATATATATACTCTTTTGGTATACGAAGTGCTAACTTGCAGGTGGAGTGGTGCCCCGGGGTCCGTTAGGGACGGCCGGGAGGAGGTGTGTTTGTTACACAGTAGAGGTCAGCCTTTGCTGACCCACGTTACTTCAAATCCTTACAGGGCAAGGATCGCATGCAGGAGCTAGCGCGCCGGGCGAAAAGCCCTAAGCCTCATGAAGCGTTGCTGCGCCTGACTATTTTCTTTACCTTGCTTTGCTGCTGTTGTTTGACTATGTCCGGCTTGCATGCCGAGATAGCCTAGGGGTGCTTGGCATATTTTATTTTTTTTGGACTTATTGTGTAAGGCCTTAAGGCCCTTTGATACTCTTTTGTTAAGTGGATAACTTCTGTCGGTTAATGTTCTGTTTCCGCTGTGTTTGTCTGGAGTTTTGAGATTGGGTAGTTTTCATATCATCTTTTAATACTAAAGCTGTGGCGTCCGTATGTTATGGGGCCCCGGCCGGACTCATATTATATGGTCTTTACAGGGGAGGTGTTACAATTTGGTATCAGAGGTAGGTTCGCGTTCTAATGAGAAGTTTCGCGGTCGAAAGTATAAGTCGAGTCGCATATAAGAAGTTATCCACATAGGAGTATCGCGGGACCATGAGTGTCCTGGTGATCGAGTCTTGTGATTAGAGACTGATTTGTGTTTTCTTGCTTGTGTTTAGAGTGCAAGCAACGAGGCTGGGACCTCGAGGCCAAGAGAAGAGCTCTCGACAAGTAGTGCGACTGCGCAAGGTCCGCTAGGGATGGGGGTCACACCGGCCGACTTCTGTCGTATGCTTGCAGAAGCGATGGTGGCGGCCCAAGCTGCAGCGACAGCATAGGTAGCAGCTCCCGTTGCTCAGGTAGCAACTCCTACTACCCCGGACACGGCAGCGACCGTGCCGGTTGAGGAAGCCAGTCGGGCAGAGCCGCAGGCCGAGAGAGTGGTTGTCGGGCATGGGGACCGGCAAATGAAGTACTTTATGAGTTTCCACCCTCCAACCTTCAAGGGAATCGGCACACCCACAGATGCAGAGGATTGGTGGGCTAGAATTCAGGAGCTTCTGAGAGCGCCAGAGGTGCCAGACGAGAAAAAGGCAGAGTTCGCATCCTTTATGTTGGAGGGAGATGACAAGTTATGGTGGGTAAGCCATAGTGGTCGGCAGTTTCCAGGACGCACACCGTCCATCGAGGAGTTTGGGAATGCCTTCCTGAAGAAGTACATACCCGCCTCAACGAGGTTAGCCCTCCAGAGGCAGTTTCTACATCTGGTGCAGCGAGACAAGTCAGTGGATGAGTATGTTCAGGAATTTACTCGCTTGGGTCGTTATGCATGGACGACCATGGCAGACGATGAAGAGAGGGACAATCTCTTCTATCATGGACTGAGGGAGAATCTAAGACAACCCCTCATATCGATGAAACGTGCGGGTTTCAACGAACTGGTGGAGGCGGCCCGAATTTTGGAGAGTGACATGGAGCGATCCCAGCATCGCAAGGGTTTCACACCCAAGCAGGGGGAGGAGAAGAAGCCTGCTCAGTCCCATGGAAAGACGGAAGGGAGCCGATGGAAGAAAAAGCCTTCCCCATATAAGTCGGGCGAGAAAAGTAATTGGACGTCCGGAGGGTCACGCTCTAAGGGACCGCAGACGTATTACAGTTGTGGCAAGCCAGGCCATATAGCAAGATTTTGTACCCAAGGGGGCGCTGAGCAAGAGCCAAGGCAGGAGCAGACCGTACGCTCCGGACCCAGTGCAGCAGAGAAGGGGAAAATGGCGGAGTCGAGTGCTTCCCAGTTTCAACCAGTGCAGCCAAGGGCCTACAACCTTGGGCAGCAGGAAGCAATCCGCCAAATCGATGTGGTGACAGGTATGAGAGTTCAACCTGCATCGTAGATTTCTTCCTTTCAAGCCTTTTTATGTTTGTTGCTTGTGTGTAGGCTTTGTAGTGGTATCTGGGTATCCCGCTAGAGTACTTTTTGATACGGGAGCGTCGCACTCCTTCCTTGCGGAAAGATTCACCCGAAGGATTGGAGTTGAATCCTTTGCAACGGACTCAGAGTTGAAAGTGCGCATGCCCAATGGGTCGTCTATGATAACCAGGGCTAAAGGGCGGATTTGTTGGAGGCTCGAGGGAGTCGACTTCATATTGGTAGCGGCGATCTTGCCGTTGTCCGAGTTCGACGTGATTTTGGGGATGGATTGGCTAGTGGAGCAGCGTGCCAGTATCGACTGTTTGTCCAAGGTGGTAACCCTGAGGGGCGTGGGGCAAGCGGAAGTCAAGTTTGAAGGCCTGCATGGAGTGGCCTGTTCCCTAGTTTCGGCACTTCAGTTAGTGCGAGCTGTTAGCCAGGGAGGTGTAGCTCTAGTAGCGTTGTTGGAGGTTAGCCTTTCCAGGCTGTCTCTTGGAGAAGTGCCCGTGGTGGCGGAGTTTGGAGATGTATTTCCTGAGGAGCTACCGGGAGCACCTCCTCGGCGGGAGATTGATTTCTCCATCGAGTTGGTGCCCGAGGCTAGACCAGTGTCGCGTCCACCCTTCAGGATGGCACCAAAGGAGTTGGCCGAGCTCAAGGTTCAGTTGCAGGAGCTTTTGGAGCAAGGGTATATCAGGCCCAGCTCTTCACCGTGGAGTGCGCCGGTGTTATTTGTAAAGAATAAGGACGGTAGTATGCGTCTGTGCATAGACTACCGAGAGTTGAACAAATTGACTGTCAAGAATAAGTATCTGATTCCTCGGATAGACGATCTCTTCGACCAGTTGGTGGGGTCGGTGGTGTACTCCAAGTTGGACCTGAAGTCCGGATATTATCAGTTGTAGATTCGTGACGAAGACATACCCAAGACCGCGTTTGGTACGAGGTATGGTCATTTTGAGTTCTCGGTGATGCCGTTCGGGCTGACGAACGCGCCGTCCGTGTTCATGGACTTGATGAACCGAGTGTTTCGTGAATATTTGGACTGGTTCATAGTCGTCTTTATCGATGACATATTGGTGTATTCCAAGTCGGAAGCGGAGCACGAGTCGCACTTGCGGATAGTGTTACAAGTATTGAGAGAGAACCAGCTCTATGCAAAGTTCTCGAAATGCGAGTTTTGGTTGGAGAAGGTGGCGTTTTTGGGCCATGTAATCAGTGGGGACGGGGTGGCAGTGGATCCAACGAAAGTAGAAGCCATCAGAGAGTGGCCAGTTTTGAGGACCGTGGCGGAAGTCCGGAGTTTTCTTGGACTAGCCGGGTACTACCGAAGGTTTGTGGAAAACTTTTCGCGGATAGCTCTACCCCTCACTTCACTAACTCGCAAAGATCAGAAGTTTGTATGGACTCAAGAGTGCAATTAGGCATTTGAAACCCTGAAGGAGAGGCTAATGACGGTGTCGATCCTACGTCTACCAAAGGGGACCGAAGGATTCCAGATCTTCAGCGACGCATCTGGATGCGGTTTAGGGTGCGTGTTGGTGCAGCATGGTAGTGTGATAGCTTTTGGGTCGAGGCAGCTGAAGCCTCATGAGAGAAATTACCCCGTCCATGATTTGGAGTTGGCGGCAGTAATTTTTGCTTTGAAATTGTGGAGGCACTATGTTTATGGTGCAAAGGTGGAGATCTTCACGGACCATAAGAGTCTGAAGTATCTCCTAGATCAGAAGGACCTAAATATACGGCAGCGCAGGTGGGTCGAGTTCCTTGGGGACTACGAGGTGGCGATTCAGTACACGCCAGGGAAAGCCAATGTGGTGGCAGATGCTTTGAGTAGGAAGTACTCGGGGCAAGGAAATTGGATTGAAGCTCACGATGAGCGGTTAAGGCGGGACTGGGAGTCCCTTGGTTTGGAATGTGTGGCAGGAGGCGAGTCTAGCGTGGCTCGACTAAATTGGATTGAGATGCAGAGTGACTTATGTGATCGTATTCGGGAAGCGACCCGTGTAGATGCGGAGTTCCAACCTTTTGTGGAGGAAGCTCTAAAGGGCGAGGGTAGCGCCTGGGAGATGGTTGATGGGATTCTGAGGAAGGGCGGAAGGATTTGTGTACCGCAGTTCGGCAAGCTCCGCGAGGAGTTGATGTTTGAGGCCCACTTCACTAAGTACTCCATTCACCCGGGCAGTACAAAGATGTACTTGGATTTGAAGAAGTCCTATTGGTGGCCTGGGATGAAGCGGGACGTGGCTTTGTGTGTGAGTCGGTGCCAAACTTGTGCCTTGGTGAAGGCCGAGTGTCAGAAGCCGAGCGGGTTCTTGAAGCCTCTTCCAATCCCCGAATGGAAATTTGATGACATCTCCATGGATTTTGTGCATGGGTTGCCTAGATCGCAGCAGGGTAATGATGCCATTTGGGTGATTGTGGACCGCTTGACCAAAGTGGCACATTTCATCCCAAACCGGAAGGAGGACGGTGTGGAAAAGTTGGTGGAGTTGTACGTCCGCAATATTGTACGACTTCATGGGATTCCAAAAAGTATAGCCAGCGACCGTGATGGATGTTTCACGTCTAAGGATTGGCGGTTGGTGCAGAAGAGCTTGGGCACAAAACTCAAGTTCAGTACGGCCTTTCATCCTCAAACCGATGGGCAAACTGAGAGAACGAACCGTACTTTGGAAGATATGCTAAGGATGTGTACTCTCGACTTCGGCAAGAAGTGGGAGGATCACCTCTTCATGGTGGAGTTTGCTTATAACAATAGTTACCAAGCTAGCATCAAGATGGTGTCATACGAAGCTCTTTATGGGAGGCGTTGTCGAACACCGATGTCTTGGATAGAGGCGGGAGACACAAAGCTTTTGGGGAAAGAAATGGTAGCCGACGCTAGTGAGCTAGTGCGGACCATCCAAGAGCGCATGAAGGTAGCTCAAGATCGGTAGTCGAAATATTTCAATGCTCTCCACAGGCATGTGGAATTCGCTGTGGGCGACTGGGTGTATCTTAAGATCAAACCGTTCAAAGGCGTCTCACGAATTCACCGACTCAAGAAGCTGAGTCCGAGATTTTTGGGACCATTCAAGGTCATCGAGCGAGTGGGAGAGGCAGCGTACTGGTTGACGTTGTCCGCAGAGCTAAGTGGATTGCATGACGTTTTTCACGTCTCCGTTTTGAGGAAAGCTTTGTTAGAAGCCAGCATGGTGATTGAGCCGACGGCGGTGCCGGTAGAGGAAGACTTGAGGACGCGAGTTCGTCCAATCGGGATAGAAGATTCAGAGGTTCGGCAATTGCGGAACAAGGAAGTCAGACTCGTAAAGGTCCGTTGGGACAACTGTGGCTGCGAGGAACTCTCATGGGAGCGAGCGCAGGCCATGCTGGAGGAGTACCCCGAGCTTTTCTCCTCAGGTACCGTTTAGAAATTGTGTACTTTCCATGTTTTAAATTTTGGGACGAAATTCTTTGAAGGGGGGGAGAATTGTAACACCCCAAAACTTGGAAGGGGAAACGACGGCATCGTTTCAGCCAAATTTGGGTTTTGGGGGTAGGCACACGGCCTGTGACACGACCGTGTCACAAGCCGTGTAGCGCCTGGGACGTCGAGCCGTGTTGCGCCTGGGTCGCCGAGCCGTGTTGGTCGATGATCGGCGAGAAGGCACACGGCCTTGGACACGGGCGTGTCCCTGGCCGTGTCCTTCTCGGGCTGTTCGCAGGATTTATTCTGCTAGGCGTGACACGGGACACGACACGGCCGTGTCGGGGCTGACACGGGCGTGTCGGAGGCCGTGTCAAAGGCCGTGTCGAAGGCCGTGTGCTGGTTTTCGAATCAGTCGAGACGGCGAATGGCTAACACGGCCATGCACACGGCCGTGTTGCAACCCGTGTTCGACCCAGATTTTCTATTTTGGGTTCCTATCGTGGTCGTTCGTTCTTTTCTTTGGAAGATCCAACGGTGGGGAGCCTCCCTGGGTGGTTTAAGGCCGGGAATAGGGTTTCAAACCCTCATTTTCCATTTGGCTTTATCTCTCTTGATTCTAGAGAGAAGGGAGAGCAAGGTGGAGGAAGGAGGCCAAGATCCGGCCGCTGGCGGAGCTTCGGAG
Organism: Platanthera zijinensis; assembly: GCA_039513925.1. NCBI lineage: Eukaryota > Viridiplantae > Streptophyta > Magnoliopsida > Asparagales > Orchidaceae > Platanthera > Platanthera zijinensis. Next base: position 205,213,395 of record CM077081.1, on the reverse strand, counting down.
GTCCGTTTCGCGAGCGGAGTTCAGATCCGCGAAGGTGGGAGCGTTGCAGTGGTTTTCAACCGAGCAAATCTTCTCCATGGCTAGGAAGAGGGGACGGAAGGTAACGACACTTCTCCTCTCGGTTTTTAGGATTTAGGATGCATGAATAGCATCCCCTTCCTTTCGTATTGATGAGCACCGAATCTCTCAAATGAGAGGGATTCGTGTAGCCTAGGTTCAAGAGGAACCTCCGGGTTGAGTACGTTCATCCCGGCATGCTTGCATTAGAGATCCGCTCCGTTAGCGGATTAGGCATCGTGGGTGAAGCCGTGGTCGCGACCGTTAGTCCGACCTGGTGATGTTGCATAGCGAGATTTGAGGATTCCGTAGAAATCCGTTGCGGCAATACGCTGTTGTATGTATGCGTTTTTCCCCTTATATTTGAGTGAGTACTCGTAGTCGGAACCGGACGAGGTTAGCTCCGCTTTGTGCGGTAGATGGTTTCCTTAGAGCACGGGAAAGACACGGTGCGAGTGGCGATTGGGGTGGGGAAACCTTTATTTGTGCTGTGCAAAGGAGCGGCTATGTTTCTGTGGTCGGCTGGCTATCCCGTGACGTGCAAGTCATGTGGGGAAAGTGTCCCGGCGAGACTAGCCCCTTGTATGAGACTGACGAGAATGCCGAGCGGAGGGCAAGCCCGGGCAATATAGCCATGAGCGGGTGGGGTCCAGCAAGGCTTCTTAGAATCGGTCAGTGTGAGGCGGAACCCTGATGAGCGAAGTCAGTTTGTGCGGGCAAGCCCTGGGGTTATGACCCTTGTGCGGGTGGGGCCTTTGCAAGGTTCCGTGTGACGGCGTGTATGCCGTTAGGGACATGGTGGTTCCCTTTTGTTTGCGGCTTTAAGCCAATGGGGAAACGGAAGTACCCGGTGTTTGATGTTGTGCTAGATACATATGAGCTAGGGTGCCTTGGGTGAAACACGGGTTGCATTCATGTTGCATAGTAGGCCCCTTTCACCTTGTACAAAACATAGAAAACATGTATGCTATATGAGACATCCAAGCCTGTTTTACCGCTTTAATATATATACTCTTTTGGTATACGAAGTGCTAACTTGCAGGTGGAGTGGTGCCCCGGGGTCCGTTAGGGACGGCCGGGAGGAGATGTGTTTGTTACACAGTAGAGGTCAGCCTTTGCTGACCCACGTTACTTCAAATCCTTACAGGGCAAGGATCGCATGCAGGAGCTAGCGCGCCGGGCGAAAAGCCCTAAGCCTCATGAAGTGTTGCTGCGCCTGACTATTTTCTTTACCTTGCTTTGCTGCTGTTGTTTGACTATGTCTGGCTTGCATGCCGAGGTAGCCTAGGGGTGCTTGGCACATTTTATTTTTTTTTGGACTTATTGTGTAAGGCCTTAAGGCCCTTTGATACTCTTTTGTTAAGTGGATAACTTCTGTCGGTTAATGTTCTGTTTCCGCTGTGTTTGTCTGGAGTTTTGAGATTGGGTAGTTTTCATATCATCTTTTAATACTAAAGCTGTGGCGTCCGTATGTTGTGGGGCCCCGGCCGGACCCATATTATATGGTCTTTACAGGGGAGGTGTTACACTCCGCCCCTGTGCGCATTCGTGATTTTTGCCCATAGGAGCGGAGCCCCGTGTCTCTTACTCGGTCTTGTCACTCGTGTATGTGTGTGTCTATCTTTACTTTCATGTCATACCGTGTAAACCTGACATACCATTCAATCAATCTGGACCGTTCGATCTGCTTAGATCATAATATCTCAGGCATTCGATCATTGACATACCATCCAATCAATCAGGATTGTTCATCTAGATTTTCATAGAGCTCCTAAACCTAGCATAGAAGGGTTGCTTAAACCTATGGCTACTACCTATAATACGAAATTACAATTTTACCCTTCTTGCTCTAAAAAAAATCTTAAAACAAAGCCAATGCATTGCAATTACACGGGTCTAGATTGAAAGTCTGCTGGCACGCATTGATTAGCCTGCTGGTTAGCCGGCCCACCCATGTCTTCAATTTCAAACTACTAGCAATCTCTAACTATTTAAACAAAAAAACAATGTTAAACTCATGAAGTGGGACTAAAGAAAAATAAAAAAAAGTAAAAAAAAAAAAGAAATTTGGTGCACTCTGCTCTACTTTGTCTAACCTGTGAGCTCGCAAGTTTTAAAATTTTTAAAACAAAAACCGCTCCGCCCAACCCTAGGGCCTCAGCTCGGGCATTTCTAAAAAATTTTGTTTTTTTTTATTTTTTTTAAATTTTATTGTTTTTCATTTAATTCTTAAAATTTAAAAAAATAATGATATATTAGGAAAAAATATTAATTTTAAAAACAAAAAATAAATATAGTTTTAAAAAAATACCTGATAAATCAAAATTAAAGGCCGCCGGGGGCGGGCTCCGTCGCTGCAAAAAATAAAAAACATCGGGGCGGGCGGTGCCCGCCGCTGCAAAAAAAAATGTCGGGGACGGGCGAAGCCCGCCGCCATAGCCCAGGTACTATTGTGCGGGGCATGAGGGGCCCCCCTGTGCATTGTCACTAGTGTGTGTGTGCGCGTGTGCAACTGTGCGCGTGCGCTCGCATGTGCCGTGTGCGTGTGAATACCATTGAGAAGATCTTGATCGTCCAATCATATCCCAACCGTCTAATCCCAAAGGCAACCCCGTTAAACTATACACGCTTCTCTCTCCTATTTCTCGATCATCCTAAACCCTCTCCCGCAGCCTCGATTTGATCCCCACCCAAACCTTCGAAAATTCCTCGCCTGAAGATCTCGCAATCGCTCTCCTCATTCCCTATCCCATCCAAAAGGTGGGTGTGCTCTAGCAACTGCTGACAGCTCCTTTCGCAACCGCTGTCACAACTAATGGATTGCTCCTCTGCTGCTTGCAACATAAGAAAGGGGCAGAAATGGCGTGGGAGGCAGAAATGATGAGGCTGTGTGGAATCCATGATACTACTTATACAAGACTGAGCGCCTCCTCTCCCCACACCCTCAGGGCAAGAGCTCAAGCCTTGCACTCTTCTTATTCTTCGTTTAACTGAGCTCTTTCACAACTCTCCACTTATTAGCTAAAGAATCGAGTTGGGCTACTCAAAATCTGTGGATCCATAGAATAGAGCTGCTATGAGTGGTGGATGGCTCAAATCTAAGTAATCCTAGCAAGTTCCATGCTCCCCCATTTCCCCCGGCTATTGTAGTCTCTAACTATCTCTGATTTCACTATTAATAAAGTTGCATTATTCAGTGTCTGGAAAGTTCAATAGTGTTATGGTTTAAAGGCGTTGTGTTTTTATTTCTTATCCTCTTCGTCTTCTTACCTGAGATCCTGAAGCAAGTGATTATCGAATATATTGGCATACTCTAGCAACTGTTAACACCTTCTTTCGCAACTGTCGACGCAACTACTATATTGTTGCTCTGCTGCTCGCGATGGGAGAAAGGGGCGGAAATGGAGTGGGCGGCAGAAATGACGAGGCTATATGGAATTCATGATACTCCTTATACAGGACTGAATACCTCCTCTCCCCACACCCTCAGGGTAAGAGGTCGAGCCTTGCACTCTTCTCATTCTTCTTTTAATCGAGCTCTTTCACAACTCCCCTTTTATTCGCTGAAGAATCGAGTTGGGCTACTCAAAATCTACGTGGATATATGGAATAGAGCTGCTATGAGTGGTGGACAACTCAAATCTGAGCAATCCTAGCAAGTTCCATCCTCCTAGATTTCCTCCGGCTATGGTAGTCCTTAACTATCTCTGATTTCACTATTAATAACTTGCATTATTCAGTGTCTGCAAAGATCAATAGTGATATGGTTTTGAGGCTGAAAGTATCTAGTTATCAACCTAAATTACCTACAAGGGGTGAATAGGTGAGTCTTGCGGCTTTTAGCGGATTAAAAATTTAATAAAGTAAAGCACACAAAACAAAAGAGCACAGCACAGCATAGACACAATGATTTATAGTGGTTCCTCGAAAATGAGTACGCCCACTTTCCCGCCTCACCTATCTAGCACTTCGGGCTAGACTCGGCTACTTCACCAAAAACTCAAATTATAATAATTTTACACTCGGAGTATCCAACTTCTATAATCTCGGAGAATAACTTCCCCTACATTCGATCCTTCAATAAGGATCTACAAAAAAAACTCAGAAGAAACAACTTCCTACAAAGCAATAAGAAAAATATTGGATTGAAAATAATGTTCTTTCTCAAATATGAAAACAACCCTTTTTTGTTGCCTGAAAGCTTTATCTGAAATCTTGAAGAAGAAGAAGAAGAAGGATCTAAAATTTGAGAATACAGATCTGATTTTGGGAAAAGACTAATCTCTAAAAATATTTAAATCTAAAATCTTGAGATCGATCGAGTCTTTTCTTTGCTGGAGGAATCGCGAATCGGGAATGTTGTCGGTGACAGTGTTCTTCGTAAACTCGAATTTGAATTCCCGATCATTTATGGCAATTGGCGATTAGATCAGTGATTAAACTTGTGATTAGGGTTTTCTAAAATATCCCTTGACTATATATAGTCAATTCCTCACTAACGGCTAGATTTCAAACTTAGTTCTACCATCCACGTGTATTGTACATGGCGGAAACCCTAAATCTGGAAAGCCATCAAAATTAAAATGAAAACTGTTTAAGTCCAGATTCGTCGAGACCTTACGTGTACTCTCCAGACCACTCGAAACTACTTGAGAAAGAACTTGCATGAGATGTATGGACTTCACGAGATCTTTCGACGAATTACATGAAAGCTCTCGAGAGTATTTGATGAATTCTTTGAGTACATGACGAATTGACTTGAACTGGCTAAGTCTTCAACCATTCTCTAGAACATTAAAGCAGTTAACATGACCTCTCGAGGGCACTCGACAAATTTCACGAGTACTCGCGTAAGTACTCGATCAATTCGTTGAGTATATACGAGAGGTCTAAGTTGTTTTAACTTAACCGTTCTGGACAACAGTTCTCAGTGATCTCTCAAGTACTCCTAAAATCACTCGACGAATTCCGCGAGTGCTTACGTGAGTTCTCGACGAATTTCACGAGTCCTCACAAGATCACTCGACAAAATGACTTGGCAAATTTTAAACTTCTTGAACAACAGCTTTCTTTGGGATGCTAGAGATGAAGTGCACCCCATTAAAGAGATTACACATGAATCAACACGATGTTCTATACAATGAGGAATTACATTGCACAGAACTGTGTTTAGAGACTCATTGTAACCTAATAATGGTTTGTAATTGGCAATTAAGCCATGCACCACACATAACTAAAACCAACATCAAATACAAACTCAATTCAACTTAGTCAAGGGACACTTCTTCAAATCAGGAATATTGTGGATACAATACCCAACAGAGGCATTGTATTTTTTATTTCTTATCATCTTCGTCTTCTTACATGAGATTCTGAAGCAAGTGATTATCCGATATGTAGGCGTGCTCTGGCAACTGCTGACAGATCCTTTCGCAACTGCTTTTGCAACTACTGGATTGCTCCTCCACTACTCGTAATGTGAGAAAGGGGTGGAAATGACGTGGGAGGGCATAAATGACCGGGATGTGTGGAATTCATGATACTCCTTATATAGGACTGAGCACCTCCTCTCCCCATACCCTTAGGGCAAGAGGTCGAGCCTTGCACTCTTCTTATTCTTCTTTTAACTGAGCTCTTTCACAACTCTCCTTTTAATCGCTGAAGAATCGAGTTGGGCTACTCAAAATCTGTGTGGATCCATGGAATAGAGGTGTTATGAGTGGTGGACGGCTCAAATTTGAGCAATCCTAGCAAGTTCCATGCTCCCCCCATTTCCTCTGGCTATGGTAGTCTCTAACTATCTTTGATTTCACTATTAATAAACTTACACTATTCACTGTATGGAAAGATCAATAGTGTTATGGTTTAGAGGCATTGTGTTTTTTATTTCTTATCTTCTCCATCTTCTTACCTGAGATCCTGAAGTAAGTGAATATCCAATATTTAAAAAAATCTGGCATAGATTAAACTTTATCTGCTTTCGGCTTCTCAACATATTTTTATTACTCATTATCTTCGTTCACTGAACTTCCCTAACAACGGTTCTATGGATTGCACCAACAGCAGTTTACAAATTAATGAGTAAACTACATTACACTAAACTGTTCTAACTGGTGAAGCTTTATTATTCATAATCAGATATTGAATAATTAAATTACAAGTGAAGTGATATGCTATAGAATGAGGTGAATTACAGGTGAGGGATTATTATTCTTAATCATAGAATGAATGAGGAGGTGCTTTGCTATTGAACTTTTGAATTTATCATTACTTTGGTTACAGCTGTAAATAGTATTGGGATTTTGATACAGGCTTTATAACTTTTGCTCACAAGGGTTTGATTGCATGTTAATAAAGCTGGATGATATGAAATTAGGTAAGATTTTGTTTTATTAAATAATAATTAAGTTATTTATTTATGACTTCGAAGATTTGATACAAGTGGAGTGAGGACATGGAGTTCTCCAAATTGTTGGGCCATGATACTCTATTGTGTATCTAATATTTTGTGTTTTTCCATCATAATAGTGTGCACAGTGGGCAATTTGTTAGCATTAAATATATAATGATGTTAATTTTATCAATTTGTTCGTCTATTTATCTTACCGCATGAATTGGGCATGGAAGGGCAAGGATAACAACTACATCATAGTCTATCTAAACCCCCAACTCCTTGGTGTTTTTAAACTTTTTGGGTTTAGTTTTTTTTTTTTGGTATTTTACCATAAACATAGAAATCACTTACGTAGAAGGCTTCAAGTAAATATACTCAAGTTTTATCTTTTTCTTGGCAGAGATGATTAGATTAAAAGTATTTTTGGTTAAAAATTATGATTCATATGATGGACACACTTTCGAAACATTCAGGTAAAACTACTTACATGGTTCATCTTATGAGATTTGTTCATGTGAAATATTTCCTTGAAGCAGATATGATTTCTTTTCATGTTGAAATTCCTTTTTATTCTCTGCAAGCACATATCAATTGTTCAGCTTTCTTTGTTAAAATTTTGTACCTATTCACTGTAAAAAAAATCTATAATCATGTATGTCAAATCCATGCATCAATCTTTCAACTATCCTCAGTTACACAAATAAAAAAGTTAAGGAAATGCAAATAATCAACTATTACAAATGTACATTACACAAAAACATAACTTGCTTAGATATAACTAGCATATTTAGAGTTATTTGGCAATGTTCAGGCATGCATTAAACCTTAACTTAATACCCCAAACTGAACTTCTTTTAAAATACTTTGATTCACTACACCCACACAAAATATCCTTTGATTCACTGCACCCACAAAAAATATCGCCCTGACGACAAATGTCATCATCCACAACAAATGTCTCCCCACGAAAAATGTCGCCCCCAAGACAAATATCGCCCCCACGACAAATTTCGCTCCCACGACAAATGTCGTCACCACGACAAATGTCTCCCCCACGACAAATGTCGCTCCCTCGTCGAATACCCCCCGTAGCTCAAGCTTTTTTAACCCTAAAAATCTTGTGCTTGTTTTCTCATAATACATGTCGGAATTAGTCAAATAATATATGCATTTTGTAGCCAAGAACGAGATCTACAACTTTTATGATGAACATTTTTCCAAAATTTACATGTTTTGGGAGGAATCTGGCCTGAAAGGCTGCTGGCTCGAAATGTGTTAAAAACTTGAGCTTATATATTCCAAATCCATATATATATTTTAGTGTAATATATATATATATGAAGGAGATCGTATGAGAATAGTTTAGCGTACGAAGATGTGAAGAATTAATCGCATCCGTCCCTTTTGATCAACGCCTCACTTTCCTGTTCGCGTTAAATTCGCAGTAGTGGATTCACATAGTGGCGGCTGGAGGTCGCGGGCTCGCCATCCACCAGCCGCTCGAGGTTCGGCGGCGGCCACGCCGACGAACCCCGGGAGGCTGATGGCCGGTGAGCCCGCAGCCACCGGCCGCCACTCTGTGAAAGAGTCTGCTCAAGTTGTATTTTAATACCAATTGTATTTGCCTCAGTTGTCTCCTCAAGAACTAGATCAAGTTCGTTGAAAGCATCTGCAAGAATGGAGAATAGATTCGTCGATTTCGCCACAGGTACCTCCTTCCAGGAAGGATCGAACTCGCGAAAGTCGATCACGCGCACAACGGATGTCGTCGCAAGAGTTCGTACAGAACATTTGATCTGCTCAGGGTCATTCTACCAGAGGTATACCCTTTGCAACAGCTTGCTCCACTTTGCTGCTCATGCAACTATCCATGAGTCAACAGACGCTCTCCAAAAGTCGCCCCCACCAATGGAGGGATGAAAATTGATTCACACCAGGGCGAAATAGCGAACCGACTAGAAGGATGCCATGAGAACTCAATGGTGCACGTAATTCACACGATCTCTCTGGCATTAGTCCATGTTGAGCACTTGTATTCACTCAGGAGCTCAGTAATACAGTCCTTTATCTAAGTCAATGCCTCTACCATCCCCAACTCAACAGAAGACTTGCACTTTGATGCCTTCAGTGCCACTACAATGATGGCCTTCCAACACCATCTAAGTGGGCTGCTTTTTGCGGATGCCCTTCCTTAGATTGGTATTTTCTTATCTTTTTCGTCTCACAGGCTTCTCAGCAGCCCACTCCAGCTCTATCAACTTGTTGCGTTTAGACCACCTTCGATGCTTCGTTAGCCGTCAATTTCCTCTCCTCCGAAACCTCCTCCTAGGAAATCCCTCCAATTCGCTCTAACTCGGGCTCAGGGACAGTTTTTGCCCGCATCGATCAGAGGATCAGTTCGTACGGCATTATCCTCCCCCAAGTATTCATCCACTCCATCCTCGCTAAGATCCCCCGCGGGGGTTTGCTTCCTAAGCAAAGATCATCGGAGTGAACGTGGCGCCACCAGGAGTCTTCTCAACAACCGATTCCTGGAGAATTTTGGTGTTATAAGCACCTTCACTAAGTGTTCTCGCCACCACCGGATCAACTAGCACCCTGGTAAAGTCTTTCACCGATAGATTTCTGTGCGATCTCCTCCACTTCTAAGATGACGAAGTCGGTGGAGGTGTTCACTCCTTCGTCGGAAGCCCGCTTCACTTTCTTAGCAACCCTCTTCTGCAGCTTGCCCTATCGTTTTTTCGCAAGAAAATCCACGGTGAGCTCCTGTGGTTTCAAGCCCTACTTATGAGTGTCACTCCCTACCTCTAGCTTTGTGAGGACAGGACTCTTCATAGGATCGATCTTCACTAGTGCGCTTATGTCAGACAGTGTGCACCCTAAGTCAGAACTCGCCTTAATCGGCGTGGAAACCTACGTGCCCTCCTCAAGAAAACTCAGCATCCCCGTAAAAAACCCAGCAATGGGAGTCTTCGTATGGAGACCGCCCATCCCTTTCTTCGGAAGAAGTGCGGGAGCCTTAGACATACCCCCTGGTCTGTTAGGCTTCAACGCTTCGCTCTTCTTTGGGAATAACTTTCCCAAGAAAACCTTGTTCAAGCCAGCTATCGGTGAGTTCTTGCGTTCACAGCAATAAAGGAATTTGAAGGCAAAATGATCCAAATAAACTCTATCTCTAGTTATTTATAGCTTTCAGCAACGCAAGGCTTGGGTCACAGTATCTGTAGTTATGAGTCTACTTTTTAGAAGTCCCGCCAAAGCAAGCCTTAATGCTCGGAGGTAAGGGTGGTTATGTTACTTGTAACCATCGACCCTTCCCAGTCTCCGGATGCTCCCCAGTCTCAGCAGGGTGGATGATTACGTCATAAGTTGTAACATCCCATTTCCGGCTAGACCCCTAGGAGTCAGTTGGTTGTGGTAGAACCCTAGGGAGCCCAAAACTTGAAATAAATTGACCAAGAAATCGGGTCACGGGTTGGTCACGCCAGTGACCGACCCGTCACGCCCGTGACCCGCCATGTCACGCCCGTGACATAGGGCGTGACCATGATCGTCGATTCCAGGTCGACGGTCGTCGACCCAAAATTGGCCCCACGGGCATGTCACGCCCGTGACCCGCCATGTCACGCCCGTGACATAGGGCGTGACACGTTCGACGATCGTCGATTTCAGTTCGACGTCGTCGAACCAGAATTGGCCGCGCAGGCCTGTCACGCCCGTGACCCAGGTGTCACGCCCGTGACAACCGCTCGACGATCGTCGACCTCAGTTCGACGATCGTCGAACCCAGAATTGGCTAACCGGGCCTGTCACGCCCGTGACCTATGTGTCACGCCCGTGACCAAGGCCGAAATGACAGCCAGGTTGGAAACTTCGGTAACCGACGCCATAATAAATTCTGACTATGGGAATGAAAATCAAGAGTATTTATGGGTCGTTCTCTACTTTAATTATGTTAATAATTAAGGAAAAGTGGGTCCAATAGGAAATTACCACCTGGCAAACACCTCTTCATCTCCAACTTTTCAACTGCCATTCGTCATAACCGAAACGTCATAAGGGTGTTATTAATGGCCGCCAACGTTTCATCTCCAACGTTCCATCCCTTTCCCTCCCCATTTGCTGATCTATAAAAGATTCCTAAGAGCAGAAGGAAAAGGTTACACTCCCTCAAACTGTTTCAGACTTCCCCTTGCTGTTGAAGAATTTCCGGCGACGCCACCACCGCGCAAATGGCTTCCCGACGCTCTGCACGCCTTCAACCCGCGAACAAGGTCCTCCCCTCCCTCTTCTTCTGCCGATAGATCTTAGGAATCGTTAGGAGAGATATCGGGCTCAAAAGAGCCAGATCGGGTGAGCGTATTCGTGGTTTTCCGAAAATTTCATGGTGGCGGGTTCGCCGGAAACCGCCTCTCCGGCGGCTGTGCCGCCGCCCGACGATAGCCCTCGCCTCAACGGAGGTGGTGGTGGTGGTGGCCGGCCAGGGAGATGGCTGGATGGTCGGGAAGTAGCTTGGAAAAGCTACAGGATATTAGGTTTTTAGGCCTCTGGTTCGGGCTGTTGAAGAAGATGAACAGTGGCATGAGAAATAAATTCTATCTTTAAAATAATTTTTGAATGAAAAATCTGTCTTGTTAAATAAATTGGGAAAAATACCTAGAGGCTCCTACAGGAAAAATGATCAACATAGGAAGTGTAGCCCTTGAAGTCTACTTTAATTCAAAATTAATTTCACTCGATTCGGAATCCTGGTTAGACCACAGCACCCTTTTTGGTGAGGTCTATCCAGAGGGCTGCCTTGACCTTAGAAAAATTCCCCACTCCAATTCAGTCATCCAAATGACTTGAAATTTGGGGTGTGGTCTAATCTTACATATATCTAGGTGCTATCCAAAAATGAGAATTTTTGGAGAACATTTTTCTATAGTTTTTAGAAAAATTCAATAATCCTAGCCGAATTTAATTAGATAGTTAAATAATTTCCAAACCCTCCCAAACTTTGGTGAGTGGTCCCTGGGGTCACTATAAGGTTCTGTATAATTTTCCATCTCATTTGTAGATGGTTTGGACTAGAAATGATCAACCCTAAGTTTTGCCTTAATAAGGGGTCTTAGGTTAAAAGTGCACTTTTGAAGTTTGAGTGGTGAGATCACCTCAACAGAGGCTGAGATTTTTACCACTGGCTAGTAATATTCTCTAGCACCCCCTCATGGAGTTTGAGGTGGATCGGGGTAAGTTTATCCTAAGGACCAAGGCCAAACCCTAAGGTTGGATCTTGGTGGTTTGTGAAGGTCATGTGGTCAAATGACCTTGGATTGACCCGAAATTGGGTGAAGAGAACCGTAGGGTCAATATAGTTCTCTGGATGAAATCTTAGTAAATTTGGAGACCGTTGGGATACCTGAAAGTCTAACCCTAGTTTAGGGCGCAAAACTTGTAGAGATAGGAAATGACACTAAATCATATTGAAAAGTGGTGAGATTTGGGGAGAGTGAATTATAGGGATGGTACAACTCTGGATATTTTTCTATGAATTTGATGTTCATTATTTTGGATACTTCCTTTAATGATTCAGTAGTTGTATGATTTGCTTAGAAAATTTATTAGGGAATACACACTCACTGGAAAGTGATGAAACTTAAGCAGAGAACGTTTATTATGATTGTAAATCTCTGTGAATATTTATGGGATTTTTGGAAGATTAATTCTAAGGCTCGCTTCATTAAGTATGTTTTACCTTGATTATTTGATTAAATCTTTAGTGGTGGTTAGCAAGCTAGTAAAATTATGATTCTCTGCACAAAGATCTTTTATATATCATACTACTGACCAGTGATTTTTCCATAATTTTTAGATGAATAATTTCAGTACTTCCTTTACTACGTAGAATTAATATGATTATACTAAATAAATTATTTAGAGGTTAAATACTTTTTATAAAATTCTGAGAATTTGTATTTGAGGTTATTTTGCTGTTATTTAATAATCATGATTTTTGAGTAGCCATTACTGAGGAAGATCATGTAGTTCATGTTTAAAATGACCCGTGGCACGTCCTTTGGAAAAATAAAATAAATATCAGATTAATTAGGAAAATTATAAGTTTCTGGATTTAGACCAATTATGTTATGGTAGACCTCCAGTAAAAATTATAGGAGATTTGGAAGACAACTTAGTGTACCTCCCCTTGGGTACCTCATATAGTTTAGGATGGTCTGCATATAGTAAAGCCACGGAATTTTTGATAGTTGATAGTTGGTAGGGCAAACTAGGATCGAGTTCATCATTGGGAGACTTGTTGGAATAAGGGAGTACGGGAACGACGAAAGATCGTCCATCCCGGGAAGAAGAGGAAGAGTCTTAATACTCTAGGGTTAGAACTAAAGTAACTAAAAGGGGATCGGGCTAAGGGAGATCAACCAATAATAATAAGTGCCTTGCGAAAGGGAACTTCGGGCCGTAATGCCGCCGTCTTGGTTCCTAGTGCCCCTTGAGAGCCCTTCACGGGGTATACCGGGGGCAGTCCTGGGCTAACGTAAACCATAGGAATAATAAATTAAAAGAGCAACTAGTATAACTAGGGTTGCACACACTCACTCCCCGATAGCTAGGAAAGTAGAAAAATAGGACTTGTTGCCATTCAGACAGTAGCTCTGAAGGTAGATGCACGGACAGGACTGTCCGGGGGGCCGAGGGCTCGAGGGTTGGAGTACAGAATAAAGGTGGTGGGTCTTCGGTACCTGATCGTCGTTCACACCGACATCGGTACGCTGACTCGGCGGTGTGGGACACTTAGCCAAAGAAAGTCTGGAGGGTACATCCAGCAGCAGTACGCGGATACTCTAGGTTGTGTTCTTCTAGGGGCGTACGGGAGGGCTAGGCCTGGTAGTGTGGATGCCCGCCTAGGAGTGGGGGGCCCGACCCACTGTCTCCGTTTGCCACTACGGAGGTTCCTGGGAGTGAAGCTAGCTGCCCAAACAGGGGGAACTAAAGGTCTGTGCGCATAGAGTCGTGTGCGTGAGTTGCACTTGCATGAATCATGGCATAGCATATCACTACACTCATATTTGCATACAACCGACACCCCAACGTATAAATTGGTATGAGACTTTTTATACGATGGGAGCTTTGCAGAAGATCCCTTAACTTATAAGTTTGTATGGGCATTCATATAAGTTAAGGTTACATACTTACTTACTTGTTGCTTACTTACTATTCTCTAGCTGCCTTTTATACAATTTGCTATTTATTAATTGTTCTACCTATTACAACATTTATACTGTTCACCTGTTATAACTTGCTAGTTAGGTCTACCGTCACCTGCTTGACTATTCTCCACTTTTGTAGCTTCCCTTTCCTCCTCTCCGCCCGGTGCTTAGGAGCCGTGGTGGGAGGGGTAGGGGATGATAGGGCTTAGTCTTTATGACTAATGGTTTTCGAACCAAACATTACAGGAGCTCCGGATGGGAGACAGGGACCAGCACCAGCGGAGTACGGTGCGCATGGAGGTGGGACAGTCTAGCACCGGTGCACCTGCGACCAGCTCCGTGAGTGATTAGTATTTTCTTAGCTTCCGCGATGAGTGACTTGTAGTGAGGACTCTGATGTATTGGGCTCGAGCCCATTTATCTACTTTTCTATTATATGTATTGATGGACTGGACATGATTCACTTTTATTTACATGTTTCTGTGGACTTGTTTACATTTTTTTGTATAAATACTTCTCTCTTTTGTGATCGAAAAGGGCCGGCAGAATTGGCGTTTTGTAGTGGTTGCCTTCCCGAGATGTCGGTGCCACCGCAAAGCGGCAATTCTGGGCTAAGACCCCGGTGGTTGAAAAAGAAAAAAAAAGGGGGTCTTACAAGTGGTATCAGAGGAAACCTCGATCGAAAGAGAAGTAGTCCACAAAAACCTTGGGCCACCCCCGTGCGAGCTTAGTTTGCGGACAAACTAGCAGCGGAAGCAGTGGTGTGCCCATAAGGGAAATCACATGTGAAAGTCCATCATAACTCTTCTTAAATTCCATTCATTCGCTCTCTAACAAATGGAATTTTTGCTTGTAGCCTGCGACGAACCTTACACCGCAGCAGGGGACACCTCAGGCTCTGAATGTGGTCCCGACTCCGCCAGCACCCGTTCCGTTCCAGCAGACGGAGATGGGGCAAACACTGACGGCCATCCTGGAGGCCTTCAGAGCTCAGCAAGCCCCGGCCCCACAGCCAAACCCCGGGGCCAATTGGATGACGGTCTTCCGAGGACTTTACCCTCCATCCTACCAGGGGACGGAGTCTGCAGTACGTACGGAGGAGTGGTTGGACACCATTTACGAGATGCTGGCAGGGATTCGATGCCCCGCGGAGGAGGCAGTCGCTTTGACAGTCTCCTGCTTAGAGTCACACGGAAAGAGATGGTGGAAATCTCAGCTGGACACCACCTTTGCAGGGATGGACTGTGCTGATATTACTTGGGAGGAATTCAGAGCAGCGCTCTTGGGACATTTTGTACCTCAGTCGGCGAGAGATGATCTGGAGGATAGATTCCTGCGGTTGAGGCAGGGGAACAGGACTGTGGTAGAGTACTATCAGGAGTTCACTCACCTGGCTCGTTATGCGGACGCTTACCAGTTAGACGATGCTGGCTACGCCCGGAGGTTTTATAAGGGACTGCAGGATGACATGAGGCAGGCCCTCCTTTTCGTTTCAGAGGGGAGTCTGGCCAGGATTCTGGAGATGGCTAAGAAGAGAGAGGCGGATCAACTTACAGTGAAGAATCGGAAGAGACCGGCTGATGATTCAGTGATGGGAGGTCGTAGAGACCGTCCTCGGGGCCAGGTTATCGGGGAGAGAAGGAACGGGGATCAGCCTCGTCAGGAGTTTGGGCAGGAGTAGAGGACTCAGGGGGTATTGGCTCCCCAGCCTATACAGATGTTGGAAATGCCAAGGACGGCAGGGCAGCCACCGGTATGCTATCAGTGCAACCAACCGGGGCATATCAAGCGGAACTGCCCTGTGGGGCGAGCACCCCCACCAGCACATCAGGGCGCTCCACCTCCCCGACAGTTTGGCGGACGAGGACAGGACCGAGGACGAGGTTTTCAGGATCGAGGTCGTAGGCCAGAGAGAGAGCAGGTGTATGCTCTAGACCTGACACAGCCTCGGAACCCGGAGCAGGTTATCACAGGTATGGCAGTACTTTTCAGATTTTCTTCATATAAACTACTATTTTAAACATAACCTGGTTAGAAATTAAGAGAAGATAAGCTGCAACAAGAATACTAAGACACTTAATCACCCCAGGCATAGTCTTCGTTAGCGGCAAGCCCGCTCACACCCTCTTCGACACTGGTGCGTCGCAATCATTCGTGTCAGAGGATTTCGTGAAAGGACTGGCAGGAGTGGAGCTAAGCACCGGGAAGATGCTGAGGGTGCGCCTACCCGATGGATCAGAGATATTGACCTCTACTCATTGTGATATGGAAGCGAGGATCGGCGGAAAGGCGTTTGAGGCACCAGCGACGGTTTTGAGGATGCCAGATTATGATCTGATTCTGGGCATGACCTGGCTGTACTGGAACCATGCCCAGATCGATTGTATGGCGAAGAGGATCACCGTGCGGCACGGCGACTCCTTCATAGTTATCGAAGGTATTATATCAGCACCCCGTACTTTACTATCGTCTGTGCAGGCCGCTAAGGCCCACCTACAGGGGGAAGAGGTTTATCAGGTCCTCTTTGAGGCGGTCGTAGCCAAGGATTCCATTGCAGATATTCCGGTAGTGCGGGACTTCGCCGACGTGTTTCCAGAGAAGCTACCAGGGTTACCCCCGCACCGAGAGAAGGACTTTCAGATTCAGCTCGTACCGGGGGCTAAGCCGGTATCCAGAGCTCCCTATCGAATGGCCCCAAAGGAGTTGGTGGAATTCCGAAGTCAGCTTCAGGAGTTAGTGGAGGCCGGGTTCGTTCGGCCTAGCTCATCACCGTGGGGAGCTCCGGTGCTGTTCGTTAAGAAGAAGGACGGGACCCTTCGACTGTGCATCGATTACCGGGCTCTGAACAGGTTGACAGTCCGGAATACTTATCCTTTACCACGGATAGACGAGCTTTTTGATCAACTGGAGGGAGCTCATTGGTTCTCAAAGCTGGATCTGAGGTCAGGATACTACCAGCTCCGTATTCGGGAAGAGGACATCCCGAAGACGGCCTTCAGCAGCAGATACGGCGTGTACGAGTTTACCGTGATGCCATTCGGGCTCACGAATGCACCCTCCACATTCATGACTTTGATGAATCGGGTGTTCGAGGAGTATCTGGACGTCTTTGTCATTGTATTCATCGACGACATTCTCATCTATTCAAGGACGGAGGAGGAGCACGCGAGACATCTAGCCTTGACCTTGGAGAAGCTGCGTGAACACGAGATGTATGCCAAATACAGCAAGTGCCAGTTCTGGCTAAAGGAGGTGGCCTTTCTGGGCCATGTCATCAGTTGAGCAGGTCTGGCAGTGGATCCGGCAAAGATCCAGGCAGTACGGGATTGGCCACCACTAATGTCGGCCACGGATGTTCGAAGTTTCTTGGGACTTGCCGGTTACTACCGGAAGTTCGTAAAGGGGTTCTCTCAGATTGCCCTCCCTCTTACGTCTCTGACGAAGGAGGAGTCCCCTTTTATTTGGACGCCGCGATGCGAATCTGCCTTCCAGGAGCTGAAGTATCGTCTCACCGGCTCCCATCCTTGCTCTTCCATCAGGGAAGGAGGGATTCCAGGTGTATGCAGATGCTTCCTATCAGGGGATGGGTGCCGTCCTTATGCAGAATGGGCACGTAATAGCCTATGCCTCCCGTCAGTTGAAGCAGCACGAGCAGAACTACCCCGTGCACGATTTGGAGATGGGGGCAGTCATTTTTGCTCTTAAGATCTGGCGGCACTATCTCTACGGGGTACATTGTGATATCTTCTCCGACCACAAGAATCTGAAGTACGTCGACACCCAGAAGGAGTTAAACATCAGGCAGAGACGCTGGGTGGAGTTTCTTTCGGACTACCAGTATACCATACACTACCATCCGGGGAAGGCGAACGTGGTTGCGGATGCTCTGAGCCGGAGAGCGAGTACGACTGGAGCAGGCCCGCAGCTGATGGCCTTGGAGTTGATTAGATCATTCGAGGAGATGCAGATTTCGCTGGTGTCTGAGGATGACCCGGAGCTGTACATGGAGTACCTGGGGTCGATGGCTACTACTGATGACATTCGAGACCGCATCAGAGATGGGCAGATGCGGGACGAGAGAGCTGAGCCAATATTCCGAGCCTTGGAGGAAGGCACGACAGGGGATTACTCTTTGAGGGATGGGCTCCTGTGTTTCCGGGGCAGAGTCTACATACCAGCAGGAGGACGGATCCGGGAGGATATTTTGACGGAGGCTCACTGCAGCCGGTATTCGGTACACCCGGGGATCACCAAGATGGTAAAGGATTTAAAGAGGACGATGTATTGGCCGGGTATGAAGAAAGATATTACGTATTTTGTGACGCATTGTGAGGCCTGCCAGCTCATGAAGGCGGAGTGTAGGAACCCGGCAGGTTTGTTGCAGCCGCTTCCAGTGCCGGAGTGGAAGTTTGAGGATATAGCCATGGACTTCATACATGGGCTACCTAGATCCCGTGCGGGGAACGACTCGATCTGGGTGATAGTGGACAGGCTGACAAAGGTGGCCAGATTCATCCCAGTGGCAAAGGACACACCGGTCAGTGTATTAGTGCGGAGGTTCATTGAGCAGTTCGTGCGTTATCATGGGGTGCCCAAGACTATTGTTTCGGATCGGGATGGGCGGTTTACATCCAGGGAATGGAGGTCAGTCCAGGCCCATCTGGGTTCTCGGTTGACATTCAGCACAGCTTTCCACCCTCAGACCGACGGACAAACAGAGCGCACAAACCGTACACTGGAAGATCTGTTACGACTGTGTATTTTGGACCGTGGCGAGCCTTAGGAGAGATTGTTACCACTGGTCGAGTTTTCATACAACAACGCTCATCAGTCCAGCATAGGCATGGCTCCATACGAAGCGTTGTACGGAAGGAGGTGCAGAACCCCACTATCATGGGTTCAGGACGAGGATCCGCAGGCACTGGGCTCGGAGTTTGTGGGAGATACAGATGCTCAGATTAGATTGATCCGAGACAGGATGTTGGAAGCCCAGAGCAGACAGGCGAAATACTACGATGCGAAGCATCGCCAAGTGGAGTTCCAGGTGGGGGACCGAGTTTTCTTGAAGATACGGCCGATGCACGGAGTCTCGCGGGTTCGCGGGCGGAAGAAGCTCAGTCCGAGGTATATGGGGCCCTATAGGATCCTGGAGCGGATCGGCCCCTTAGCCTATAGACTGGAGCTACCGCCGGAGTTAGCGGGATTGCATGACGTCTTCCACGTCTCCTCACTTCGGAGGGCTCTGCTACGCCCTGAGCAGCTGATTTCCTCGGCAGATGGCCTAGTAGCTTCGGATCGGTCAGTCGATTTGGAGCCTATCAGGATTGACGATACGGCAGTGCGGGTCTTGCGACGGAAGAAGGTCCCGTTAGTCAAGGTTCTGTGGAACAATCATGGACAGGAGGAGCATACATGGGAGCCACAGGACTTGATGCAGCAAAAATACCCGGAACTTTTTCGTCAGGTATACCTCACAACCCCTCTGGACAATCAATTTGCCTTCCTGTTTTAAACTTCAAGAATAGGGGCTAATCTTTTGTTTATTGGGGTGATTATACCTAGTTAGGTGGACGAATTAATCTTAGATTCGAAACCGCACAAACAAACATAACGTAGAGAGATAATCTTTCAGTTCTCATGGGATGTTACAAGCTTATTTTTCCCGATTAGAGTCCCGTAGGCTTAACCTTGATTTCGGGGACGAAATCTTTGTTTTGTTTATTGGGATTTGTAACATCCCATTTCCGGCTAGACCCCTAGGAGTCAGTTGGTTGTGGTAGAACCCTAGGGAGCCCAAAACTTGAAATAAATCGACCAAGAAATCGGGTCACGGGTTGGTCACGCCCGTGACCGACCCGTCACGCCCGTGACCCGCCATGTCACGCCCGTGACATAGGGCGTGACCATGATCGTCGATTCCAGATCGACGGTCGTCGACCCAAAATTGGCCCCACGGGCATGTCACGCCCGTGACCCGCCATGTCACGCCCGTGACATAGGGCGTGACACGTTCGACGATCGTCGATTTCAGTTCGACGTCGTCAAACCAGAATTGGCCGCGCAGGCCTGTCACGCCCGTGACCCAGGTGTCACGCCCGTGACAACCGCTCGACGATCGTCGACCTCAGTTCGACGATCGTCGAACCCAGAATTGGCTAACCGGGCCTGTCACGCCCGTGACCTATGTGTCACGCCCGTGACCAAGGCCGAAATGACAGCCAGGTTGGAAACTTCGGTAACCGACGCCATAATAAATTCTGACTATGGGAATGAAAATCAAGAGTATTTATGGGTCGTTCCCTACTTTAATTATGTTAATAATTAAGGAAAAGTGGGTCCAATAGGAAATTGCCACCTGGCAAACACCTCTTCATCTCCAACTTTTCAACTGCCATTCGTCATAACCGAAACGTCATAAGGGTGTTATTAATGGCCGCCAACGTTTCATCTCCAACGTTCCATCCCTTCCCCTCCCCATTTGCTGATCTATAAAAGATTCCTAAGAGCAGAAGGAAAAGGTTACACTCCCTCAAACTGTTTCAGACTTCCCCTTGCTGTTGAAGAATTTCCGGCGACGCCACCACCGCGCAAATGGCTTCCTGACGCTCTGCACGCCTTCAACCCGCGAACAAGGTCCTCCCCTCCCTCTTCTTCTGCGGATAGATCTTAGGAATCGTTAGGAGAGATATCGGGCTCAAAAGAGCCAGATCGGGTGAGCGTATTCGTGGTTTTCCGAAAATTTCATGGTGGCGGGTTTGCCGGAAACCGCCTCTCCGGCGGCTGTGCCGCCGCCCGACGATAGCCCTCGCCTCAACGGAGGTGGTGGTGGTGGTGGCCGGCCAGGGAGATGGCTGGATGGTCGGGAAGTAGCTTGGAAAAGCTACAGGATATTAGGTTTTTAGGCCTCTGGTTCGGGCTGTTGAAGAAGATGAACAGTGGCATGAGAAGTAAATTCTATCTTTAAAATAATTTCTGAATGAAAAATCTGTCTTGTTAAATAAATTGGGAAAAATACCTAGAGGCTCCTACAGGAACAATGATCAACATAGGAAGTGTAGCCCTTGAAGTCTACTTTAATTCAAAATTAATTTCACTCGATTCGGAATCCTGGTTAGACCACAGCACCCTTTTTGGTGAGGTCTATCCAGAGGGCTGCCTTGACCTTAGAAAAATTCCCCACTCCAATTCAGTCATCCAAATGACTTGAAATTTGGGGTGTGGTCTAATCTTACATATATCTAGGTGCTATCCAAAAATGAGAATTTTTGGAGAACATTTTTCTATAGTTTTTAGAAAAATTCAATAATCCTAGCCGAATTTAATTAGATAGTTAAATAATTTCCAAACCCTCCCAAACTTTGGTGAGTGGTCCCTGGGGTCACTATAAGGTTCTGTATAATTTTCCATCTCATTTGTAGATGGTTTGGACTAGAAATGATTAACCCTAAGTTTTGCCCTAATAAGGGGTCTTAGGTTAAAAGTGCACTTTTGAAGTTTGAGTGGTGAGATCACCTCAACAGAGGCTGAAATTTTTACCACTGGCTAGTAATATTCTCTAGCACCCCCTCATGGAGTTTGAGGTGGATCGGGGTAAGTTTATCCTAAGGACCAAGGCCAAACCCTAAGGTTGGATCTTGGTGGTTTGTGAAGGTCATGTGGTCAAATGACCTTGGATTGACCCGAAATTGGGTGAAGAGAACCGTAGGGTCAATATAGTTCTCTGGATGAAATCTTAGTAAATTTGGAGATCGTTGGGATACCTGAAAGTCTAACCCTAGTTTAGGGCGCAAAACTTGTAGAGATAGGAAATGACACTAAATCATATTGAAAAGTGGTGAGATTTGGGGAGAGTGAATTATAGGGATGGTACAACTCTGGATATTTTTCTATGAATTTTAGTAGTTGTATGATTTGCTTAGAAAATTTATTAGGGAATACACACTCACTGGAAAGTGATGAAACTTAAGCAGAGAACGTTTATTATGATTGTAAATCTCTGTGAATATTTATGGGATTTTTGGAAGATTAATTCTAAGGCTCGCTTCATTAAGTATGTTTTACCTTGATTATTTGATTAAATCTTTAGTGGTGGTTAGCAAGCTAGTAAAATTATGATTCTCTGCACAAAGATCTTTTATATATCATACTACTGACCAGTAATTTTTCCATAATTTTTAGATGAATAATTTCAGTACTTCCTTTACTACGTAGAATTAATATGATTATACTAAATAAATTATTTAGAGGTTAAATACTTTCTATAAAATTCTGAGAATTTGTATTTGAGGTTATTTTGATGTTATTTAATAATCATGATTTTTGAGTAGCCATTACTGAGGAAGATCATGTAGTTCATGTTTAAAATGACCCGTGGCACGTCCTTTGAAAAAATTAAATAAATATCAGATTAATTAGGAAAATTATAAGTTTCTGGATTTAGACCAATTATGTTATGGTAGACCTCCAGTAAAAAATATAGGAACTTTGGAAGACAACTTAGTGTACCTCCCCTTGGGTACCTCATATAGTTTAGGATGGTCTGCATATAGTAAAGCCACGGAATTTTTGATAGTTGATGGTTGGTAGGGCAAACTAGGATCGAGTTCATCATTGGGAGACTTGTTGGAATAAGGGAGTACGGGAACGACGAAAGATCGTCCATCCCGGGAAGAAGAGGAAGAGTCTTAATACTCTAGGGTTAGAACTAAAGTAACTAAAAGGGGATCGGGCTAAGGGAGATCAACCAATAATAATAAGTGCCTTGCAAAAGGGAACTTCGGGTCATAATGCCGCCGTCTTGGTTCCTAGTGCCCCTTGAGAGCCCTTCACGGGGTATACCGGGGGCAGTCCTGGGCTAACGTAAACCATAGGAATAATAAATTAAAAGAGCAACTAGTATAACTAGGGTTGCACACACTCACTCCCCGATAGCTAGGAAAGTAGAAAAATAGGACTTGTTGCCATTCAGAAAGTAGCTCTGAAGGTAGATGCACGGACAGGACTGTCCGGGGGGCCGAGGGCTCGAGGGTTGGAGTACAGAATAAAGGTGGTGGGTCTTCGGTACCTGATCGTCGTTCACACCGACATCGGTACGCTGACTCGGCGGTGTGGGACACTTAGCCAAAGAAAGTCTGGAGGGTACATCCAGCAGCAGTACGCGGATACTCTAGGTTGTGTTCTTCTAGGGGCGTACGGGAGGGCTAGGCCTGGTAGTGTGGATGCCCGCCTAGGAGTGGGGGGCCCGACCCACTGTCTCCGTTTGCCACTACGGAGGTTCCTGGGAGTGAAGCTAGCTGCCCAAACAGGGGGAACTAAAGGTCTGTGCGCATAGAGTCGTGTGCGTGAGTTGCACTTGCATGAATCATGGCATAGCATATCACTACACTCATATTTGCATACAACCGATACCCCAACGTATAAATTGGTATGGGACTTTTTATACGATGGGAGCTTTGCAGAAGATCCCTTAACTTATAAGTTTGTATGGGAATTCATATAAGTTAAGGTTACATACTTACTTACTTGTTGCTTACTTACTATTCTCTAGCTGCCTTTTATACAATTTGCTATTTATTAATTGTTCTACCTATTACAACATTTATACTGTTCACCTGTTATAACTTGCTAGTTAGGTCTACCGTCACCTGCTTGACTATTCTCCACTTTTGTAGCTTCCCTTTCCTCCTCTCCGCCCGGTGCTTAGGAGCCGTGGTGGGAGGGGTAGGGGATGATAGGGCTTAGTCTTTATGACTAATGGTTTTCGAACCAAACATTACAGGAGCTCCAGATGGGAGACAGGGACCAGCACCAGCGGAGTACGGTGCGCATGGAGGTGGGACAGTCTAGCACCGGTGCACCTGCGACCAGCTCCGTGAGTGATTAGTATTTTCTTAGCTTCCGCGATGAGTGACTTGTAGTGAGGACTCTGATGTATTGGGCTCGAGCCCATTTATCTACTTTTCTATTATATGTATTGATGGACTGGACATGATTCACTTTTATTTACATGTTTCTGTGGACTTGTTTACATTTTTTTTTTGTATAAATACTTCTCTCTTTTGTGATCGAAAAGGGCCGGCAGAATTGGCGTTTTGTAGTGGTTGCCTTCCCGAGATGTCGGTGCCACCGCAAAGCGGCAATTCTGGGCTAAGACCCCGGTGGTTGAAAAAGAAAAAAAAGGGGGTCTTACATAAGTAACCACCCCCCCCCCTTCTCCAACCTCAACAACCGACCAGCCCAGTTGGCACTCCTTAGTAATCGAAATCCAGAGAGGTACTAGCAAACACCTTGGGTGTCCTCCCCCGCTCTATTCTCTCTTTAGTTAGTAGCGGCCTATGCAGATACAACTTGTTATAATCGCACAAGCTCCCCCTCTATCTCGTCTGCTTATATTCTCTTATTCCTTAGGAAGTTAAGATTTAATGCAGTATTTAATATAGAAATAAATGTTCCCAACTGTCTGGCTATCCCTCCCTTTTATGTAAATAAGGATCCATGAGGCTTGAAAGGGACACAAAACTTGAGTTAGAATCTGCTATGTAGTAGGTGTGGTTACAAGTTCTATGTTTTCATCGATTGGCTCTTGTTCTCTTATATTCACTTGTAATAGCTCCATTTGTGAAATAATATCATCTGCACCAAGTGATATTCGTCGTTGCGGGAAATAATATCAACCCTAATAAGCTCCCCTTACTTCATTGGTTCAATCCAACTCCATATGATCGACCCTAGACTTTCTTTAACCAGAAAATGAACTAACTCACGTCCCTTTACCTCTTCCTTAATATGGTGACTAGGACAAATAAATCCAAGTGGGTTAACTTTGTCCAACCCAGGTCTAAGGCTTCATTTGGTTCGGCGGTGGCGAATCGATCCGGCGGGTGGAAACGGAGTATTCGAACCGGAGGGGGGAGGTGGCTGCTCCAAACGGAGCTTTTTGGGGCATTTCTCAAGGTGGGCGGGTGGAAACGGAGCAAACGCCACCAGAGGTTCATTTGTTTACCCTCCTTCCGGCGGCGTTTGCCCAAAACGGAGCAGCGAAACGCCCAAACAAATAGAGCATAAGTGTGTGTATGGGCTTTTGTTAGCTCAACTTGACCCAACCATGACTGATTTGACCTGAGGGAGGACCTGAAGGAGGTCTTAGCCGCTCTCTATCACCTGGTATTCTCTTCTATTTATGTGTACATACAAATATTTCTTCCAAAGGAAGAGAAAGTTATCATTAACTTCATCCTTAAGTTTAATTAAGGATACCTTCAGTCTGATGTTTGATATACCTTCACTTTCCTGTTTTCCTTAACTAATAAAATAATATAGGATGAAGGTTACCACTAACTTAATCCTTAAAACTACATGTGCACAAGGTGAGCTCCTTTATAGCCATCTATATATTTTAGTTCGAATTATAGCTGCCAAGTTCAAAATGATGACTTCTGTACATTTGTGATGGAGGATCTTTAACACTTGCTTGTGATCCTTCTTGGGTTATAACAATCATTTGAAAGATCGTCAGGCTTTAAAAATTGCAATTTGTGTCTTTTTGCAAACAAAAAGTAGTTGCTTTCAGTACATACTCAACACTTTTTGAAAACATAGAGTGATCACCCAAGTAATGACAACTTGATTCTTCATCAATTTTTTTCATATGGTTTTAGGACATCTTTTTTCTAATTATTTTGAAACTTTGGGAATAATTTGTATTTTTTGCAGACCTATAGCATTGCCCCTAAAATTTCTGTCATGTCCCAGGAAGGTTCATCTCTCTGGTGTTTTATTGCCATTGATTCAGAACATCTGCATTGTTCACGTAGAGATTTGCAGGTTTTTAGGGTTTTGAGTATCCTAGAAAAAAATTCAGCATATCTAAGGTACATTCTTTGTTTGAAATATTCGCAGTGGATGATTTTGGTTGTCATGTAGAAGTTTCTTCAAGTAAAAATATCATATAGCAACACCAACTTATGTTTTCCAACTACAATTTTCAGACCCGTGGAACAAGAAATTTATAATTATTTAAGTTTTAGGCTCTATTTGGGCAGACTTATTTTCACCGGCCAAACGGTTACCATCGCATAATTAAGGTTCGGTTCATGCGGTGGTAACCGCTTGACCGGTGAAAATAAGTCCTCCCAAACGGAACCTTAATCTCTAAACTCCTTCCTCATTTCTATCACTTTCAATACAATATCATGCAATGCAAAAATAATTGAAGAACCAACCCAAAACCGAATGATTTAGGTCGATTCCAAATAGTTTCAATTCAGGTTTGGTTCCTATAATACTAGAATCAACAATTGGATTTAATTCCCTGTTCCACAGGTCATGTCCCAAAACCGAATAGAGAATCAAAAATCAATGCTAAAAGTCATTGTTTTGTGATAACGATTAAGAAAATAATCGTATGATAAAGAATTAATATTTTTAACTATTTTAAGACAGGTAGAATCTAAAACCGAAGCGGAACCCAAGTAAACAACCCGGATCCAATTCTATACTTTAGGATTGGGTCAATTCCGATTCCAAAAATTTGAAATCAAACCTATGAGTCATTTCTTGATTTTGATTAGAACTATTGTTGTGAGTTATTGCTCTCATTGTTATTTGCTTATATTTTGATGTCTTTGTGGGATGACTACAAATTTTGCTATCATCAAATTTGATCCACATTAGAGACAGACTTCCGCTTTAAATTTTGAATATGCTTTTATGGGGGGGGGGGCGTCTTCTTTTCCAATTTGGTTAATATCGCTTTAGATATGTTGATAGCTTTTTGGAAGGTTGAGAGAGCAGGGAATCTTACCAGACATACACCAGCCTAGGAGTGCACAAAAAAACCGATCCTAATCGGGACCGGTCCCAGTCCAAAATACACTAATAATCGAAGAGGAATCTAATCAAGTACAAAATAAGATTTTGACTATAGTCAATTGTAATATATTTTTAAAAATCAAAAATTACAAAATCTTCCAAGCAACGTTCATTTCCTCATCCTGCATCAAAGTAAAATTATAAAATATAAGAGTAAATTTGACTAATCATGCATCAACGTCCATTTTAAATTTTCAAGTTTTTACCTAGATATCATTCGATGATAAGTAGTAATGATGATTATCCATTCAACCTGTAAAGCTCATTTATCTGCACACAAAACATTAATGACTTTTAGTAGTTATATTTAGCTACGTAAATCTGACTAATAATTCAAAATTAAGCATACCTTGTCATGGATCTGTCAAATTAATAATTCTTTCGACTTGTTCTTTACTAACGACCCTAGATATACCATCAATCGTCTAACAAAGGGATCAAAACAACGCTAAAAAAACAGAAATAGATCAAAACAACCGCTAAAAAAAACTGAAGCATTACCTCTCTGTTGACTGGCACTGAGCGGTGTTTTCTGGCGGCGGGGAGCGGCGCCGAGCAGCGGAATCGGGAGGGTCGGCGGCTGCAATAGGCTCTGAAATACCGCCTGCTTGGGAAGGAGAAAAGGGCGGTGTTTTCTAGCCGCGGGGAGCGGCGTCGAGGAATCGGGAGGGTCGGCGGCTGCAATAGGCTCTGAAATACAGCCTGCTTGGGGAGGAGGAAATGGCGGTGTTTTCCGGCCACGGGGAGCGGCGCCAAGCAGCGGAATCGGGAGGGTCGGCGGCAGCCCTAGATCGCGAATGCTTCAGAATGCTCCAGGCGGCCGGCTGCAATAGGCTCTGAAACGGAAGCCCACCTCCAGCAGGCTTCGATTTAGGGGAAATCGCGGTGTTTTCTGGCTGCGGGGAGCGGCGGGGAGCGGCGCCGAGCGGGAAGGTCGGGAAGCAGCCCTAGATCGCGATAAAGCTTTAGAAAAGAAAGAATGCGGGTTGGGCTGTCCATAGAGGGATATATTATACATCTTTGGGTGTAATTATTTGGGTTTATTGGTGTGCACATAGCCGTTATAAGTGTGCCTGTAACACCACTCTTGATAAAAGACCTCAAAGACCGGTCTTTTCACTTGTTATAATTTATCCTCCAATTTTAAAATTAAACTTGAAATAGGTGTTGAAATGGTTGTAACTAAACTTGAAATATAAGACCAAAATATAGTTTTATAATTTATTTATTTTTAATTAAAAAAATAAAAAAAAGACCGATATGGGACTGGTTAGGACCGGTCCTCCGGTACCAGCTGGTCCTCCGGTCCCACACCGGTTCTCCTCAAGAGGAGGAAAATCGGTCTCAGACCGAGACCGGTTTGAGCGAGGCAGGCAGGCTAAAAGACCGATTGCGGACCGGCCCGACAATCCTTATATGCACACGACTACACCAGCCTAGTTGACATTTATGAGAAATAAAGAAGATTCAAGAATGTTGTTTTGCGAAGATGGATAAAAAGAATGCATGGAATTAACATAAAGGTTATGAACAATCATTCTAAAAGGCCTACCTCACTTAAGAAACTTCATCAACGTTTAATTGCAAAACTAATTTTATTTTCTTTGTGATGGTCATACGAATTATGATTACAAACATACATAATATAACTGGCATTTTTAGGGGTGTGCAAAAAGAACCGAAAAACAGAAAACCAACCAAAAACCGATTAATTCAAGACGGTTCTAATAGTTCTCGGTTCGGGTATTATTCTTGAAAAGACAAGAACCGACCTTTCGGATCGGTTCTCGATTCTTGTGATTGGGTACTCGCGAACCAAATTGAGAACCGAATGTCTAATACATGTTTAAGAAAATCATATTTGATTATGTTGGTACCCTAGTTTGATTTGAGTTTAGTCTTGTCCTTGTTAGTCCCTTGACCCAAGAAATATCTATGGTCAATGGTTAGAAGTCTAGCTGTAGAGTCCTCACTTTTCCAGATTGAGAATTTGGTTAAGTAGTTTTTCGTTCGACTATAGTCGAACGTCGCTCGACTATCGTCTATCGGCTGATCGACGATCGTCTATCAGTTGGTCGACGTCTTTGTCTGCCTTGATAGTTCGACTATCTGTTGATAGTTCGACTATCTGCTTGGCGAGGTAGTTCGACTATCTGTTCTGATAGATCGACTATCTGATAGTTCGACTATCTGTTGATAGGTCGACTATCTGTTCCGCTTTGATAGTTCGACTATCTGTTGATAGATCGACTATCTGTTTCGTCTTGATAGTTCGACTATCTGTTGATAGTTCGACTATCTGTTGTCTTTGATAGTTCGACTATCTGTCCTGATAGTTCGACTATCTGATAGTTCGACTATCTGCTGATAGATCGACTATCTGATTTGTTTTTGATAGTTCGACTATCTGTTGATAGATCGACTATCTGTTTTCTGAGGTAGGTCGACTATCTGCTTGATAGATCGACTATCTCTGTGCGCTTGATAGCTCGACTATCTGTCCAAGATAGATCGACTATCTGATAGTTCAACTATCTGCTCTGATAGTTCGACTATCTGCCGGGGTAGTTCGACTATCTTCTTCGATAGGTCGACTATCTGGATCGTTCGACTATCTGCCCGATAGTTCGACGATCTCCGTGCGTCGTTCGACGATCTTCGAGGGTCGTTCGACGCTTTCTGTCTGCCTTTGTATTTTGTATTTATTTATTATATTTAATTATTTAATACATTTTCTGGCACTCTATTTTAAGCTGTATGATAAAGTTTCCAGGCATTATTTGCTTCATCTCTTTTGCCTGAGTCAAATCTTTTTAAGATAAAGTTGTTTGTCTTATTAGCTGTCATTATAAATTACTTTATCTGTTGTCAGCCCTTTATAGCCGTTAGACTGAAAAGTCTTCTTTTTGCTATAAAGAGATTATTTCTGATGTGACTTTATTTAGTCCTTCTGTTATTTGATTTAAGCCTGCAGCTTCTTAGAAAGAGGTTTACTCCTTTTATAGAATGTTTTGCTGCAGAGATGGTTTTATCTTCTTGATATTTACAGCCCAGGTCTCAAGGCTCAGAAGAAGACAAAAAATTCAAATGGAAGAGAGCCGTTGCTTGCTGATGTTATATAAAGGACCCTTTGAAGAAGGATTCAAGCTAGCTAATAGCTAACCAGTTGTTCATTCAAGCTTTCAAGCCTTCATCAAGAAAAAGCTTTCTGCTCTCAGCAATTTCCATCTAACTGAGAAGTGTTAAGATCTTCATCTCTTCTTCACCTGAGTTCTCCTGCTTTCAGGAAGTTCAAACTCAGAGTTCCTTTGAAGAAGAAGAAGAAGAAGATAGCTGCTTGAAGATCTTTGATTTTATTATTTACTTTCTTCCTGTAGCTTTTCCTTCAGAACTTTCTGAAGAGTTTTCTGCACTGAAGCAAGACTTCACCTGGACATCTTTGAGCCAGGGGGAGCCTTGATTCTTTAGAGCTTTCTAGCTCAGTGCAAGTTTTTGTGCTTCTCTAATCTTTGTAAAATAGAGAAGACATCTTAACTTTCTTCCCCCTCCTGTACAGGGTTATTACTCCCTTCAAAAGTATCCCTTGGTGGCAGGGCACCTGATCAAAAACCTGTGCTTGGTTTTTAGACACCTGATCAAAAGTCTAAAGGGTTTCTGGATCTACTTGAAGCAGATCCTGTTGGTGGCAGGGCACCTGATCAAAAACCTGAGTGGATTCCTACCGTGTGGGTAGAAGAGTGGACGTACCCAAGTTGTTTGGGGAACCACTATAAATTTCCTTGTGTCGTCTGGATTCCATTGTTTAATTCCTGTATTGTGGCTGTGATTAGATATAACTAGGTTGCTAGTTGCTGATTAGGTTTTTCAAGCCTTAACTGTAATTACAGTTAGCTTGAGTTTGTACACATCACTTGTGTTAGGCTATAGGGTTAACTTTATATCTATAATCTTTTCATTCCGCACTTCACTCCAAGGGAGTTGAGTAGACTATTAAGTTTTGTCTGTGCAAAATTTGATAACTCTATTCACCCCCCCCCCCCCCTCTAGAGTAGTATCTATCCCTTCACTTTCAGATTACCATTATACATGTTTAAGAAAATTTGAGATTTTACCCTCATTTTCAATCCCTAAACATTAAATTTCACTTGCCTAACTCATCTATACCAAAACCACAATTCTCCTAGCAATTATTTCCTAAACCAATCATTCTACTTGCATTCCCCATCCTTTCAGCCATCAAAAAGAGACTTCCCCTACTAAAATCTGCTGTAAGAAATTCATTTCAACAACCTGAATACCACTACCTCACTCATCCAACCCTCCAAGAAGTCATAGAACTTTTCAAATCAGTCTTTGGAAGTGAGGACAGCATTCAATTATTTATCTTGCAAATATCCAGTCTCTTGAATCAACCCATACAACCTAACATGTCACTGTCCTCAGTGGTCAAATCCCACCGCTGTCAGTATAATCTCATATGCCTTATTTATGAGAAAATGTTATGTTGTATGTCATTTTCTATCAAAAAAATGTCGGTTGATGCTATGCTTTCTTTTACATTAAGTTTTATTAGTTGCTAACTTGTAATGAATCAAATTTTTTAAGATAAAGTTTCATTTGATTTGATATTTCAAATGTTTACGAGTAGAACAGAGAACCGAACCAAAACCAAACAATTTCATTCAAATTTGATTCTATATTTTAGAACCATGAGTCAGTTTTGGTTGCAAAATTTTAAAAGAGACTTTATATGGGTCGGTTCCTAATTTTGGCTGAACCGAACCAATCAGAATTGCACCCCGGGGCATTTTGTCCAAACTCATGGAAGTAAAAACACCACACGAAATAGAACCTAAATTGAGCTTTTGTTTTAAATGCTTTGAATAAAATTTTATCTCATTTCAAATTAAAATGCTTTACTATAAGCATTATAGCCAACACATTATAGCTCTAAAGTAAACGGCTCGAATCTGATTCTATACTTCCAAAAATTTCAAACTAATCTATATGAATCAATTCTTGGTTTTGATTGGAACACTTATTGTAGGTTATTGCTCTTATTGTTTTTTGCTATCATCAAATTTTGATACTCATTAGAGATAGACTTCGGCTTTAAATTTTGAGTATGCTTCTACAAGGGGCAGTGTTTTATTCTAATTTGGCTGATGTCTCTTGTGATTTGTTGATAGCATTTTGGGCAATTGAGAGAACAGGGAATCCTACCAAACATAAACCAGTCTAGTTAGTGTAAGATGGATAAAAAGAACGCAGTGGTAATGAACAAAATGGTTATGAATTATTGGCCTTAAAGGCCCAATCTCACTTAAGAAACTTCATCCACTTTTATTTTCAAAACTAGTTTTATTTCCATTGGAATGGTCATAACAATTAAGATAACATACCCATAATATGATAGTGACACTTTAGTCTAAACTCATGGAAACAAAAACACAACACAAAATAAAACCTAAATTGAGATTTTGTTTAAAATGTTTTGAATAAAATTATCTCATTTCAAATTAAAATGCTTTACTTTAAGCATTATAGCCAACTTTCATGTTATGCACATATTAGCACTGACTTGCAATTCCAACAGGTTTCTATAAAATTTCTTTGCTTGCAGAAAATTGAAGAAGTACAAATCTAAGAACTCTTTGTTCTTTATTCAAAACCATGTAGTATAACTAATTTATGTCTCCTAATCTCTTTACAGAACATCCAATGTTTGCAATATAAGATCATGCTGGACAGGAGCAGAGATTTTGCAACTTATCTGGATTGGCTTTGAATCTATGAAGCACGGATACTTTCCCGAAGGCAGCATACCCGTACCGGATACATATCCGGTACCAATACATACTCGATACTCGACAGATACACCTATGTGGACACACTTGGACTTATCACATCATTTTGCATATTGTGATAAGAGTCTCTTTTTCTAGAGTAAATAAAACTTGACTCTATGCTAGGAAGTGTTGGTACGTCCAATTAAGTATTGTGTCTGTACCAAGTATGTGGACACTTGAACTTATCACATCATTTTGCATGTTGATCTCCAATAAAGAAAAAGAAAAAAAAAATTGTTGTGTAGACTTAAGTTTAATTTTATCTATTTTGATTAAACATATAAGATGTTAAATTTTATAATATCTATGAATTCTTAATATTTGAAAACTTCATATTATTTAGCATTGATTTGTGGACTTGTACTTCAAATTATAATTTATGTTTGATATTTCGATGTTTTGAAAACTATTTATTGCATTTGTAATTTATATAAATTATATTTGTTAAAACGATATCATGTCGTACCCATATCCTTGTATTTTAAATTTTGACGTACCGCCGTACCGATACTGAATACGTATCGTAGCCGGTACTTGTACCAGTATTGGTGCTTCCTAGACTTGAATCCAATGAACTTTTGATTGAGTCTTGAAGTTTGCAGACAGTTCGGATGTTGGCAACCTTTTAACCTTTACACAATATATGCAAATGTTGAAATCAAACAATACATATAACTTTGCCGATAGAATTCACATAAAAACTTATTCAAAACTTTAATGTAAACCTTTTTAACTCATCTAATCACTACAAAACCTGTACGAACACATCTTGAAAGAATGCTTTTACAAACAATCAAAAAAACTTAATTTGTTGAGCTTAGAATCATTACAAAACTTTATCAATCATTAATCCAGGACTATTTAGTAAACTATAATGTATGAGAACTAAAAATATATAATGCTTTTTCAATAAAAATAATAATACAACACTCTTCCACAATCACTAAACATCTTCAATAGTAATTATAACTTCCTACCAGTGGGAAATAACTTCTATAAAAAATCCATCAAGATAATCAATCAACCAAACAACGAATTCAATAAAAAAAATAAACATTTATGCTCAACGAAAACAAAAGAAAAATTAATAAAATAGCTGACCGAGAAGATCTAAGGATACAAACAAAGTTCAACAAAAAATAATTGAAAACCATTTAAGAGCTCTCTGATGTGTTGACTAACTTTTTAAAATTATAATATCACTGATGCTGAATAACGAACATCTGAGATGTTTAATAGTACTTGCTATTCTTCATTCAAATAAAAATAGTATCAAAAAATTTCTTTAAGGAACACCTCATTCAAACGGCACTATTTCAAACAAACTAAACTAAACAGCATGTCCACATCTACACGATGTTCCAATACAGGCATCTTCACCCAATTAAGTAACTCTCTACTGGAGTTCCTTTTCGGTGCACAGTGGTGAGAGCATACTGCTCAGCAATTCCTACTCAACAACAGTGTAACTATGCTAAAAATTCTTTACTATGCTTACTGCTTAGAAATCAATCTCACTTCCCAGCGACTCCTCAGTTTCATGCTAGATGAACAATTATTTGCTCTAGAATTAGGCTCTGTTTGATTGGGCTGTTGCTGATGGAAAGCTGATGATGAGAAGCTGGTGATGGAGAAAGTGCTGATTCTGAAAAATAGAGTTTTGTTAAAAAACTATTTGGATGAAATGAAGTTTTGAAAACAGAGTTTTGAATAAGTTGTTTGGATTCAAAACGGAATTTTGAATTAAATTTTTTTTTCCAAAAAAAAATCAACAGGCTAAATAAACACACAATACAAGAAATCCAGATACACCCGCAATCTCGAGCTATGCTCTCGATTCATACAACTGATCCGCTATACTATCACGTAGCGCGATCATCTCCTCTACTCCACCTGCAGTGTCAGAGCAGGATTCTTGTCGTCCTTGTGAGGCCACCCTATCAGCTTGACCCTCCTGCTCGCACTCATTGAAATCTATATCATTGCGGGAAGGGTGTCGGCGAATGAAATTATGTAAAGCCATCGTGGTCATCACAATATCTGTCTGCTTCGCAAAGCTATAGCTCGGCATGTCCCGCAGTATGACCCATTTCTTTTTCCAAACACCGAACGATCGTTCTATCACGCTCCTTAGCGATGAGTGAGCATGATTGAACATCTCTCGACGTCACTCTGCTCGACGACCACCCCGTGCGAAGTCTGGCAAATGATTCCTTGTATCTTGATATGGTTTCAAATACCCTCTCTGCAAAGGATATCCAGAATCGATCAAGTAATATTTTCCTGATGATGTGTTAAAAATTAATTAACCACTTAAATAAATTAAATTAAGAAATAGTTTAGACATAATTGTTAACATTACCTCGAGGCGGATGAGGAAAGTTATGTTAAGGATCATTTAAGACATAATTGAAAATCCGGCTATCGTGTACAGATCCCTCCCAACCCGCCATGACGAAAGTGAAACACATGTTGAAATCGCAAGCAGCCATGACATTTTGAGTTGGATTGCCCCGTCTCCCAATATAGGGTACTTGTTGTCCAACTGCTATGCACGCGTCAACATGTGTCTTGTTTATAGCCCCAACACAATCTTTAAAGAAAGGCATATAACGTCTGTCGTACATAATTTCTGGTGGAGTGCTCTCGAAAGACCTATCTAATGGCTGGATAACTTCCTCCCCTAGCCGCAACAAAGCACGAATACCCTGAGAGAAAAATCGGCTAGCTGTCTCCGTTGAATGCTGAAAGCGCTCCATTGTTTTTCTGATCGATTCATTTTGCGACAATATGTATACGATCAAGGCTAACACTTTTCTGGAGGCTGTCCTTCTTGTTCCCTGGAGTCCACACCTTTCCTTCAGATAATGCAGTAGATCGAGAAATATTTCTTGACTCATCATGAAAGAGTCATGAAATCTCACAGTAGATCCACGAAGTATCTCTCCAACCCATTTATCACCTGTCTGTTTCGAAGTCAGCGGGACTCGACTGTTTATTAAAGAGGTGTGTGCAGAGGCCAAACATGCTGCTGCTATTATAGTGTATTGTTGAACAATAACATATTTTTTTGTGCTATTTCGTACTGCTCGATAGAATTATCAGAGTCCTCGCTCGACATATTCTGGAATAAACAAATAAAGATATCACAAAAGAAATCATACACAAATGTGAGATTAAAAAACTAGTAAGCATATAAATCATCCACATATCAATGTCCATACTAGTGCGGTAAAAACATAATAAAGCAGATAACATATTAATGTTCATACTAGTGCGGTAAAAACATAATAGCATCCACTGACAAAACAACGCAGAAATAAAGACGATAGGCACAACTACACGTCACTAGTATAGCGACTACGAAGCCACTGAACATTCAGACTTTCTGGCAGGCACATGAAGCCCTATGATTTTTGTCCATCAGATAGGTGATGGCAAAGAAATGGAATTCCCTATCTGATTGCACTTCATGATAAGTTGCTAACTTCTCAAGTGCTTGGGCAATGGTGAAAGAAGAATTGCTCTTTGGTGGCTCCTGTATGAATCGACACATGCTCCTAGAAGATTTTGTCATATCCTCTAACACTGATGTAATATCTTTCTTCTGTCATTTCCTCTTCTTTTGACCAACCTCGGATGTAGCTGTGTTCTCAGTTACAGGAGGAACTCCATTGACGTCAACGTCTTCTTGTCCACCGTCTGACAATGATCTATCACCAGTAGACTCGGGGGCCAACATTCCTCGAATGAGGGGTGCAAGCATGATGTCCAGTCGAAACAATAGAGCTGAACATCATGTTCAGTTTCTCCTCTAATTCTGGCTGTATTCCGGAATAACGAAACTTCTTTGCGGCAGGACAACCTGAAATATAAATCAATTATTTAAAACGGGCATACAATAATTAATAAAGGGAAATAATTGAATTCAAACATTGAATACCTTCAATCGCTCGTCTCACCACTCATCCGAGGCATCTATAATTTTTCTTGATGTGTTCCAACCCAAGTCGGTCTCACCTCGTTTCAACTCCGTCCAAAGTTTCCACTCCTTCAGATGATCTCATTTGTTTTTGAATTGCACTTTATCGTATTTCTTTCCAGTCGACTCTTCAAATGTCTTCATTATATTGGATCACCCCTCTTTACTAAAATGTGTTGTAGGACGATTCCCACGTTTTATCTCTTTTATGCAGATATCACAAAAGAGGAGAACATCAGAATTGTCCCACATTGCGGCCACCCCACCGTCTTTTATTTTGCCCATCTTTATAAGGCAACACATAGAAATGAAAATAATATTAAAAAACATTACAAAAATATATCTTAACATATACACACACTCACACATATACACAAACACGCAGTGTCAGAGCAATCTTCTACACATAAACACACAAACACACTCACACATATACACATAAACACACACATATATATATATACACACTCACACATAAACACATATACACACTCACACATACAAATATATACACATACACACATACAAATATATACACGCACACACATACTCATATATACACACACACATATATACACACACAAATACATACACACACACACATATATATACACACTCACACATATATACACTCACACATACACACACATACAAATATATACACACACACACATACCCATATACACACACATATACACACACATATATATACACACTCACACATAAACACATATACACACTCACACATATATACACACTCACACATACACACATACAAATATATACACATACACATACTCATATACACACACACACACATATATATATACACACACACATATATATACACACTCACACAAACACATATATACACACTCACACATACACACACAAATATATATACACACACATACTCATATACACACACACACACACATATATACACACACACATATATATACACACTCACACATAAACACATATATACACACACACACACAAATATACAGACACATTCAACACACAGACACACACACATATACAAGCACACACAATTGGTTTGTTAAACAAGCAAAGTTAATAGGTCCAGTTCACACAAAAACAATCACACACACACACATAGGTGGCGTTTGAGTCCAGCTCTGAGTCCAGCTCCGCTCGAGAACAACCCTAATCGGGATTGGGTTGTGCATCGAGGAGGAAGATGGAAGCTGGAGATGAGGGAAGGACTAACAAGCATCCTAAACCCTAAAGAAACCCGAAATTTGCATAGGAGATGAAGGAGTATACCTCAATAAAAGAGTTAACGGTGGGAGAGGCGGAGCGATTCGTGGACGGGAAATGCGTCGTTGGTCGCCGGCCTTCTTCGTGGACGGGAAGCACCGGAGATTCGTCGGTCGTCGGTAGCGATCGGTGGTCGGCGTCGTCGATTGGGGAAGACTGGTGGTCGGTGTCGTCGATCAGGAGTTATGCCGCTCGCTAGATTATCGGGAGGAAGGAAAACTGCATCTGAATGGGGAAAAAAATCACGGATGGTGTATAATAGGAATTCACGGATACAAACAACCGCCGTTTCTACAATAAGCCGCGCCAAACGACGCTTATTCGCAAAAGTGTGGTGCGTTAGAAACGCACCGGCGGTGCGTTAGAAACGCACCGGAGGGCATAAGCCGCGCCAAACGCCACGTTAGTCTAATGTTCAACAAATCTTAATATTAGAAGTAACTGACTTGCAGCTCAATCGACAATACTTGCTCTACTCAGCTAAACTCAAGTGGAGTGCAAATGCATTTGAAACTCTGATTTAAATTGACAATAAATAATTATCATAAAACTTAATTAAGTGCAAAATTTGTTCCCATTAAATTAAATTGAAAAAAAAAACAAATGTTAATCCACAAATGTAGTGTAAATAATTTTAAACACCAGCCGAATATAATCCAAATACACAGTAATGAAAGCAAGAACATCAAACTATAATTCAGGCATTCAGGTGGCGATGGAATGCAGAAATGGAGATGTCTGAGGACTGATGGTCAATCAGGAACTACTGTTGCTAAGTAGAAACCAAGGAAATGGCTCGGATAGGGTAGGCAGCTGAAATAGGGTTCAGGATTGGGATTTTTGTGGCTAGAAAATGGTGCTGACTGGCTCAAGAGGCAGGGAAAATGGGTTGAACTTGATCGGGGCTTAAAAGTGGTGGGTTAGCATCGAATAGGGGAGAACAACAGATCGGAAATCCCAGCAGAGAGGGAGGACATGACTTGTGGGAACGAGAAGGTCACAAATACTATGAGGGGGGAAGAGTGGCAGCTTGCGAAAGCGAGGTTTGCTACGAGTAGGATGTCAAGGGCGGGCCGTTCGTTTGCAAGTTTTCATGGGAATATTTTCGTTTTGACCCATAACAAAAAAATCATGAGTTTTCGTTTTGGGGCAAAACGAAAACTTATGTTCGTTTAGAGAATGTTTTTAGTGTCAGATTTAGACCAAAACAAAAACTGACGTTCGTTTGCAACATTCACGGGGCAAAAACTAACACTCTTTTAACAGTCAGCAACTACATAGGAACATGAAATTAAATGCCCATGATCGACAGAAATCTAGGTATCTTCAACATCTACCAGAAGCTCACGGGGCAATGTGTCAAATTTAAAGATTTGGGATACAATATGCCAAAAACATGATATTCGAAGGTGCAAAGTAACAATTACCCTGATTTAAAATGAATCAGGTAGTGTTACACAGATTTATCCAACCTAATCAAAGAAAAAAGAATGAAAAAAGGTACTTCCAAGATGAATTAGCTCAAAGTGAGAAAACTATCTATCCAACCTAATCGAGGAAAAAAGAATGAAAAAAGGTACTTCCAAGATGAATTAGGTCAAAAGTGAGAAAACTGAGGGAAAACTCAAGCGCTGGAACAAAATAAACAGGAAAAACGGGAGGGTAGAATCAAGGGCATACTGGACTGAGATTGCTTCTTCCAACTGGCGCTCGAAGAGTCGCCGCCGTCTGCTTTGCAACTCAGGCTGGAATTTAACTGAGAAAGAAGGGCAACGTTGGATAGTTTGTCGGACTGTGAGGTAACCCTAACAGCCATTCTATATGGCGCCATCATCGATTTCCTACTTCACCGTCTATCGCTTCCTGCCTCCAGTCGTCGCAGGGCTCGCCGGAGAAATCCAACGAACATTTTATTGTGGGTTCGACCGTCGTTGGAGAAATCACCGGAGGCCGGGGAAAAAGGGAAGAAGAGAAAATCGTCAATTCTCAAAACAGCCCAAAACGCACCTCTTCAGCTCTATTTTGGGGCTAGGAAAATTTAAAATAAATGAAAACACAGCGTTTTCATCTCAAAACGAAAACGGTTCAAAACATAGCCAAACGAACACGTACATTGAGTCCGCAAAAACTCAAAACGAAAACGCTATTTGAAAACGGTGCAAACGAACGGGCCCTAAGGGAGATCAATACCATGACGTCATATCAAGGAAGCACCTCTCACCATTGCACCGAAAGAGGAGGGTATTAACAGTTCCAAACAAGAAAAAAAATCACGATAGCCCCACAAAATCATTGCCTACATACAAAAATTCTATATAACTGAAATAGAGCACTTCAATCGGACAGCCAATAATATCTAAACCAAACATGTGTCAAATATAACTCAAAACATAAAAGTAAATACATGAAAATAACTTGGAACAACCATCCAAACAAGTACTGAATCAATACTTCCTGCAAGAATACAGGTACGTGGGGCCAGGGATCACCACCACTTAGACTGCATGCCAACATCCAATCTTCCCATTAAAATAAACAAATGTTACGATGATACAACACACTCGAGAAAATGCAATTGAAAATACAATTCAAATTATGTTTACAAAAGATATACTTAAAAATAAATAAACAAAACCATCAGAAAAATTTTATCCAACAGCATTGCCAAAAACTAGCATATTCAGTCCGCATCAAGGTTGGGTCATTTGCCCACACAATTTGGTTCTTTTAAGAGTAAAAATTTCCAAAACATTCATGATTCATTTGATTTATAAGAATGAAAATCACATAAGAATATGCTATGGTAGTAAAAAAAAAGAATTTTCAGACAAAAGATATTGAAAATGAGAATTTAGTGCTAGGATCAGACAGATGGGCAGTATTTCACTATCAACACGGAAATATATCTCAGAGTGGTGCATGACAATATTTTCCTCACAGCCATAGAAGTAAACAAAAAAAACCAGGGATTGGAAATAATATATTTATCGAACAATATATTATAATATATTGTACACAATATATTGTATTGTCCATTTGACAATAACAATATATTGTATTGTTATTTTAACAATAACAATATATTGTCAATATTATTGTACTTTTAATTTTTTTTTAAAAACCTAGTATAACCTTAATATTCTATATCCTACCCAAACAACACTATTAAGACTGAACCTAAACTTGGCTGATTGGCTGAACGGCTGAACTGAACCCAAACAACACCTAAATAGGGCACGTGTCCGACCGTGTTTCCCGATAAATTACCTAGGTCATTCGCGAATCGCCATTTTCATTTCCCTCCTCGGTCTTCGACTTCGACGACGATGGCGCGACACTAGGGTTCCCTCTTCGACGTCTTCGTCTTCGACGACTCGGCACGCGATGACGCCGACGGGCGACGCCGACGAGCGAGGACTACGAGTCTACGAGCCGACGGTGACGAGCTTTGTAAGTTGTTTGTATATCCCTCCTTTTTCCGCTCTTCAGCTCTTCGGCGTCGAGCCCACTTGCCGACCACTGAGTCTGCTATTTCATATTTTCGTGCGGCATGCTCCAGGCTCCATGCTCCAGGCTCCAGCAGACAGCAGTCCAGCCTCCAGTCGATTTCGGGTTCCGGCTAGTCAGTGACTGCTCCAGGCTCTGCCGACTCATCCAGTCGATTTCGGGCCCCTAGTCTGGTAGTCCCCCTCAGCCTTTCTCCAATTCTCCCTTTCGATGGAGACTAATTTCTTACATCCTAAATCCTACTTCATCTCAGCCTGGTTCCTACTTTCTAAAGCCTTTTATTTTTTTTTCTTGCAGAGTTGCAGATTGGATAACCTGGTGCTTCACTGGCTCACTACTTCTGATTTCCGAACAACTATTTTTTTCTTTGTTGGTAATTTTCCAACCCAATCCTATTTTTAAATTATTATGAGATAATATTCTAGACTTAAATGGTTGCAGTTCTAGTATTTTAGACTGTTGGTTTGCACTCTGTTTATGCTCTATTTTAATGGTTTTGTTGTCCTTAATCTAGTGATATAGGTGTAATTTTGGGCATAAATTGTGACTTCAAATGACAACCTTAGTTGCTAATTTTGTAGACAGATGAAGCTATTTTTTTGGGCTAATTATGAATATGGGATTTTATTGCATATGATGAAAAAATTGATGCATATATTGAATGCTTGAGAGAAGATACAATCATCTTAAATCCCTTTTGCGTAGGTGACACGATTAAAAATGAGTTTGAATGGGCGACCAAGGGTTCCACCTTCTTCGAAGGTCATTTGTCGCTTGTTCTTTGGCAATGCTCCCAAATGTCCAGAAACAAAATTATGGAAATGCACTTGTGGTTTGGAGCGCAAATGCGATGTCGTAAAAAATGGATACAATAATTTGATGACACACATCAAGACCAAACATCCAGACTTCATGAATATATTTGAGGCGCTTTCCATTGAAACCCCAGTGGCGGGTCAGATGACTCTCGAATATATTATTGATAGCAAATCAACCAACATCTACAAATGGCTTGATTGGGTTATCATGGATGAACTTGAACTAAATTTTTGCAAACAAGAACGCACGAGGGAGAACACCAATCTATCTAAAATATGTTCCAAGACTTTGAAGAAGTACATGTTCAAGTTGGTGACAATGGTGGAAAATAAAATTACAACATTGGCAATGACTTGTCAGCGATATGCTCTTCTCTTTGATGGTTGGTCGGAGGACAACACTCATTTCATTGGTAAGCTCTTTAATTAGTTTACTAATTCATAATTTAAATACTTATATTCACTTGTCTAATATAGGTCTATTTATTACAATGCCTGCCAAAGATGCTTTAGTCGAACCTGACATTCACCTGCTGGCATTCACTCCATTGTTGGACGAGACTTCGTTCACTGTTTCAAATCATCGGGATTTCATTCTTGCAACCCTTGAGTGGTATCACCTACCTGTTGACCGTGTCGTCTGCCTAATTGGTGATAATTGCTCTACCAATACAGCAACGGCAAACCTATTCAATGTGCCGTTGCTGGGTTGTCGTAGTCATCGTCTCAACTTAGCAGTCGAAGCCTACATTGCTAGATTTCTCTCTATCGAGTCTGAGATTGTGGGAAAGCTGATGTCAAAGTTATCGACACTCAAGGAGTCAGGTAGATTGCGTCTCTCAACATCATTGCGTCAAGTCAAACGAAATGCAACCCGTTGGATTGGGGTCAGCAACATGTTCGAGCGGTTTGAACGATTATTGCCGAATATTGATCAAACCAATCAGGAGCTAGCCAAATTTATCCCAACAGCGGCGCAACGAAATAACATTCGCCGTCATAAGCGAGCATTGTGTGATTTCAAATCAGTTACCCTCGCAATGCAAGCATCCAACGCGACCATTTCAGATTCAAATGCGCTTTTTGAGTCACTGATTGAAGCATTTCCAGAGTTCAACTTTGAGGCATATCTGGGAACTGATGCATCTATCGTTCACAATAAATCCTTTGAAAAAGCCATTATCAAAATTCAATCGGGAATCGAGGTCCAACTGGATTCAGATGAAAAGACATCAGTTCAATCATTGAAGGTGCAACATAACAACATCGAGAGTACTGATGATAATGATGACTCTGGATTGTCATTTGCCGAACGTGCACTCAAACGACAGCGAAAACAGCAGGAAATAACGACGACTTACATTGATACTAGGTTTTTAATGCCCACATCGAATCATGTAGAACGGTTGTTCTCCATGAGCAATCGAATATTTTCGAAGACACGACGAAGGCTGCTACCACGTACTTTGGAAGCGTTGGTTTTCCTCAAACAAAATCGACATTTATGGAATTTGACTTTGGTGTCTGTTGTCGTGAATGAAGAAATAGTTGATGATGAAAACCAAAGTGACGAGGATGAGGAGCTGAACTTTTGAGAAGTTATATTATAAAATTTGTTTGTAACTTTTATTATTGGTTTTGGAAACTTTTGAAATGCTATATTATATTATCTGTTTGGAACTTTTGAAAAAATGACAATATATTGTTTTTTCATTTTTAGCATTTACAATACAATATATTGTATTGCTAACATTGCAATATAAATATATTGTATTGTTGGCATTACAATATCAATATATTATATTGTTTATTCTCAAAATTACAATACAATATCAGATAGTATTGTTCCAATCCCTGAAAAAAACTATGTAGTAATTTTTTAAGTGCATAAAGAGTCCCGGGTGTA
Source organism: Platanthera zijinensis (assembly GCA_039513925.1). Classification (NCBI taxonomy): domain Eukaryota; kingdom Viridiplantae; phylum Streptophyta; class Magnoliopsida; order Asparagales; family Orchidaceae; genus Platanthera; species Platanthera zijinensis. Next base: position 205,169,520 of record CM077081.1, on the reverse strand, counting down.
GCCGGGTGAATTCCAGCCAGTACACATGGGCGTAGTCCATTAAAAATATTTGTGATGTCAGAGAGTCTTAAAATAAGACCATCAAATGAATTTGAGTCATTTGATTTCAACCTCAAGATTGATTTTGAATTTGATCATGTGCAGTGCCCAACCACTCGTATGGTGTATGAGTATTTATATGCTTGATTAAATTGAAAGCATAAGTGTTTGGCTCTGTACATATTATAATGCATATCAACAAAAACTTAGGTGCAACTATGAATTTAAGTACATCAACATAATCACAACCACTAATAATTTCAAAAATATTTATTTGATACAAAAGATGGATAACTGTATGTATGCCATTAACATAATGATTTTGATGGAAATAAAATTTCCAAATTAATACTAAAAACTATGATTGAGTTGAGGCTCAGGCAGATGGGTTATTATCATCACTGTGATAGATATACATCTCAGAGTGGTGCATGACAATTTTATCATCACAGCGCCAAAAAAACGTTTAAGCTATAATAAATTCATGAAAAATTAGTTATTAGAAACTTGTGCATAAATAAAAAGAACCATCAGAAAGAAATTAATTTATCCGCATTGCCAATATAACTAGCAAATTCAGTCCGCATCATGGTTGGACCATTGGCCCGCATCATTTGGTTCTTCAAATCAAGAGTATATAATCGAAACATTCAATTGATTCAAAGGCGAAAGATTTTAAAATAATTAAATTATCGAAGATATAGTTTGAGGCTCAGAAAATGGGTAGTAATTCATTATCATCACTGAGGTATATCTCAGAGTGGTGCATGACTACATTATCATCATAGCCGTAGAAGTTACTAAACAATGATATAAATAAATTCAAAAATTGAGTTAATTAGTAATATTAGCATGAGAAAAAAAAAGGAGCATGATGAAGAGCTTTAAAAGGGTTAAAAAAAATTGAAACCAAAGGAAACAGGGGATTATTCAGAAGAGAGATGAGGGGACGATGCAGGAAGATGAGGAAAAGCTATCAACGAAAGCTATAACCAAGAGAGAAATTACATAAAGAGAAGAGTATGTTGATGGATTCAGAACTCTAAGCCTAATAAGTTGGTTCTATTCCAAAATGATTCATGGGAAACGAAACACAAACCGGTTAAACTGCAACTTATTTTGCTAATAACAGAACATATTTTTGAAAGCTACACTTCTAGCTAGAATGTGGCTTTGATCAAATCATGAGTGAACTTTGATTTGGTAGAATGCGCCAAATGACCTTCAAGCTTCAGGGTTAAAGATGTAAGATTTGGGCAAAAGATTTCATCCGTTTCAACTTTGTTCCAACAAAAATGTCTTAGGAGCATATGCAGGCAGCTATGGTATGATTTAAGATCTCCTGCAAAAGGATAATCTGCAGAATTTATTCCGCAAGAAACACTATTTTTCAGGTTGGGCAAAGGAATCAATTATGGACGCCAGGACTTTAACCTGCACTGCACTGCAGATCAATTAAATATTCGGTATTAAATCGGCCAATGATGAAGATAGCGGGGAAAAAGCAAAGTTGCAAACAGGCGAGGACGGAGCAGAACCTGGAATTGTAAATCAGCCTTGCCAAAGAGGATAAGAAACTGGGAAACTAGCACAGTACCTTAATGTAATATGTCTTGCTTTCGCAAATGGCGGCGGGGAAGTAACTGACATTTTGAAGGAAAAAAAACTGAAATTAGAGCTGTTGGCGGAGGAAAAACTTCGTGGTCGAGCGTCGGACCAGAAGCTCGCATGAGAAGGAGAGACGGCGGCTAGAAACCCTAAAGAGCTCGCAGGAAGGCAGGGATTATATAGAGTTAGATTGAAACCCTAGCCCTCATGGGCAGGAACCCTAGCACTCAAAAAATAGCTCAAGAAACATGAACGGTCGGATTAAGCATCTAGTATTCTATTTTATATCAACTTGTTTTTTTGGAGCGGCCACACAACGGGTTGTGAACTTGTGGATTTTTGGCACTTAACATCCTCCAATTGAGGATGTTTGGCACATTGCACCCTCAAATTGAATCTTTGGCACTTTGCACCCTCTAAAACCCTAAATGCACCCTCCTTGTATTTTATTATTGTTATTCTAGCATTTATTATTGTTATAATACATGTTTTAAATGAAAGGAGGGTGCATTTAGGATTTTAGAGGGTGCAAAGTGTCAAAAATTCAATTTGAGAGTGCAATGTGCCACACCCTCAATTGGAGGGTGTTAAGTGCCAAAAATCCTGAACTTGTGATTCAGTTCCAATTATTTTAAAATCATGAATCCAACAATGAATGTAAGGTCTTCAAATTAGAATGATAAGATAGGGAAATTTTTCGCTCTGAGATGGGACCGTTCCAATTTTGACACGTGTCGAGATATTTATTATCTTTTCGCGCTCTTTTTTGACAAAAATTTCGACTATTCACCGCGCTTTTTTCGATTCCACATGGTTTTCTTCCTCATTTTGCCGCATCTTTTTATTCCTCGTTGCTATTATAGACGAGATTCGTAACCTCACATCGCCATTGTTTTAGCTATATCATGGGTTCCTGTCGCTAATGGCGGAGACGGAATGTGTCATGAATGAGAAGGTGAAGGTACACCCTGAATTCTGAATTGTTATCTTAATTATTGATGGACTGTAAAAATGAAAATGAGGAAGATCATAAATTTGGGAAGAAGATGACTCTGTACGAGCTTGGATATTACAGGTGTTGCTAACTCGCAGAATGCTGAGACAAAACATCTGGTACACAAAACGTGTGTTCTACTAACCTTGGATCTCTTCTCCATCTCTACAAAATAGAATAGATAAGCGGTTGTAAGTTCAGCAAATCTGAATGCAAGTTAAACAAAAATGATCGCAGGAGAAACCTAAATGATCGCAAGATATACAAAAATGATCGCAGGAGAAACCTAAATGATCGCAAGATATACAAAAATGATCGCAGGAGAAACCTAAATGATCGCAAGATATACAAAAATGATCGCAATATAAACAAAACCGATCGCAAGATACGAAAGAGATCGCAAGAAAAATAAAATTGAACGTAAGTAAATCAAAACTAATACATTATACAATTAACAGGACAATCCAAAATTATTGCAGGCAGTGAAAGGAAATGCGAGGAAAACGAAGATGTACTACCCTATCTCGGCGCTATCTCGTGACATTTGTTCAACCTTTTGCCTTAACCTTAAAAAAATTGAAAGCGAGGAAAACGAAGAGTGTATTACCTTAAACACCACTTAACGATCGACAGAGCAGCAAGAAAATGGAAGAAAACCCTTTGCAATTTCGAAATCGTTCACGGAATACCTAAGACCCGACGCAATGAGGAAGACGAGTAGTATTTGCGATCAAAAAATATCGCAGAGATATTGTCAGGGATCGCAGCATTAAATAAAAGATAATAAATAACTCGCCACGTGTCAAAATCGAAACGGCCCCGTCTCCATATCTGGAGACGGGGCCCGGACCAAAAAATTTCCCTATAAGCTAATGGTGTAGGACGCACAAATTTTTTTTGGTCCGCCAATAAAAAGATGGGAGCAGGTGGGGCCACTGTGCATAGTTTTACTGTGTATTGTGGACTCCACAAAATTACAAGGCTATCCTCCTCATTGGTGGGGACCTAAAGAAAGGTCCGCTGCCCGGACCCAATTTTTACTCGTAGGACGCACCGTCTTGTGCACCAATTACCACACACGCGTGAAAAGATGCAATTTGCTCAAGCACGTTGTGCACATCCAAACGAGTTCCGTCACGACGCGTCACTAACACATACAAGTCACACCTAACGATGAGTTGAACCGACGGAATATTTCGGTGTGGAGATTTCTCCGGTTAAGGGGGGATCCAAACAAAACTGAGCTATCAGGCGCGTATCCTTCCGACCAATTGGTTGGAGAGCGGCGACGGGCCTTTCTTGCCTTGATTCTTGTTCGTTACTTCCGTCTTTACACCAAGCCAATCGTACACACGCAAATAACCAAAGGGAAACGAAATAGACGAAGCACACCACGGGGAGAGAGTGAGAAAGTGTTACCCAACCGGAAGCCCGTTGGATCTTCCGATAGAACTCGTACGTCGCAAGACGAGGGTGGCTGAGGCGGCACGCCACGAGAACACCGGCGTCTCCGAGAGCCAAGCCGTCGGCCACCTGTAGAGCACCGAATTGGGGAAGGAGGCGCGTCGGGAGGAGGTTGCTGGTATCACGCCGGAGGGAGAGAACCGCCGGTATCGTGCCGGGAGGAGGTTGCTGGTGTTCCACCGGAGGGAGAGAACCGCCGGTATCGCGCCAGGAAGAGGAATCGCGTCATCGGTGTCGCACCGGGAGGAGAATCGCGAAATGGGTAAAAGGGGCGGAATGCCCTAGGCGGCTCCTATTACGGGAGAAAAGGAAATGGCAGAGAAATCCTTGCTCAATAAATTTTCATTAGGGCTTCTTGGCCAAACATTGGAGTATTTATACTCCACAAGAGAAGCATTCTCCATCACACAAAATGTTGATCTAATCCTAACCATTCAATGTTTGACTAAAATAAAAATGCAAGAAATAAAAATAAACATTAGAGCCTGCTCTTGACCGCCTAACAATTTGGTCAAGCCGGACGGAACGGGAATGCTGAAAATAATTAAAGATAAAAAAAAGATACTTTCAGAATTTGCAGAGCATCTCGCGATATGATCTCCTCGTGTTGGGGCGAAAGTCGTAGCTGCGCGGCGCGTTGTCGAGTGGAACCGGGTCGGCGCCATCAATCCTCCCCCGCTCAAAATCACTCATCACCGGTGAGTGGTCCAAACGGTAACGGTGAAACATGTCGTCATCAAGGCGCTCCATCTCCTCGGCGGTCACCCATGTAACATCGCAAAGCGGGCGATCTTTCCATCGAACCAAATAACGGTCCACGCTGCCATCTCTTGAAGTAATAAGTTGATCATCCAAAATATAATCTGGGACTGAGATACTCTTCGGGAACCTGAGAAAAACATTAGGAACAAACATAGAATCAGACATACCCCCATGAGAATTGAGGCGAGGTGGGTACGTCCGAGGGGGCAACATGTAAAGGTGGGGGTTCACTCACTAACCCATGAGAATGACCGGTGATAGTTTTACTTTCAAGACTACCTAAACACCTAGAGGGGGGGGTGAATAGGTACTTTTCCTTGATTTAACTTAAGGCAGAATATAACTACAGTTCTTTAAATAAATCAGATATTTCTATAGCTAACACAGCACAGCAATCACAATCATACACACATCACAGATTGCACACAGATTTATAGTGGTTCTCCAAGATCTGGGTACATCCACTTTTCCCCTTCACCTATCTAGCAGTATGCTAGAGTCGGCCTAACTTCTTCCTTTAACTCAGATCCTCAGATCCTACAGCTCAGAATCCAGAAGGATTCCTACAACTCAGGCTAACAAGCCCTACCTCAGCCTTGCCACAAGGCCTACAACTCAGAGAATACCTTCTCCTACAACTCAGGCATAAACAGTCCTACCTCAGCCTTTATAAAATAGGCTTACAACTCAGATCTATGAATAGATCCTACAGAATTTGATAAGGAATTTTATAATCTCTTACCCCTATTGAGAGAGAAGGGATAAGAACTTTCTTGATCAGCTTCTTGAAGAGGCTGATGGATGAAATCAACTTGATCTTAGCTTTCTTCAAAGTTTCTTGAATCTGAACTTAGTTGGGTTGATTTCCTTTGAATAAAACTGACTGGCAGCTTCCTTCTTAGACTTCAGAAATAGATCTGAATCTTCTTGACAGATTAGTTCAGTATCTGCTTCTTGAGAGATCTGTGAATGTCTCCTCCTTGTCTTCAAATAGCTGGATCTCTCTCTATCCAAACCTCTTGAAGATACTTCTGAATTCTTGATTGAATTCCACTTAGACAGAATCTGAATAGTAAACTACTTCAGAACGTCTTCTTAGATCTTCTCACGAAGATCTTCTTCTTTTTTACTTGTACTTTCTTGATCAGAGATCAATCTCTAATTGTGTTAGTTGTGACAATACTTGTGATGGAGACTACGGCCCACAACATGTGGAGGCAAGCGACAACACGGACGTGGAAGACCCCCCTTCGTCTCCACCAAGGGATTTGAGGCGCTACAACTTATGCCCGCGGCGCAACACTCCCGATAAATAATTTAGAAGTCGTTATTTATTGATGGCGCACCCCCTCCACCTCTACTTGGAGACGATGCTGACAATGATGAGGTTGACCCGGTTGCTGAGGCGATTCAACTAAAGGACGTGAGGCGTCACGATGATGCTAGCGGAAGGCTACGTTACAACCTCCGCCCGCGGCGCGCAACATACGCCGCACCGCATTAAAACATTTCCCTTTTCATGCTTTATTATTTCTATTTTAGGAATATAAAATTATCCAAGTTTGAAGTGATAATTTTATATTCAATATTGCACTTTTTATTTTTGCATTTGAACAATATTTTATTTGGTGTGCATTTAACCATTTGGATGGATGAGATTACATCTCAATCATGAATGGTTAAGGCTTGTTTGTAACTCCTATTTAAGGAGGCCTTGTTATGAGATCATTAGTGAAATATTGAAAACCTAAATCCTCTCTTGAGAATTTCGGCCAAGCTTGTGCCAAGCCGCCGCCCCCCCCCCCCCCTCCTTGGTGGTGTGAAACCGCCGGCCTCCTTGTGGTGGTGTGAAGCCGCCGCCCCTTGCCTCCTCCATCCGTTCGGTGCGACTCCGGCGCGGCTTCCTTCGGTGCGACTCCTTGGAAGAAGGTTGCAACCCTTCGGTGTGACGCCGGTGGATCCATGGAGAGAGTGAATCTCCCACAATTATCTTGTGTGAACGCTCTCCGGTTGGGTAAAATATCTCATCCCTCCTTGTGTGATTTCTTCTAATTAGTTGTGGTGGATCGCAAATCGTTTTGTCCTCTTTGTTAAATCAATCGCTGTACTTTTCATTTCGAAATCGCCGTTGCTAGGCTTTTTATTTCCTGATCGGGTGGATCCTATTTGCCGGAGCGGATCTTGGCCTATAGCCTTGGTTTTGCTCCCAAAAAGGTTGGCAATCTTTATGTTAATTTGGGGAACGATCCGACTCAAATTTCGATCGCTATTTTCGAGTCGACCAATCCTCCTTGTTATTTTTATGCGCTGCGTTTGTGACGAGGAAATATTGTGGGCGATAGGTGCTGTGTAGGTGCGATAGTTCTAAGACGATATTGGGCGAGGAGTGAATTATTTCCGTAGAGATCTCCGATTCCGGACATCCCTGCATCAATTTGGTATCAGAGGCGGTCGTTTCAACTTCCACGTTGCAAACATCCTCTCTGCGTTCGTCGTTGGTTGATCTGAATTTTCTAAGATCTGAAATTTCGGATTGGTCTGCGTTTAGTAAATCCGTCGAAATTTTAAACTTGTCAAAAAAATCTGAAAAAAAACTGTAGCTTCCTGCACTTATTTCCAGCAACTTTAAAACAGAAAATTTTTTGATTCGGCCGCGTTAAGTCTGCCTGCAAATTAGAACATCGTAATTCTGTCTAGTTGGTCTGCAAATAGCGGGCTGAAATCTTCACTTTTCAGCAAAATTTCAAATTTTTTTTTTTAACGATCTACGTGTTTCTCACATCACGCTTGTCAAAAAAAATTTATTTTCATTCTAGCCACAACCCTAGGAAAAATTATCTTTCATAATTTTCTGGGTCTTGCATGCGCACTAGGCTAGGCACGAAGTATTCGGCACCGTCTACGTCTAGGATGGCTGAGAACGAGCACGAAATTCGTAACGCTGAAGCGATAGCAGGTCTTCGTAACGATATGACGGAACTTAGGGCCACCTTAGCACAGATTTTACAAAATCAAGCTAGGCCACCCCCACCTCCCGCTAATGTTGAGTTGCCCCACCGACGCCAACATATTTCCGATTCGGATTCGGATGGCGACTCCCCACGAGTGCCCCCGCGAGGCAATCGCCACGGGCGAGATTTTGATATTACAAGGGCCATCAAAATTGATGCCCCCACTTTCGATGGTATGGGAGATCCACAGAATTTCCTCACATGGATAGTGGACATGGAATGCTATTATGATTGACATCATCTTACGGACCCCCAAAAGGTCCAAGTTGCCAGGATGAAGCTAACCGGTCGCGCCAAAACTTATTGGCTGAATGAAGAGCGTAGACTAGGGACTGGGGACGGAGACCCGATTATTGGATGGACCGTCATGAAGAATTTGTTGACCGATCAGTACGTCCCCGCGTACCATCGGACACAAATGTTTGACGAGCTCGCCTCCCTGCGGCAAGGCTCCAATTCTGTATCAGAGTATATGGGAGAATTAAAGGACCGGTTGGTGCGTTGTAACCTGAGGGAGATCCCCGAAGTCACCCTTTCTAGGTTTCGTAACGGACTTCAACCCGATATTCAGCGGAAGCTCTTGCGTTATGACCACACTGATTTGAACACCACATTCAATGCCGCCCTCGACATTGAAAAACACTTAGCCTCTAAGGCTCACTCCCGTTATTCTCATGCGAAAGGAAAATCCTCTACCGGAGCATCTTCCTCCACCTATCAAGATAAGGGGAAGTACCGGTCGGCCGAGTCCAAGTCTGTTGTGATCACGGCTAGGAACACCAAGAACCCCGCGAGTGAACGCATTCCAATCGGAAAGGTTAGCAAGACTAACGCCACATGCTATTCTTGCGGCATTCAAGGTCATTATGCCTTCGAATGCCCAACGAAGACTAAAGCCATAGCCCTTTTAGAGTCGACGACCGATCTTGCGGATTATGTTTATGAGGCTGCTGAGGAGAGCGACCCGGAAGGGGTCCCAAGTGACTTAGAGGACGATCACCCCCTTATGGTGATGCGTTGTATCTTGGCCACCCCTCGACCATTAGATGAATGGAAAAGGACGAGCATATTTTCACTGATTTTTAAGAGTGGCGAGAAACTCTGCAAGCTGATTGTTGATAGTGGTAGCTGTGTGAACGTTGTATCTGAGAACGCCATATCACGTATGTCCTTGACCACGGAACCACACCCGACCCCATATAAGGTCGCTTGGATCAACAAGATCTCCGTACCCGTTACCAAGCGATGCCTGGTCCCACTCTCATTCAAATCCTACGTTGATGAGGTGTGGTGTCCTTCCGATGGACGCTTGTCATGTGTTGTTAGGCCGCCCTTGGCTATATGACCGTGATGTTACTCATTTTGGTAGAGCCAACACATATGAATTCAAATTCAATGGCAAAACCGTCACCTTGAGACCGACAATCCCAAAAGAGCCCGTAGTCTTGGCTAAGGACACCACTATCCCGGTAGAACGGAAAGCATTGAATCTAGTTGGTAAGAAAGAGTTTGAGAGAGATCCGTTCCTTGATGGAATTATGTATGCGCTAGTCCTCCTAAGTGCGAAGCCCGATTCTAGCGTTTTGGATGAGTTACCTAGTGAGTTACGGGTACTATTGGAAGAGTATAGGGACGTGTACCCGGATGAGCTACCGTCCACGTTGCCCCCGCTTAGAAATATTCAGCATGCGATAGACCTCATCCCGGGGTCTTCCTTGCCAAATCAGCCCCATTATCGACTCCACCCCGCAGCTCACCTGGAGTTGCAGTCCCAGATAGAGGGCTTGCTAGAGAAAGGTTTCATTAGGACTAGTATGAGCCCATGCGCGGTGCCAGCCCTTCTTGCCCCCAAGAAGGATGGTACGTGGAGGATGTGCGTTGATAGCCGGGCTATCAACAAGATCACCATCAAGTATAGGTTTCCCATTCCCCGCCTAGATGATGTTGGATGTCTTGTCTGGGGCCACCGTATTCTCCAAATTAGATCTTCGGAGTGGCTATCACCAGATTAGGATACGAGAGGGCGATGAGTGGAAGACAGCATTTAAGTCGAAGGATGGACTGTACGAATGGCTTGTGATGCCCTTTGGGTTATCCAATGCCCCTAGTACCTTCTCCCGGATGATGACACATGTCTTTCAGCCATTCATGGGGAAGTTCGTTGTCGTCTACTTTGACGATATACTGATTTATAGCACCTCTACTACCGAGCACATCTCCCACATGAGAGTGATCCTTTCCACCCTGCGGAAAGAGACCTTATTTCTCAATATTAAGAAATGCACTTTCAATGCCTCAGAGGTAGAGTTCTTAGGTTATATAGTCGGTTCACAGGGTATTCGAGTTGATCCGGGCAAGGTTCAGGTCATTAAGGACTGGCCCGTGCCAACCACCCTACGTGAGGTACGTAGTTTCCATGGGTTAGCCACGTTTTATCGTCGTTTCATACGAGACTTCAGTAGTATTATGGCGCCTATCACCGACTGTATGAAGAAGGGAGAGTTTACATGGACGAAGTCCGCCACCTATGCTTTTGAACGAATAAAGGAGCTTATGACTGAGGCACCTGTCTTACGTCTACCTGACTTTTCTAAAGTCTTTGAGCTCACATGTGATGCGTCTGGAGTAGGGATTGGAGGTGTCCTGAGTCAGGAGGGCCATCCCGTTAGTTATTTCAGCGAGAAGTTGTCGGGCCCCAAGTTGAATTATTCCAATTAACGATAGGGAGTTCTATGCTATAGTCCGATGTCTACACCATTGGAGGCACTATCTCCTCTCCAAGGAGTTCGTGATCCTCTCCGATCATGAGGCCTTGCGTTTCATAAACGGACAGCATAAAATCAGCCCAAGACACGCTAAGTGGGTAGCATTCCTACAAGGTTATACATTTAACCTCAAACATCTTAAAGGAGCTGATAACCGAGTCGCTGATGCCCTTAGTCGTCTTACGCTTTTACTCACTTCTATGGAAGTACATGTTATAGGATTTGAGCGGGTTAAGGATGAGTATGCTACGTGTCCTGACTTCCAAGACGTCTATTTATCAGCCCAGGATAGTTCCCCCACGACGATATCTGCATACGTCATTAAGGACGGTTACCTGTTTAGGAACGAAAAGCTATGTATTCCGCAGTCATCGTTACGTCTACACATCATTTGGGAATTGCATAGTGGAGGGTTGAGTGGTCACTTCGGTAGGGATAAGACGATTACGTTAGTCGAGGAAAAGTTTTATTGGCCCAAACTTAAGACTATGGTAGGAAGAGTCGTGAGTAGCTGCCGAACGTGTCAGGTTTCTAAGGGTGGTAAAACCAATGTAGGATTATATACACCCTTGCCTATTCCCACCATGCCTTGGGTGGATGTTAGTATGGACTTTGTATTAGGCCTTCCCCCTACCCGACGCCGTCATGATTCCGTTTTTGTAGTTGTGGATAGATTTTCCAAGATGGCTTATTTCATCCCGTGCAGTAGAACAAACGATGCGTCTCATGTCGCTAAACTATATTTTAAAGAAGTCGTTAGTCACCGCGGAGTGCCAAAGACCATAGTTTCGGATAGAGACGTAAAATTCACTAGTTATTTTTGGAAAACATTATGGATATTAATGGGAACAAAGTTATTGTTTTCCTCCGCCTATCATCCCCAAACGGATGGGCAGACGGAAGTAGTTAATCGGAGTTTAGGGAATTTGTTAAGATGCCTCGTGAGCGATCATTTAGGCACTTGGGATCTTCTCTTACCCCACGCCCAATTAGCCTACAATAATTCCAAAAATAGGTCTACGGGTATGTCTCCGAATGAGATTGTCCACGGTTATAAAGCTCCTGTGCCGCTTGACTTGGTGCCGTTGCCTCCAACGTACAAAGCAAGTCAATTTGCACAATCCTTTGCCCAACACATCCATGATCTACATGCACGTATACGGGCCACTTTGACGTCACAATACGACTCTTATCAGGCGCACGCTAATTTACATAGGAGAGTATCAAACTTTAAAATTGGCGATCTGGTTTTAGTCTGTTTAGTTCCCGAACGCTTGCCAACTGACATCGTTAAAAAGTTAGCACCAAAGCGCGCCGGCCCTTTTCGGATTATTAAGAAGTTAGGTGACAACGCTTTCGTTTTGGACTTGCCTGCTGATTGGGGTATCTCCCCCATTTTTAACGTTTCGGATTTAACGATATTTGTGTCGCCACCACAAGAGTTGATTTCTTTGTCGTCTTCTTCTCCCACTTTAAATTCTCATGGGTTGGGGAGTGGTAGAACAGATGATCTCTCTCTTACGGTCCCCACAGGTATATCATCGGATGGTATGTTGCCTTCTTTCTTGCCTACTGCTAATATGTTCCCCAGGTTCCCACAGACATTTTCCACTCCAGAGATGATACTTGCTGCTGAGCATGTTACCACTGCTGATGGCGACACCTGCCGCTTCCTCATCCGTTGGCGTGACCGCCCCCCTTCGAATGACTCTTGGGTGCTCGAGTTGGAGCTGCAAAGTTTGGATGCTGATCTTCTTCGCCGCTACCTCTTAGACCACGCAACAGAGATGCGTGATTTTGAGCGGGGGAGGATTGATGGCGCACCCCCTCCACCTCTACTTGGAGACGATGCTGACAATGATGAGGTTGACCCGGTTGCTGAGGCGATTCAACTAAAGGACGTGAGGCGTCACGATGATGCTAGCGGAAGGCTACGTTACAACCTCCGCCCGCGGCGCGCAACATACGCCGCACCGCATTAAAACATTTCCCTTTTCATGCTTTATTATTTCTATTTTAGGAATATAAAATTATCCAAGTTTGAAGTGATAATTTTATATTCAATATTGCACTTTTTATTTTTGCATTTGAACAATATTTTATTTGGTGTGCATTTAACCATTTGGATGGATGAGATTACATCTCAATCATGAATGGTTAAGGCTTGTTTGTAACTCCTATTTAAGGAGGCCTTGTTATGAGATCATTAGTGAAATATTGAAAACCTAAATCCTCTCTTGAGAATTTCGGCCAAGCTTGTGCCAAGCCGCCGCCCCCCCTCCTTGGTGGTGTGAAACCGCCGGCCTCCTTGTGGTGGTGTGAAGCCGCCGCCCCTTGCCTCCTCCATCCGTTCGGTGCGACTCCGGCGCGGCTTCCTTCGGTGCGACTCCTTGGAAGAAGGTTGCAACCCTTCAGTGTGACGCCGGTGGATCCGTGGAGAGAGTGAATCTCCCACAATTATCTTGTGTGAACGCTCTCCGGTTGGGTAAAATATCTCATCCCTCCTTGTGTGATTTCTTCTAATTAGTTGTGGTGGATCGCAAATCGTTTTGTCCGCTTTGTTAAATCAATCGCTGCACTTTTCATTTCGAAATCGTCGTTGCTAGGCTTTTTATTTCCGGATCGGGTGGATCCTATTTGCCGGAGCGGATCTTGGCCTATAGCCTTGGTTTTGCTCCCAAAAAGGTTGGCAATCTTTATGTTAATTTGGGGAACGATCCGACTCAAATTTCGATCGCTATTTTCGAGTCGACCAATCCTCCTTGTTATTTTTATGCGCTGCGTTTGTGACGAGGAAATATTGTGGGCGATAGGTGTTGTGTAGGTGCGATAGTTCTAAGACGATATTGGGCGAGGAGTGAATTATTTCCGTAGAGATCTCCGATTCCGGACATCCCTACATCATTTATATTGCTCATTGTTTGGGAGCACTTATTTACGTATTTCAGAACTTTTAAATTTTCTGTTTTTGGGCTGCAAATAGCCGGATTTTGATTCAAGCCTATATATAGGCTTGAGTGTTGTTTTTATTTGGGTAGAATGAAAAGGAATTAGAAACCCTAAAATCCCCTCTTACTAAATCCCTTTTCCCCTCTCTAGCCGACGGCCTTACCTCCCCTCTTTCTCGATCGCACTCTTCTCGGCCGCATCCTGCTCTTCTCTTCCCCAGATCGCCCTTCCCGTAGCCGATCCCGTCCACTCTCCCCCATATCACTCGGCTGCCTGTCCTACTCCACCAAGCCGCCGCCCCTTCCTATTCCCCTCTCCCGTTGGACCTCAACCCGACTGCCCCGTCTCTTCCCTCCAGAAAAACCGAGAGCCAACGTGGAGTCGGTTTCCCTCTCTCCTAGAGGCTTCGTGTGGTCGGAGAAGTCTTGCAACGGCTTCGGTTTGGACGTGACGCTTCAACGGCGGAGATCCTCATCTCATCCTCCTCGCCTCCGAAGGAACCTTGACCGGGTGATCGAGATTAGATAGTTAGAATCACCTATTCTAACTTGGGTAACGAAACTCCTACCGCTTGAGATCTCTTTCTTGATATTCATGTGGTGGCTATGCGTTGGTGTAATTTTGGTAGCGTTGAATGCGTCGTAATAGCCTCTAATCGATTATCATTTACTTTCTAGTTGATTTAAATTTGCTTGGGTTTGGCGAACCTCGCTATTTTTGTTGGGGGAGATCGTCCTTGTCTTGATCATTATTTTGGATTGATCTCCTTTGGCACAACTCGCTCGTCCGGACGCAATATTCGTCCCTTTAGCGTGATCGGATCCTGGCCTATCGCCTTGGTCCTTTCACACCACGGGTGGCTATCCGTATTTTAGTTGTTGCGTGGTTTCACGTTGTGGAAAGTGCGAACGTAGAGTCGGGAGCGGGTATAAGTCAGTTATCGAGAGGTTATTTTCGTGGCTCCATTGCTCGTCGGGTATCTCCTGATATCCCTACGTCAACTTGTCTTCTCTATTTCTTTCTTTCTTCTTCTGAATCCATCTATTTATAGACTTCATCCATGGTAACCGGCTGATCCGGTTTATAACTAACTTCTGACAAGTCTGACAGCTTCAGAAAACCTATTATAACTCACAGCTGTCAAGTCTTCAAACAGTTCTTGAGCCTTTGACACTGTCAGCAAAGCGTCGAGTCTGTCTGTCATAAAGTGTCGAGACCATCTGTCAATATGTGTCGACACAAGTGACTTAAGTGTCGACACAGCCTTTGGTGATGTCGACATAGCTGCCTTGATGTCGACACAGCTTCTTGATACTACATCTTGAGAAAGTGTCGACACTGATTATTTGTGTCGACACAAACACTTCACCATTCATCAGCAATCAACTTAGTCTAGACTCAGCTATGTGTCGACACAAGTCCTGTGTGTCGACACAGTTGATGTAGACTCAGAGCATAGTGAGTGTCAACACTGCCTCCAGGTGTCGACACAATTATTGTCGACTTTGCCTCTGTGTGTCGACACTGCCTCCCAGTGTCGACACAGTCGATGTCGACTATAATCTTCTGTGTGTCGACACTGCCTCCCGGTGTCGACACAAATTCTCTGAAGTGTCGACACAGCTATTTCAGGTGTCGACATATGAACTTAGAATATTTTTCCTACATTCTAGCACATACTTAACCTGCACATATAAACTCAAAATAACATCAAATACACCTTGATGTATATCATTGAGCTAAGTGAGGCTTCTCCAAATCAGGTACACATTTTCCAATGTACCCAACAATCTCCCCCTATTTGGAGAAGTCATAACCCTTTAGCCAATGATATACACCACTTAGAAAATAAACAAGATGATGTACATAAGCATTATATGACAGGGTACTATATAAACAAAACACATATTATAGATACATCACAGAATAAAGATGTAAAAGTAAATGATCACAGAACAATGTTTTGTATATCAACTCAAAAAGTTTGTTACAAAATATTTCCATTGCTTTCTTTAACAAACAAATAATTTACATAGTTCTTGGACAAAAACTAGTAAAGCTAAGACTAAGGCTGGGCAGGCTCCTTGATGACTATCCCTTTTCCAGATATTATCTGAGCCTTAGCAGGAGGTTTTTTATCTTCCATGGGCTTCTTGCCTTTCAAATAAACTTTCTTTTGTGCATCAGCCTTGATCCTTTGTCTTTCAAAATAATGAAAGGGCTTGGGGAAATACTTGCTAGGTTCCTGAGTATCAGGAGGTAGCTTCCACATCTTAGCCTTTCTCCTGTATTGAACTTTGGCTTCTTGTCTGGCTTCATACTTTTGTCATTCCTTCTCATTGTATTATTTTCCCCTTTCATGTACTTGATCTTTTACAGCTTTCCAAGCAGTTAAAATGATATTTCTTGAAGTGGGGCTCCACTGCTCAAAGTCTGGCTTTAATTCTGCTTGCTCTTTGAATCTCTTCTTTGATAACTGAGCATCTTGCTGAGCTTTGATAATAGTATCTGGCATATCAACCTTTTCAATAATCACATTTGTAATTGGTTGTGGAGTGATGTACATTGACTGAACCTGTTCATGTATCATCTCAAGATTTGTAGGAGGGTAAATAACTTGGGCAACCTCAGGTTGATTACCTTCAAGTAGAATTGGTTGCACCCCTGACTCAGCCATATTATCATCATCACACAAGGGTGGATATCCTAGAGTGGCTCTTATGCTGTTGGTTACCCATTTGGCATGATCAGATCCAGCATAGACTAACACCCTCTCCCCCTTTATGACTTCTCTAGCCACATGCTCTCTCAAGTCATCTTTCTGAAATCTGATTTGTCCATCCAGATAGTTGATTCCATCTTTAAAGAATGACTTTAATTTTTGAAGCTTGTCACTAATCAACTTCTCAGATGAAGTGATAACAATTTTAACTGATTCTAGGGCAGCCTGTAGCTTCTGATCATAGTCTTCTTTTTCCTTAGCCCTTACAACAGTCATTGCAACAACAGTGTTTGTGAACTCAGTGACTATCACATTATGTGATTCAGTCAGATTTTCATTCATTCTTATTTGATTCTCAAGGACATAGCCTTGTTTAACAGCCATCTCATCCACTTTCTTCTTTATTGCTTCTTGTTGCTTGGCAAGAAATACCACAGCATTGCCTCTCTTGTGGAAGCAATCTATCATCTCTCTTTTATTCTGATTAACTTCAAATCTTATAGATTTTATATCTTGTGCCAGATCAAATTGAAGAGCCTTATGGCTTTCATCCACATACTTTTCAAGAAGCAATCTCTGCTCATCCATTTTGACTTGTAAATCCACCAAAAGTTTGTTGTAATCAATTGCAGGTGCTGGTTGGAAAGAAGTAGCTTGTAAAGCCTGCTTATAGCTTTGACTTATTCTCTTAAAGACCATTAATTTTCTCTTCTTTGCCTCCCTTACTTCTTCATGCTCAGATTCTGAAGAACTTTCAATAGTAACTCTCTCTTGAGGAGTGGAAGAAGTTTCTTTCTCAGCTACTTGTTGCTCTTCCTCTATATCAACCTGCTTCACCTCAACCCTTACTTGCTCCTCCTCAAATCTTAGGGTCTCCATTTTATCTGTTTCTCCTCTAATATCAGGAAACAGCTCTTCCAGAGTAAATTCTTGTTGTGTGAGAGCAGAAGATTGTGCTTTCTCAGCAGCAGCAGCAACAATACCAGAAATATCTAGATTAGTTTGAGAAATTATGTCCTCTGATAAATTGATTCTTTCTTCCTCTTGTACCTGTTCAGACTCTGGCTCCCCCTACAAATGTGCATTCTCAGCATTGTCCTGGACTTGTATACTTTCCAGCTCCCCCTATACTTGTGCAATTATAGTCTCTTCCTGGACTTGGGTAGTCACAGTCAGATCCTTAACTTGTGCTCTTACTTGCTATTCCTGGTCTTGTGCAGCTTCATGACCATGCTCAGGCATCTCTTTTGAAAGAACTCTATCCCACTTGGAGAATAACCTCATGTCCATTCTCCTCATATGATTTATCTTTGATCCAGGAATCTGTTGCATTACCTCTGGAATTATTCCAGCTAGGTACAGACTCATGATTCTAGCCAAGTTTGGCTTCTTTATTCTTTCTTTAATCTTATTAAACAGTACTGCAGACCAATTTGTTTGTATCTTAAAGATCACCCTAGTCATCAGGCTGAACATATAGGCTGATATCCTATCATGACCACCTGGTTTGCATAAGATTACTTTTCCTATAATTTCAGACAGGAATTTCCCCTGAGGATTCATGCCCTTCCTGTTGATGGCAGATCCTATCTTTATGGTTGGATCCAATCCACACCATTGAAGTGCCTCCCTGGTCCGTGAGGCAAGTACCTCTTCCTCATCTTGTATTCTAGGAAGATGGAGAATCTTGCTTAACCTCTTTTGAGACAGCATGATTCTTTCTCCATGTACCGAGGATTTGATCTTCAATCCTGTTGAGTCCATCGATGCAGCCGTGTAGAACTCGAATACTTCTTTCTTCCATATCTTTGAAGGTTCAGAGACAAGATATTCTAATCCGTTTTCTGCAAGAAGTGAAATGACCTGTTTGATCTCTGAGTCGGTATCGACGAATGCATGCCTAACCAACTCATATCCTTCATTGACGTTGTCTTCAACCTTGGGCGCCATTGGAATGAAGAGAAAGCTTGATTGGAGAGGAGAGAGATTGTCGACACAAGGTTTTTGTCTCGAAACCCTGGTTAGCGTTTCGACAGAATAAGTTCTTGACCTATTTATACCCTTCTAATCAAAGAAGATCAAAAGGCGGGCAAAAACTGTCTAAATATGTCGACACTGTTGTAATGTGTCGACACAAACTTCTATTGTCTCGACCACGACGTTGACTACTATGTGTCGACACCAATTGATGATATGTCGACATAGGAGATACTTAGTAGTTCATTAGAAATTCTGTGTCGACTCTTATTATAAGTGTCGACACAAAATCTGTAAGTGTCGACACCATTACTCGACACTACATTTCTAGATGTGTCGACTCTTTGTCCCTTAGGTGTCGACACATTTTCTCTGTGTCGACACAATTTCCCTGAATTGTCGACATGACTTCTCTATGTCGACACCTTATCACTGAATGTGTCGACACCATTTTACTTAGCCAATTTTTGGTAAACTAACCTATGGTCAGCATTCCTAATTCAATTTTAAATCCATTGAATTTAGTTTCATCTAGAGGCTTAGTAAATACATCTGCAATTTGATAATCAGTTTTAACAAATTCTAATGAGATGTCTTCTTTTTCTACATGTTCTCTAAGAAAATGGTATTTTATCTCTATATGCTTAGTCCTACTATGTGAAACAGGATTGTTTGCAATAGAAATGACACTTTTAGAATAACACAATAAAGGTGTTCTACTTACTTGAATACCATAGTCCCTTAGCTGATGTTGAATCCACAACAGCTGTGCACAACAACTTCCTGCTGCCACATATTCAGACTCAGCTGTGAATATTGCCACACTAGTCTGCTTCTTACTGCTCCAAGAAATCAATCTTCCTCCCAAGAATTGGCATGTACCTGTAGTACTTTTTCTATCTTCTTAATTAACTCCTTGGTGAACTTAGACTGAGATATGGACAATCCATCATCAGTCTGTCTTACTTGGAGTCCCAAGGAGAACTTAAGTTCCCCCATACTGCTCATTTCAAACTTCCCTTGCATAAGTTTGGCAAACTTCTTTCAAAGGTTGTTCTCTGTAGACCCAAAGATTATGTCATCTACATAGATCTGAACTAAGATTATCTTCCCTTTAGATTCCCTTAGGAATAAAGTTTTGTCTATTTTACCTCTTTAGAATTTGTTCTCAATAAGGAAAGTAGACAGGGTTTCATACCAAGTCCTTGGGGCTTGCTTTAACCCATACAATGCTTTTCTTAGTCTATAGACATAACCAGGTTTAAGAGAATCTACAAAATCTGATGGCTGCTCTACATAGACTTCTTCTTTTAGATCACCATTCAGAAATGCTGATTTCACATCCATTTGATATACCTTGAAGCCTTGATATGCTGCATACGTAAGGAACATTCTGATTGCTTCCAGTCTTCCTACTGAGGCAAATGTTTGATCAAAGTCTATTCCCTCTTCCTACCTATATCCTTTTGCAACCAATCTTGCTTTATTCTTCACAATAACTCCATTCTCATCCAACTTGTTCCTAAAAATCCACTTTGTACCAATGATGTTGTGGTCTTTTGGTTTAGGAACCAACTCCCAGACCTTGCATCTTCTAAATTGATTAAGCTCCTCTTGCATAGCATTAATCCAGTGTTGGTCTTGGATAGCTTCGTCAAATTTCTTTGGCTCCAGTTGAGATAGAAAACTTGAGTGCAGGACTGTATTCAGATTTCTACTTCTAGTTTGCACTCTATGTCTTGGATCACCAATTATCTGATCTTTTGGATGATCCTTTAGATATCTTACAACTGGAGGTAGACTTCCTTCTGGCTGAACACCTCTAGTTTCTTCATTATGGTGCACCTCTTGGTTTTCATCAGCTTTTAGAGAGTCTTGTACTCCCCCTGGACAGTAGCCATCATTTTCCAATACTTCATCTGCAGTTGAGCCTTCTGCAATGGAAAGCTTGTCCATCCTATTGCTTATACCTATTGAACTGCATGAACTACAAGGCAACTCACTGTTGATTAATCTTATTTCATTAAATACAACATGTACAGATTCTTCTACAACCTGAGTAATCAAGTTGTAGACTCTATAAGCCTTACTATTGATATTGTACCCAACAAATATCCCATCTTGGGATTTGGCAGCAAACTTAGTTAAATAAGACTTGCCATTGTTAAGGATATACACTTGCAACCAAAGATCCTAAAATAGGATAAATTTGGTTTTCTACCTTTCATAATCTCATAGGGAGTCTTTTTGTGGCACTTAGTGATAGAAGCCCTGTTGAGTACATGACATATAATGTTTACTACCTCAGCCCAGAAATATTCTGGGAGAGAAGTGTCACTCAATAGAGTTCTACCAGCTTCAATCAATGTCCTATTCTTTCTATCAGCAATACCATTTTGCTGAGGTGTTCTAGGTGAGGAGAATTCTTGAAAAATCCCAAACTCTTCACACAATCTTGTCATACTTTCAGATTGAAATTCAGTGCCATGGTCACTTCTGATTTTGACCACTGTACTGTCCAGTTCATTCTGAATTTGTCTGACAAAACTGTGTAAAACACTTGGGGTTTCAGATTTCTGTCTTAGAAAGAACACCCAGGAATATCTAGAATAGTCATCTACAACCACAAAAGTATAGACCTTCCTACCTAGACTATAAACTGGCATAGGACCAAAAAGATCTATATGTAAGAGGTATAGACACCTCACTGAATCCTTGTTTTCAAGGCTATGAAAGGAGGATTTTGTCTGCTTGCCCTTTTGACAAGCTGAACATATCCCTTCCTGTATACACTTAACTTGAGGACCATTCCTCACTAACTCTTTACTAAAGAGTTGACCAATTGTCTTGTAGTTAAGATGAGCCAACCTCTTGTGCCATTTGATATAATGAGATGCTTTCTCATCAGCTACAAGACAAATAGGAGAACCTTTGTTCTCACACTCAAAATCAAGACAATAAACATTTCTCTTTCTATATCCTGTCAAAATGATCTTTTGATCACTTGACTTTTTGATATGACATCCATTCTTAACAAATGAAATGTCATATCCTAGATCACTCAACTGACTTATGCTTATCAGGTTGTGTTTCAAACCTTTTACATAAGCCACTTGAGTGATGGTAATTTGGTTGGAAGAGATGTTACCAAATCCTTTGATGATTCCTCTTTCAGATCCACCAAAGATTACTTTAGGCCCATCCTTGATAGATATGTACTCCTTCAGTAGCCCCTTTGTTCCAATCATGTGCCTGGAACATTCACTGTCCAAGTACCATATAGGGGTATGACAACTTGGACTTTCCTGCAATACAAAATTATTTTTCCTTAGAACCCAAGTAAGTCTTGGGTCCTTGGTTCAAGTTAGCACCATTCATATCAAAACTACCAGCAGCTCTTCTAACTGGTAGACTGTTGTTCTTCCTGACACTTATGTTATGCCAGTAGTCTAAGGCAAAATGGTCTGTCTTGCCACATCACCAACATTCATACTTGTTGTATCTAGGTCTAGATACATTTTTGACAGAAGAATTTCTATTCTGTGCTGGTGCTGCTGCAACTACACAAACTGGTTTCTTATAACTATGGGGTTTATGAACATGGGCTGACTTATTGGCATTAACACCCTTGTTATTCAGAACATCAGTCTTATTATGACCATGAATATTTTCAAGATCATACTTGTTAGAAGGCCCATGCACCTTTCTAAAAACTACATGAACTTTAAAGTTCAATGACTGAACAGAGGCTTTGCTCTTTCTCTTGAAATGGGCAGCCCTGGTGTTACCTTTATAGCATATTCCAGCCTTACCCTTTTGAGCCACAAACTCATCTATTAAGGGTAAGACTGATTTTGGCTTAGAGTAACTAGCCACCAAATCTTTTTCTACTTGAAGTCTGACTTCCAGACCTTTAATTAGATCATTTTTATATGTGATTGTACCCATCTGAATAACAGTAATAGTTTTCAGCTTGGCAACCTCATTCATTTGTTGATCCAATTCTTTCTCTAAACTAGATGTAGTCATCTTAAGATCTGCAATTTTCTTAGCCTGATTTTTGACCAGGTTTTTGCTTTTCTTAAGTGCCTGCAATAAGTCCCCATATTCATCTATCAACTGATGAATATCTTCTTCAGATTCTGATCCATTCTAATCACTTGATGAAAATGAATCTGACTCTGAACCAGTACTGTAATCAGAAATTCTAGAATTACTTTGTACCTTATTGGGACCAGGCTGATCCTGGTACTTGTTGTCTTCTGATTCAGCCATCAGTCCCATGCACTGATGGTCTTCTTGTTCATTGATGGAGTACAGCAATTGCATAAACTCCTCTTCTTCACTAGCTGCATACCGTCCAATGTATGCTTCAGCTTCAGATTCTGACTCTGAGGATGATTGATCTGTAGGACTCTTCTCCTTCTTAGCAACAAAGGATTTCTCCTTCTTGCCCTTTTGTTGAGTCTTCTTTCTGTCTGCTGACTCCTTCCTCTTTTCTGGACACTCATCCACCATATGTCCTGGCCTATTGCAGCAATAACAAACAATTTTTGATGTTGTAGCTTTGTTGGGCTTATACCTGCTCCTTTCCTTTCTTGATGATTTTCTCTTTTGATAATAGTCATCAACTGGCTGTGATGTGGAGGGCCTTGACTTCCACTGCTTCTTTTTCAAGAACCTCTGAAACTGCCTTGTAAAGGCAACAAAATCTGCATTTGAATCACTGCTATCTGAGTTCTGATTGTCTGAATTTTCTGAGATAACTTCAGCAACTTCCTTAGGAGGTGATGAAGACATCCTCCTGCTCTTTCTAGTGGCTTCAACCTTGAAGGCCACTGACTTTTCTCTATGCTCTCCTTTTTTATTTCTTTCTTCCTCCTTCCTAGCCATTAGTTGCATTTCATATGATAGTAACTTTCCAAATAAGGTTGGAGGAGAAATGTCAGCTCGTTTGGCCACTTCTCTAATGACACAAATCTTGGTATCCCAATCCTTTGTCAAGGATCTTAGGAATTTGTCATTCAGCTCATAAGTACTGAAGACCCTTCCATAGGACATCAGTTCATTCACTATCTTGTAGAATTTCTTATAGCATTCAGATATGCTATCAGACTTCCATTGTCTGAAACTCTCATATTCTTGATTGAGCATAGACTTTTTGTCTTGTCTAACTTCTTCAGAACCCTCCATGTAGACAATCAAAGTGTCCCCATATTTCCTTGGAGGTTTTATAGTGAATCAAATTTTGGAAAGTAGAATCATCTATGACACTCACTATGATATTCTGAGCTCTCTTATCCATAGTTGCCAATATAATCTCATCCTTGGTCATTTAAGAAAAATCTTTAGGAGTTCTTTGATTTGCATCTAGAACAGACACATTCATTGGGATATATGGACTTTCTTTTACTGTGATATATATCCTTGGGTCAGAGGCCTCCATAAACAACCTAATCCTTTCTTTCCAGATTCCAAAAATCTCTTTCCTGCAGATGGGTAATTTCATTGACCCTAATTCCTTGTGATTCTCTCCAGAACCCATTTTCTTGATTCTTGATTCTGCCTTAGGGATCTAACTCAGACTGTTAAGCCCTTCTTTGAGCAACCTCCCTCTGATACCACTTGATAGTTTTACTTTCAAGACTACCTAAACACCTAGAGGGGGGAGGGTGAATATGTACTTTTCCTTGATTTAACTTAATGCAGAATATAACTATAGTTCTTTGAATAAATCAGATATTTCTATAGCTAACACAGCACAACAATCACAATCATACACACATCACAGATTGCACACAGATTTATAGTGGTTCCCCAAGATCTGGGTACATCCACTTTCCCCCTTCACCTATCTAGCAGTATGCTAGAGTCAGCCTAACTTCTTCCTTTAACTCAGATCCTCAGATCCTACAGCTCAGAATCTAGAAGGATTCCTACAACTCAGGCTAACAAGCCCTACCTCAGCCTTGCCACAAGGCCTACAACTCAGAGAATTCCTTCTCCTACAACTCAGGCATAAACAACCCTACCTCAGCCTTTATAAAATAGGCTTATAACTCAGATCTATGAATAGATCCTACAGAATTTGATAAGGAATTTTGTAATCTCTTACCCATGTTGAGAGAGAAGGGATAAGAACTTTCTTGACCAGCTTCTTGAAGAGGCTGATGGCTGAAATCAACTTGATGATAGCTTTCTTCAAAGCTTCTTGAATCTGAACTTAGTTGGGTTGATTTCCTTTGAATAAAACTGACTGGCAGCTTCCTTCTTAGACTTCAGAAATAGATCTGAATCTTCTTGACAGATTAGTTCAGTATCTGCTTCTTGAGAGATCTGTGAATGTCTCCTCCTTGTCTTCAAATAGCTGGATCTCTCTCTATCCAAACTTCTTGAAGATACTTCTGAATTCTTGATTGAATTCCACTTAGACAGAATCTGAATAGTAAACTACTTCAGAACGTCTTCTTAGATCTTCTCACGAAGATCTTCTTCTTTTTTACTTGTACTTTCTTGATCAGAGATAAATCTCTAATTGTGTTAGTTGTGACAATACTTGTCTTCTCTATTTCTTTCTTTCTTCTTCTAAATCCATCTATTTATAAACTTCATCCATGGTAACCGGCTGATCCGGTTTATAACTAACTTTTGACAAGTCTGACAGCTTCAGAAAACCTGCTGTAACTCACAGCTGTCAAGTCTTCAAACAATTCTTGAGACTTTGACACTGTCAGCAAAGCGTCAAGTCTATCTGTCATAAAGTGTCGAGACCATCTGTCAATATGTGTCAACACAAGTGACTTAAGTGTCGACACAGCCTTTGGTGATGTCGACATAGCTGCCTTGATGTCGACACAGCTTCTTGATACTGCATCTTGAGAATGTGTTGACACTGATTATTTGTGTCGACACAAACACTTCACCATTCATCAGCAATCAACTTGGTCTAGACTCAGCTGTGTGTCGACACAAGTCCTGTGTGCCGACACAGTTGATGTAGACTCAGAACATAGTGAGTGTCGACACTGCCTTCAGGTTTCGACACAGTTGTTGTCAACTCTGCCTCTGTGTGTCGACACTGCCTCCCGGTTTCGACACAGTCGATGTCAACTATAATCTTCTGTGCGTCGACACTGCCTCCCAGTGTCGACACAAATTCTCTGAAGTGTTGACACAGCTATTTCAGGTGTCAACATATGAACTTATAATATTTTTCCTGCATTCTAGCACATACTTAACCTGCATATATAAACTCAAAATAACATCAAATACACCTTGATGTATATCATTGAGCTAAGTGAGGCTTCTCCAAATCAGGTACACATTTTCCAATGTACCCAATAGCCGGGAAGAGAAGAAGAAGAGGGGCGAAGTAGTTCTTGTGGTGTTTCATGAAATGGTGCAAGACCAGAAACATTAAACACGGGGTGTATGCCCCCAATTAAAGGGTAAGTCTAGTACGTACATGTTATCACTCAACTTCTTTGAAATCTTAAAAGGTCTGGCACGCCTGTTGGCCAATTTTTTGACGGCCCCCGTGGGTAACCGTTCGGGAATCAACTTAACCAAGAATAAATCTCCGACGTCAAAAATTTGCGCCCGTTTGTTCACATTCACGCCGAATTGATATGTTTTGAATGTAGTGACTAGCCGTTGGTGGATATCGCGGTGCAACGCATGTAGGTGATGAGCAAAATCATAGGCTAATTTACTAGACTTATAGGTAGGAGGTAACAGAATCAAGTCAAGTGGCACACATGCGTTGTAACTATGCACAATTTTAGTCGGTGGGAGGCCCGTGGAGCGATTTTTTGAATGATTGTATGCAAGTTTCGCATGGGGGATGAAAAGATCCCAAGTCCCCTTATAATCTCCCACTAGACATCGAAGTAAATTACCCAAGCTCCGATTTACAACCTCGGTTTGACCATCGATTTCAGGGTGGTAAGCCGCGAAAAATAGGAGTTTGGTGTCCACCAAGATCCATAAAGTTTTTCAGAAATAAGGTGTAAATTTAACATCCTTATCCGAGACTATAGTTTTAGGGAACCCGCGATGGCTAACAACCTCCTTAAAATATATTTTTGCAATGTGAGACGCATCATTTGTACGGTTGCAAGAAATAAAATAGGCCATTTTGGAAAATCGGTCAACGACGACGAGGATAGAATTGTGATGGCGTGGTGTCGGTGGTAGACCCAAAATGAAATCCATGCTAACGTCGTCCTATGACACAGAAGGAATGGGGAGGGGTGTGTATAATCCCATGTTTTGCTTAATGCCCTTTGCAAGTTGACATTTGTTACAACTACTCACGACCTGGGTAACCATGCGTTTTAAACCGGGTCAAAATAACTTGTCTTTGACCAAAGAGATGGTTTTATCACGGCCAAAATGACCACCCAAACCGACGCCTTGCATCTCCCAAATAATAAAAAGTCAAAGGGATGAATCCGAAATGCATAAACGTGACCCCTTAAATAAGTACTCATCACGTAGAAAGTATTCGGAAATAGTGTGTGGGGATTGCACTTGTAATGAGTGAAACATATCCTTAAAATCCATGCATTCAGCATATTCACGATGTACGTGTTCAAAGCCTAGGAATTTAACGTCAAGGGTAGTAAAAAGTAAAGTAATGCGGCTAAGTGCATCGGCAACACGGTTATGTTTGTCTTTGCAATGTTTGATCACAAACGGGTACTTCTGGAGGAAAGAGACACATTTGACTTGTTGTGGGTTAAGCTTATGTTGATCAATATAGCGTAAGGCATCATGATCCAATAAGAGGATGAATTCCTTGGGCAAGAGGTAGTGGCGCCAATGGCGTAGATTTTGTACAAGGGCATAAAATTCACGTTCATAGTTAGAATAATTAAGTTTCGGATTGCTTATCTTTTCACTAAAAAATCAAACCGGATGACCCTCTTGACTTAAAACACCACCTATGCCTACACCTGAGGCGTTACAAAAGACCTCAAAAACTTTATTAAAATCGTAATCGGAGAACCGGTTCCTCGGTCATCAAGGTTTTAATTTTATTGAAGACGATAAACGTGGATTTAGACCAAATAAACTCACCAAGTTTCATACATTCGGTAATGAGAGCCATAATAGCGCTAAAGTTGCGAATAAATTGGCGATAGAACGTGGCTAAGCCATGAAAACTACGAATGTCTCGAATAGAGGTAGGTTCCGACCAATCTACAATCGCTTGAATTTTTGCGGGATCAACCTTAATGTCGCCCGTGCTAACAATATAACCCAAATAAGCGACGGAGGAATCCATAAACACATTTCTTCAAATTTATAAATAATTTTTCAGCGCGGAGAACTTCAAATGTTTGCCTTAAGTGCGACATGTGGTCAAGTGTGGACATGCTATAAATAAGTAAATCATTAAAATATATCACCAAGAATTTTCCCATAAAACGATTAAAGATTTGAGTCATCATGCGGGAGAAGGTGCTTGGGGCATTGGAGAGTCCAAACGACATGACTAGCCATTCGTACAAGCCTTAGATTTAAACGCTGTTTTCCATTCATCCCCTTCTCGAATCCAAATTTGATGGTAGCCGCTCCTAAGATCAATTTTGAAGAAAACGGTGGCACCACTAAGCATGTCCAACAAGTCATCTAAACAGGAGATGGGAAAACGGTATTTAATAGTGATTTTATTGATAGCTCGGCTATCAACGCACATGCGCCAAGAGCCATCTTTCTTCAGGGCAAGGAGTGTCGACACCGCACAAGGACTTAAACTATGTCGGATGAGGCCTTTGGCTAACAAATCCGAGATTTGGGCTTGGAGTTCCGCGTGGGCGCTATGATTAAGGCGATAGTGTGCTAGGTTGGGAAGGGAGGAGCCCGGAAAGAAATCGATAGCATGTTGGATACTCCGTAGGGGGGGGGGGGTAATTTGGAGGGGAGTTCCTTGGGGTGGACGTCCTTAAACTCCTCAAGCAAGGTCAAGATATCGGTGGGCAACGATGATGTGTGGAGGGGAATGTTGTTAGCTTGAAGTAAGACTAAAGCATAAATCATACCACCGGAAAAACTTGCTTTTTCAAATGCTTTCGGGTGCATTAAGGTGAGTGGTTGTTTGACCGCGGGGACGATCGTGTCCTTAGTTTTAAGGTCCCTAGGTGCGGTGGGGCACAAGGTGATGCGTTGATCTTTAAATTTAAATTCATAAGTGTTAGCGCGACCGAAATGAGTAACATTGTAGTCGTAAAGTCAAGGACGACCAAGTAGGACATGACAAGTGTCCATGGAAATAACGTCATACCAAACTTGATCGACATAGTCCTTAATGATAAGGGGAACTGTAACACCCCAAAAAGACCCCAAAGGACTCAAAATGATTTTTGAGGTGCAGGAAATTTTACACGGCCTGGGACACGGGCGTGTCCCAGGGCGTGTCGGGGGTACACGGCCTGGGACACGGGCGTGTCCCAGGGCGTGTTCAGGTTAGTCGACGATTGGGAGTCGACGATCGTCGAGCCTGGGACACGGCCTCCAACACGGGCGTGTCCCAGGGCGTGTTCGAATTATTTTTCGAAATTGGCCTATTCGAGTCAGAGCCATACACGACCTTGAACACGGCCTTGAACACGGGCGTGTGAGGCTGGACACGGGCGTGTCAGCTGCCGTGTTCCGACCCGTGTACTGGTTTTGGAAATCGGTGAATGCCGTGTAATAGGCGACACGGGCGTGTCTCAGGTTTGACACGGGCGTGTCAAGTTCGACACGGGCGTGTCGATACCCGTGTTGTTCAGTCGGTTCAAACTGCGTGTGCCGCTTAAGGGTACACGGCCTGTGACACGGGCGTGTCACAGGCCGTGTCAGCCAAAATTTGGGTTTTTTGGGCAGATCGTGGCCGTTCAGATTCTCTCTTTAGATCCAAGGGCTCAGGTGATTCCTGGCTGGATTAAATTCGTCAAGGAAGAAGTCATTCTTCATTTGTGCTTAAGGAAGAGAGAAAGGAGGAAGAAGAAGGAGGAGGAGAGCAAGCCACCGGCGGAGCTCCCGTGGCCCGATTCGTGATCCGAAGCCGGCGTTGTGAAGGCAAGGCTGCTGCGGTTCTTTCTCACCGGCTAGTTTTCGATGGCTCCGAAGAGATCGACAAGGGTAACGATCTCCCTCCTTGGACATGTGAAGTCCTTCTTTTCTGCATTGCATAGGGAAAACCCTTCCCCGCGAGTGTGCGGTGGGTTGTGGTGTCCCTTGGGGTAGATATGTGAAGTCCCCCTTGTTAGAGGCCGGAATTGGAGTACGGCTCTAGGCATGCTGTGTGAAGCCCATCTGGATATGTTCTGGATTGGTGATGCTTGTTTGCATATCGGAGAAGGCTCCGTGATTATGGCTTGTGATGCCTTGTTCCTACCTGTTGCTTGGTGCGGCAGGAAGTACTGGACGATGTCCAGGAAATGAAGAGGGTTGGATGCAACTCTTGTGGCCGTGTGTTGCCACTTTGTGAGTGGTTGAGCCGTTGGGCTGCAACTCGATGAAAAGGCAGATTGCCGAACAGGAAAGGTGAAACCGACCCGCGCCTATAAATAGCCATGGATACTTCCGTATTCGAGGTGGCACGGCGACTTGAGCAACGGGGGGTGGCTGATCCGTACCTGCGTTAGGTCCGTCCGACTTGGAAGCCTGGTTATAGGTTTTGTTGGAGCGCCTAATGAGAGTCTTAGGCCCGCGCGCCGGAAAGACTAGAATGCTCTGAGTTAGGATTCGTATGGTTTGGTATTATCCTGTGACCTCACCGTCTGTTTGTGGCATATAGTGTGGGGCCCCGGCCGGACCTTCTACTATACGTCATTTAACGGATGGGGTCGTTACATTTTGGTATCAGCTTTTGTCGGTCTTCCTCTTTCGAATTCGTGGTCGAATTCTTTTGTGGGGTGGCGAGCACGTGTTTGTGCGACCTGCTGTAACGCTAATGAACTCTGGAATGTCCATTAAGGAATGTACAAAATCTTGTTTGCGGAATCTGCGCGTTCCTTTTTGTGTTGTTTTGCTTGCATACGTTCGCTAATGTGTGTCTTGTCCACCTATAGGTGACACGTAGTGGTGCTGGGCAGTCTGAGCCCCAGCGCTCTGATGAGAGTGCGGCACCAGCTGAGGTGCCAACACCTCCTCCATCTGCGGAAACTGTTCGTTTAGTTGCTGAGGCGCTATTTGCCATGATTCAGCCGACCGGGCAAGCGCAGCCGGCAGTAGTGCCCGTTCGTGTTGATGTACGACCCGAGCCGGTTGAGGCTGTAGATCCACGAGCAGCTGACCGACAGTTGAAGCAATTCATGAGCTTCAGTCCTCCTACATTTGCGGGAATGGGATCCCCAACGCAGGCGGAAGATTGGTTATCGCGTGTCAAGAGGATAATGACAGCGATCAGGGCGGAGGAAACTCTAAAGGTCACCTTAGCCACCTTCATGCTGGAAGGAGAGGCGCGGTTGTGGTGGGACGAGGTTGAGGTACACCACTTGGCGGGCAGGCAATTAACGCAAGTGTCGATTGAGGAGTTCTCTCGAATATTTCTGGCGAAACATGTCCCAGCGGCGCAACGCATTGCAATGGAAAATGAGTTCCAACGGTTAAAGCAAGGGGAAGATAGTGTGGATATCTACTTGCATGAGTTTACCAGGTTGGGACGATATGCGGGAACAATCTTCGCGGATGACCAAAGGAAAACGAATCGGTTCTATGAAGGATTGCGGGATGAGTTGCGATTCCTGCTTTCGAGTTCTGTGAGCCAAGGGTTTCAGGCGTTGGTTGATACTGCGTACGCATTGGAGAAGGACATGAGGCGAGTGCAAGGGAATAAGGGCTTGGTTGCGTCAAAGCCAGAGTTTCAAGCACCTCGCCCGAGCAAATCGTTTTACCAGAAGAAAGGGGGCAAGAGGTCCAAGACATCTGGGCAAGTGACTACGACCGTTGTGTCGGGAGCGACATCAAGGCCGGATGCTCGTACATGCTATAACTGTGGCCGGGTGGGGCATATAGCTCGTGACTGCCGGGTTGTGCAGCCCAAAGGGGAAAAGAAGAGGGGTGCGTCGTATGCTGAGAAGGGCAAAGCGGTGGTTGATTCCTCTGCGTCTCAGGTGCAGCCCCGAATCTATCAACTTGGCCAACAGGAAGCGATTAAGCAAAGTGACGTCGTCACAGGTACGAGTTGAGTTAGCTTACTTGCTTATGTGCTTTGTTTTTGGTTATGTATAGCTTGTGCATGATGTGTGTGCTGCAGGCTTTGTCCTGATTCGGAATAATTTGGCGAGAGCCCTGTTTGATACGGGTGCTTCGCATTCTTTTCTGTCTGAGGATTTCGTATCTCGAATTGGGGTACCAAGTCATGTGACGATGGATAGCACAAGGGTGCTGTTGCCGAATGGCTGTGTGATGCTTGCGGATAGGGCTTGCGATGTGGATGTGCAAATAGGAAGTCGGGATTTCGGTTTGAGTGCAGCTGTGCTACCGTTGTCGGAGTTTGATGTGATCTTTGGTATGGACTGGCTCTCGGAGCAGCGTGCCTTTATTGATTGCAACTCCAAGGAGATTACACTGGGCCAGAATACCGGGCTTGTGACGAAGTTCGCTGGTATGCGAGGAGTTGGCGGGACTCTGTTGTCTGCACTCCAAGTCGTCAATGCTGTTCGGAAGGGCGCGGAGTTATTCTTCACGCTAATTCAGGCTGTTGAGCCAAAGGCCAGTGTTGGTGAAGTGCCAGTTGTGTCAGAGTTTGCCGACGTGTTTCCTAAAGATCTTCCTGGGTTACCACCCCAGCGGGAGATTGACTTCTCTATTGAGTTGGTGCCAGGTGCGAAACCTGTGGCCCGCTCTCCATATCGCGTCGCGCCAAAAGAGACGGCTGAGTTGAAAGTCCAATTGCAAGAGTTGTTGGAGCAGGGATATATACGCCCAAGTATGTCACCTTGGAGCGCGCCTGTTCTCTTTGTGAAAAAGAAAGACGGTAGCTTACGATTGTGTATTGACTACCGCGAGTTGAATAAGCTGACGGAGAAAAACAAATATCCGATTCCGCGGATTGATGACCTCTTTGATCAGCTGGCGGGATCAACGGTCTATTCCAAGTTGGATTTGAAATCGGGATATTATCAGCTAAGGATTCGGGAAGGTGACATTCCCAAGACAGCGTTTGGAACACGCTACGGTCATTATGAGTTCACGGTAATGCCGTTTGGCCTATGTAATGCGCCTTCGGTATTTATGGACCTAATGCATCGAACATTCCGAGAGTACTTGGATTTGTTTGTTATTGTGTTTATCGATGACATCTTAGTATACTCTCAGTCGGAAGAGGATCACGCAAACCATTTGCGGTTGGTCTTGCATACCCTGCGGAGGAATAAGCTTTTTGCCAAGTTCTCAAAGTGTGAGTTCTGGCTCTCTTCAGTAGCCTTTTTAGGCCATGTGGTAAGAGGAGAGGGTATCGCGGTGGATCCGTTGAAGATAAGTGCCATTCGTGATTGGCCAGCGATGTCTTCAGTGGCCGAGGTCAGGAGCTTCCTTGGACTTACGGGCTACTATAGACGGTTTGTGGAAAACTTCTCACGGATTGCTTTACCTCTGACCACGCTGACGAGAAAAGATCAAAAGTTCATTTGGACGCCGGAGTGCGGGCGAGCTTTTGAAGACTTGAAGAGTCGTTTGACCACGGCGCCTGTGTTGACATCGCCATATGGTACCGATGGGTATGAGATCTATAGTGATGCATCTGGGAGCGGCTTAGGCTGCGTTCTTTTGCAGTTTGGTAAAGTGATTGCTTATGGCTCGCGTCAGTTGAAAGTGCATGAGCGGAATTACCCCGTCCATGATTTGGAGTTGGCGGCGGTAATCTTTGCGCTCAAGTTGTGGCGGCACTATCTATATGGCGTTAAAGTGGATATCTATACGAATCACAAGAGCCTAAAGTATTTATTGGATCAGAAGGATCTGAACATGCGACAACGAAGATGGATGGAGTTCCTCGGGGACTACACCTTCGAGATTCACTATACTCCCGGGAAGGGAAATGTGGTCGCTGATGCTTTGAGTCGAAAGACTCCGGTACGGGCAAGCTGGTTGCAGAGGCATGATCAGCGTTTGATCCAGGAATTGGAAGCATTGGAGATATCTTGCGTTGACAAGGGTGCGTCAACCGATGCATGCTTGAACTGGACGGAGGTGCAATATGACCTTACAGACAGAGTTCGGCGAGCAACGGAGCTGGATGAAAGTCTCCAGCGCTACGCTAAAGATGGGCCGGATGACCAATTCTCTTGGGATAACGGGTTGTTAAGAAGAAATGGCCGAGTGTGCGTCCCAAGTGTGGGTAAATTGAGGGAAGAGTTGATGTACGAAGCTCACTTTGCAAAGTACTCAGTTCACCCAGGGAGCACAAAGATGTACAGAGATATGAAAAAGTTGTTCTGGTGGCCCGGACTAAAGAAAGATGTCGCACGTTATGTGGCTGAATGCAATACCTGTGCGTTAGTGAAAGCAGAATGCCAGAAGCCTGGCGGTTTCCTGAAGTCGTTACCTATTCCGGAGTGGAAGTTCGATGATATTTCGATGAATTTCGTGCATGGGTTGCCGAGATCTCAACGCGGTCATGATTCAATCTGGGTGATTGTGGACCGGTTGACGAAAGTGGCGCACTTCCTTCCAAATAGAAGAGACGATTCAGTGGAAACCTTGGCCAAGCTTTATGTGGAGCAGGTTGTTCGACTGCACGGTGTTCCTCGGAGCATCGTTAGTGACCGTGATGGGCAGTTCACATCGAATGATTGGCGGCTCGTTCATCAAATGTTGGGTACAAAGTTAGCGTTTAGTACAGCCTTTCATCCCCAAACGGATGGCCAGACTGAACGAACCAACAGGACGATGGAGGACATGCTCCGCATGTGCGCCCTAGACTTTGGTAAGAGATGGGAAGATTATATATTTCTCGTCGAATTTGCCTATAATAATAGCTACCAAGCGAGTATTGGTATGGCACCATTTGAGGCGTTATATGGTCGGAAATGCCGTACACTGTTAGCTTGGGCAGAAGCAGGCGAATCTAAGCTGAATGGGAAAAAGGAAGTCGAAGAAGCGACCTCGCTCATACGCTCTATTCGGGAGAGGCTATTGATAGCCCAAGATCATCAAGCAAAGTACTACAATGCCAAACACCGGAACGTGGAGTTCGCGGTGGGTGATTGGGTATATTTGAAGATCAAACCCTTCAAAGGTGTGTCCAGGATTCCGCGTTTGAAAAAGCTAAGTCCGAGGTATCTTGGTCCGTTTGAGGTGGTGGAGCGAGTTGGGGAAGCTGCTTATCGACTAGCACTTTCAGCAGACTTGGGTGGATTACATGATGTATTTCACATCTCAGTCCTTCGTAAGGCGGTGAAGGATCCAGCTCAAGTAGTGGAGAATGATCGGGTACCGGTCGAGTATGGGATAACGACGAGGGTTAGACCCATTCGGATCGAGGATCGAGCCGAGAAACAGTTGCGGAACAAAGTGATCGGGATGGTCAAGGTCCGATGGGACAATTGTGGCCGTGAAGAGCTAACATGGGAGCGAGAGCAGACCATACGAGCTGAGTTTCCCGAGTTATTTGTATAAACTGTAGACCGTGTACTTTTTGTCATAACATATTTATAGCATTGCTGGTTCTTGTTTCCTTACCGTGCAAATTTCGGGACGAAATTTTGTTAAGGGGGGGAGGGTTGTAACACCCCAAAAAGACCCCAAAGGACTCAAAATGATTTTTGAGGTGCAGGAAATTTTACACGGCCTGGGACACGGGCGTGTCCCAGGGCGTGTCGGGGGTACACGGCTTGGGACACGGGCGTGTCCCAGGGCGTGTTCAGGTTAGTCGACGATTGGGAGTCGACGATCGTCGAGCCTGGGACACGACCTCCAACACGGGCGTGTCCCAGGGCGTGTTCGAATTATTTTTCGAAATTGGCCTATTCGAGTCAGAGCCATACACGGCCTTGAACACGGCCTTGAACACGGGCGTGTGAGGCTGGACACGGGCGTGTCAGCTGCCGTGTTCCGACCCGTGTACTGGTTTTGGAAATCGGTGAATGCCGTGTAATAGGCGACACGGGCGTGTCTCAGGTTTGACACGGGCGTGTCAAGTTCGACACGGGCGTGTCGATACCCGTGTTGTTCAGTCGGTTCAAACTGCGTGTGCCGCTTAAGGGTACACGGCCTGTGACACGGGCGTGTCACAAGCCGTGTCAGCCAAAATTTGGGTTTTTTGGGTAGATCGTGGCCGTTCAGATTCTCTCTTTAGATCCAAGGGCTCAGGTGATTCCTGGCTGGATTAAATTCGTCAAGGAAGAAGTCATTCTTCATTTGTGCTTAAGGAAGAGAGAAAGGAGGAAGAAGAAGGAGGAGGAGAGCAAGCCACCGGCGGAGCTCCCGTGGTCCGATTCGTGATCCGAAGCCGGCGTTGTGAAGGCAAGGCTGCTGCGGTTCTTTCTCACCGGCTAGTTTTCGATGGCTCCGAAGAGATCGACAAGGGTAACGATCTCCCTCCTTGGACATGTGAAGTCCTTCTTTTCTGCATTGCATAGGGAAAACCCTTCCCCGCGAGTGTGCGGTGGGTTGTGGTGTCCCTTGGGGTAGATATGTGAAGTCCCCCTTGTTAGAGGCCGGAATTGGAGTACGGCTCTAGGCATGCTGTGTGAAGCCCATCTGGATATGTTCTGGATTGGTGATGCTTGTTTGCATATCGGAGAAGGCTCCGTGATTATGGCTTGTGATGCCTTGTTCCTACCTGTTGCTTGGTGCGGCAGGAAGTACTGGACGATGTCCAGGAAATGAAGAGGGTTGGATGCAACTCTTGTGGCCGTGTGTTGCCACTTTGTGAGTGGTTGAGCCGTTGGGCTGCAACTCGATGAAAAGGCAGATTGCCGAACAGGAAAGGTGAAACCGACCCGCGCCTATAAATAGCCATGGATACTTCCGTATTCGAGGTGGCACGGCGACTTGAGCAACGGGGGGTGGCTGATCCGTACCTGCGTTAGGTCCGTCCGACTTGGAAGCCTGGTTATAGGTTTTGTTGGAGCGCCTAATGAGAGTCTTAGGCCCGCGCGCCGGAAAGACTAGAATGCTCAAATACCGTGTAGACGGTGGTGTTGACCCTGGTATTCCGGTACACCAAGAATGTGCCCTGAGTGCACGGACTGTCGGGCCGTGTGGCCGATGGTTGTGATGGCTTGAATGTGCCTGCGCGCACATAGTTGCTATTTGATGATGCCATGCTTGCAGGGAAAGAATGCTCATGCCCCGAGAAAGGGGTAGGATTGTTATAATTGGGTCAGCTGAATGCTGACCGTTGCATTGTTTGCCACCGGTTGGGTGGATTGTTCCCATGCAGGTGCTGGAGAGCCAAGTGGTAAGTGATGGGCTGAAGCCCTACTATTGTTGCTGCTGCTGCTGCGGCTAGCCCTTGAAGGCTAAGCAAATGTTTTGGTTGTTCTCTTATACTCATGTATGGCCGGCCTGCGCGCCGAGGTTTGTAAAACATGTTGTATGTAAAGAGGAACTGTAAGGCCTTAAGGCCAAAACCTTTGTTGTACATTCCATGGTTTTATATATAAAGGTGGTTTTATATATTGGACATTCCGGTTGAGAGTTCAAAGTTGTAACTTAAAGCTTCCGCTAGAATGCTCTGAGTTAGGATTCGTATGGTTTGGTATTATCCTGTGACCTCACCGTCTGTTTGTGGCATATAGTGTGGGGCCCAGGCCAGACCTTCTACTATACGTCATTTAACGGATGGGGTCGTTACAGGAACTAAGCAATGCTTTGTAACCGGAATGGAGGTCTGATTGACCCAAGACACTTGATAAGGAGTGGGCTATGGTTCGGGTTTTAATTTCATTTGGAGAACCACGGCATTGGAAACCACGTTCATGCAACTCGCACAATCAATTATTAGTTTGCATGATCTCTCACCGCTTTTAAAATACAAGGAAAAAAATGCTTGAGCGCTTCCAATCATGGCTACTACGTGAGGTAGTCAAGATGCAACGCATGACCAATAGGTTGTGGAGGCATACTCTTCTTCCATGTCACCAGGAATGTCAGACTCCTCAATGTTACTATGTTCCTCATAAATGAGATCGTCATCATTGGCCGTAGGTTCGATCAATGTGACTAACTTGCGGCGAGTGGGTCATTCAACTGCATAGTGGCTGAGTTGATTACACGCATAGCAAGTGACGTGTGCTTTGCTAGTTTTTCCTAAGGGGATGCGCTCGCCCGACGTGTCATTGGCATTTTGAGCGGTGATGATAACGAATTTGGAATTATCTTGGGAGAAATTCTTTGCCTTTGAGTTATTAGCATGCATGGAGGTGGATTTGGAATGAAATGGAAAAATCCTTTGGAGGAGGTCACCCGTGGAGTGGCGGTCATCAATATATGTTTTTCAATGTCAAGGGTGACGCTCATGGCGGTGTTGAGATCATGGTGGTCATAGCGCCGGATTTGGCTTTGTATTTTCGGGCAAAGGCCATTATGAAAAATGTGAGACAGTGACCTCCGACATCTCTTGAATTTCACAATGAATCATTAATTCGTTGAGCTCACCCATGTACTCGCTTACTGAGCGATTACCTTGTCTTAAGGAGGTGAACTCATCGAACATATTAGTGCGGTGGTAGGCGGGGACGAAATGAGTGGTGAGTAAGTTACGCATTTGGGGCCATGTGTGAGCTATGCCCCATAGGTGACGTTCTTCATTTAGCCAAAACACTTGAGCGCGACCTTCTAATTACATGCGAGTGACGATAACCATTTGGTCATCATCCAACCGTTGCCAATCAAAATAGCATTCCATTTTGATGAGCCAATCCCTAAAATGCTTCGGGTCACCCAAGTCGTCAAAACTTGGGGCATCAATTTTAATGCATCGGGTGAGGTCGTTACTGCAATCCGCATGCGGGGTATGACCGGCCGCATTCGCATGCGGGCGTGGAAGATTGTTTGGTAGGTCGCGAGGAAGGCGATTATGTTGGGGAGGCAGGTTTTGGAAACCAGTTTGAAGTGTTTGTGGCAAATGCCTCGGTGAGGTGAGCGATTTGATCGGTC
The DNA here is from genome assembly GCA_039513925.1 of Platanthera zijinensis. Taxonomy (NCBI): domain Eukaryota; kingdom Viridiplantae; phylum Streptophyta; class Magnoliopsida; order Asparagales; family Orchidaceae; genus Platanthera; species Platanthera zijinensis. The sequence continues at coordinate 205,131,129 of CM077081.1, read as the reverse complement.
AAATCACGTTGGACGGCCGCCAATTGTGCTTGTGTAACCTCACGATTATCGGGGTTGTCATCCATCGTATCGGACGCGGATGAGGACCGGGAATAGTCGTTTCCCGACCATGTGTGCATAAAATGAGTGTGAAGACTGGAGGACTGGCAAAGTTTAAGAAAACTTTACGCCGAAATCTGATACCAAATTTGTGTAGGACGCACCGTCTTGTGCACCAATTACCACACACGCGTGAAAAGATGCACTTTGCTCAAGCACGTTGTGCACACCCAAACGAGTTACGCCACGACGCGTCACTAACACGTGCAAGTCACACTTAACGATGAGTTGAACCGGTGCGATATTTCGGTGTGGAGATTTCTCCGATTAAGGGGGGATCCCAACAAAACTAAGCTACCGGGTGCGTACCCTTCCAACCAATTTGTTGGAGAGCGACGACAGGCCTTTCTTGCCCAGATTCTTGTTCGCTACTTCCGGACTTACACCAAGACAATCGTACAAACACAAATAACCAAAGGGAAATGAAATAGACGAAGCACACCACGGGGAGAGAGTGAGAAAGCGTTACCCAACCGGAAGCCCGTTAGATCTTCCGATAGAATCCTTACGTTGCAAGACGGGGGCGGCTGAGGAGGCACGCAACGAGAACACCGACGTCTTCGAGAGCCAAGCCGTCGACAACCTATAGAGCACCGAATCGGGGAAGGAGTCGCGCCGGGCGGAGGTTGTTGGTGTCACGCCGGAGGGAGAGAACCGCCGGTATAGCGCCGGGAGGAGGTTACTGGTGTTCTGCCGGAGGGAGAGAACCGCCGGTATCGTGCCAGGAAGAGGAATCGCGTCACCGGTGTCGCGCCAGGAGGAGAATCGCGAAACGGGGAAAAGGGGTGGAAAGCCCTAGATGGCTCCTATCACGGGAGAAAACGAAACGACAGAGAAATCCTTGCTCAATAAATTTTCATTAGGGCTTTTTTGCCAAAGATTGGAGTATTTATACTCCACAAGAGGAGCAGTCTCCATCACACAAAATGTTGATCTAATCCTAACCATCCAATGTTTGACTAAAATAAAAATGCAAGAAATAGAAATAAACATTAGAGCCGGCTCTTGATCGCCTAACAATTTGGTTGAGCTGGACGGAACGGGAATGCTGAAATAATTAAAGATAAAAAAAAGAAAAATACTTTCAGAATTTGCGGATCATGTCGCGATATGATCTCCTCGTGTTGGGGCGAAAGTCGTAGCCGCGCGGCGCGTCATTGAGTGGAACCGGGTCGGCGCCATCAGATATGCTTAAAAATTTTAAGAACACTGTTGCAACAATTCAAACTCAAAACCTACAACAATGTAAGACTCCTAACTTCTAGGCCACCTCTAATGATTATTTTTCAATGAATTAGATTATATATATACAAATAATATACATATTAATTATCATATTATATTATCATACATATTTTTTAAAATAATAAATTTATTCTTTTTAACATATATATATATATATATATATATATATATATATATATATATATATATATATATATTTGTTGCGGTCAAACTCAACGCCCCATTTGAACAGGATTAACTTGGATCGTCTTAGCTTACGGAGCGATCGAGTGCACACATAGTCACAGAGAAAGAAAAGCTGACAAGCCAATTTTTTTATGTGGAAAACTCATCAACTGGGTGAAAAACCACGTGCCTGGATCTGTGCCGACCAAACCTCCACTAGATCCGAGTGTTGTTACATGACTTTTCCAAGAAATCGAGGACGACAGACCGCCTCTCGTTATAATTATTGGGGAGAGAGGGAAGACCTCAGAGGGTGACAGACCACCATTTGCAGAGCTAATAATTTCTTCGTATGATGCGAGAAGTTATAAGCTCGTTGTATTCTAGAGTCCTCTGAGAGTTCTTGGAAGCAGGAGCAGTTTGTTGCACTTATTCTGATATCTGGGACTTGTAAGCTCGTACGACGCGCTGGACGCGTCCTATCCTTTGTGGATTGTCTCTTGTTGTACTTAAAGGAGACGAGAATTGCCGACTTGCTGATGCTTGGTGAGCTCGTTGCTAAGTTGAAGGCGTTGAATACTTGTAGCAGTTTTGAGAGCGAAACACACGAAGGTGCGTTTGCAGCAAACTTGATGGCATAGCGTGCAGAGAGCTGGTTGATGGAGAGCACATGGGGCGCTTGCTGGAGGAGAGTGCGCGAGGCATTTGTTAAAGGAGAGCGTGCGTGGCATTCGTTGGAGGAGAGCGCGCGGGGCCCTTGTCGGAGGAGAGCGCGCAGAGTGCTTGTTGGTAGAGAGTGCAGGAGGCGCTTGTTGGCAGAGAGCGCGTAAAGCGCTTGTTGGTAGAGAACGCGGGGGGTGCTTGTTGGAGGAGAGCGCGTGGAGTGATTGCAGGAGGTGAGTGCGCTGGTCGCTTGTCGGCAGAGAGCGCGTGGGGAGCTTATTGGAGGAGAGCGCGTGTAGCGATTGTAGGAGGTGAGCGTGTGGGGTGCTTGTTGGCAGAGAGCGCACATAGCTCTTGTTGGTAGAGAGCGCACATGGCACTTGTCGGAGGAGAGCGTGCGGAGCACTTGTAGGAGGTGAGTGAAAGTCTTTGTTTTCAAGGTAGCTTGCAACCTAGAGGGGGGGGGGGGTAAATAGGTTAATTGATGTCTTGTGACTTTCTTTAATTTCTCCTTTAGTTACTTAGTGTGTTGGTAGTTATTTCACTTTCAAGAACCTGCAAAAAGGAAACAACACAGAAAAACACACATAAAAATTATAGTGGTTCCCCAGAATATGGGTACATCCACTCTCCTCCCACCTTTCTAACTTTTAGTTAGATAAGGCACTTCTCCAAAACTCAGCTCAAAGAGCTTACACCTCAGATCCCTCAGGATCTCCCAGTCTCCTCCAAGACTTACAGCTCAGGCACAAGTGCCCTACAACTCAGTGATCAATAGATCACCTACCTCAGGCCAAAGGTCCTACAACTCAGGCTGGGAGGACATCCCTACCTCAGATCCATAAAGGATCCTACCTCAGAGAGAATGACTCTCCTATCTCAGGCTATTAAGCCCTACCTCAGATCCTTATGATCCTACAGCTCAGGCACAAGTGACCTACAACTCAGTGAGAATGACTCACCTACCTCAGGCTCAAAAGCCCTACAGCTAAGTGATCAATAGATCACCTACCTCAGATCCAAACTGGATCCTACACTCAGAGAGTATAAGTCTCCTACAGCTCAGACAAATTTGCCCTACCTCAGGCCAAAGGCCCTACAGCTCAGATCCAAAAGGATCCTACAGAAAACAGTGATTTAATTAATTTGACGCAGAGAAATTTCTCTGTATCAACGACTAGGGCTGAGTTATCTCAACTCTAACTTTCTTCACAGCATTAGGAAGAAATTCTGCCTCTATTGGAAGAATCTCAGAATGTAAATTCTGAACTTGCTAAAGAAGACGGAAGAATGACTAGATCTTGAAATCTTCAATCAGCTAACTGAACCCAAAGAAGACTGAATACTCTCATTTCTTTCTTTATCAGAAGTCTTTCTGATCTTGCTGTAGCAGAAGAAAAGTGCTACAGCTAACTGAACTTTTTGTTATGTTGGAAGGCTTCAAGCTTTTTCTCGGCAGCAATGACGAGGAAGATGAAGTCCAGCCGCTCTTTTTCGTTTTGGAAAAAACTCGAAAAAGTTGAGTTCAACATCTGAAGCTATCCCTTTATTTCTTCCGCCAATTAACAGCTCCAAGATGTAGTGGGGACCACCTGCAGCAGATACCCGCATCTTGCTTTAACGGAAGAAGTCGTATAGTAGACTTCCGGCAGTGTTTGTCGTGTTCTGTAGCTTTCCCGCACTAATTTGAACTCTATTGACTTTGTTGACTTTGCCGACGTCACCATTTATGAACTTAGCCAAAATCAAACATCTTTAGTATATGCATTGAGTGAGTAAGCTTCACTCAACGCCAAAATACTTAGACATATTTTCTGTCCCTAGTGGTTGAGTGAGCAACCTTCACTCAACGCCAAAACACTTAGAAAAATTTCTTTGCCATTAGGCGTTGAGTGAGTAACCTTCACTCAATGCCAAAACACTTAGAAAATATTCCAGTCATTAGGCGTTGAGTGAGTAAGCTTCACTTAATGCCAAAACAGTTAGAAAAATCTTTCTACCTCTTGGCATTGAGTGGGTAAGCTTCACTCAACGCCATATCACTTAGAAATGATTCTTGTCACCTGACATTGAGTGAGCAATCTTCACTCAACGCATTTGGACTTAGCCGATTTTCCTGCTTGGGAAGCATTGAGAGCGTTGAGCGTGTCTTCATCACTCAACATCATATTACTTAGGCAAATTTTGCCACTTGGCGTTGAGTGAGTAAGCATCACTCAACGCCAAACTACTTAATAAATATTCTTCTATTATTTGGAATTGAGTTAGTAAACTACACTCAATGCATTTGGATTTTGCCAAATTTCTATGAAATCACAGTCTCTTACTGACTAAGGTTCAATCAACGCTTTTTATCACATGACGTTGAGTAAGCTTCATTCAACGCCTGTGGACTTAGTCAAATATTTACATAGATTTTATGTGGCTTTGACTGACTGAGCTACACTCAATGATTTATGATGTATGGCGTTGATTGAGTAGACTTCACTCAACGCCTATGGACTTAGCCATATTTCAGCCTGATTCTTATTAGGCTTTGACTGTCTTAGCCTGTCTCACAGCTTTTTGTTGTATGGCGTTGAGTGAGTAGACTTCACTCAACTCCTGTGGACTTAGCCATATTTCTGCCTGATTCTTGTTAGGCTTTGACTGTCCAAGCTATATTCAACGATTTTACTCACCTGACATTGAGTGAGTAGACTACACTCAATGCCTGTGGACTTAGGCGATTTCTAGCCTTCCAGCATCTTCACTTTGTGACCACCTGTCACATCACTTGGAATACCTATCCTATCAATGTTATAAGGACCAACCTGCATGCATGAACTTAAGTATACATCAAATACAACTTTGTGTATGTCATTGATATGAATGACTTCTTCAAATCTAGGACATTGTGGGCAATAGACCTAATAATCTCCCTCTATTTAAAGAAGTTAAAATCCTCAATTAATTGAGTCAATGACATACACTAGCATATGCAGCAGTAGAGCATTAACTTGGAAAATTGAACTAAATAAGAAAAGGTTTTGTTACCACACTTTCTTGCCTGCAGGGTGATCAACAGCATACCTGCTCCCCCTGAATTGCTGCTACCTGGTCTTGATCAATTTGATCATAACCTTCTCATAGTTCTGATACCACTTGTATTCTTCTCCTCCTGTCCTATGATACCAAATTCATATCATATCCTTCTCCTTCCCCTTTTTGACTTCTGTAAATAACAAGGGAGATTCTGATCTTCTGCTCCCCCTTTTTGAGTACAAGTAAGCATTAGTTGAACCACTTGAGAGTGTTGGAGTAGTGTTGGACTTTCTCCACCTCAACTAAAGCATCATCTATCATGTTTCCTGATAGACCCTTTAGTCTACATCATCTGCATAGTGCTTCAACCAGCATGATACTACTCAAGATGTACAATCTGGAAGGATCTTTAATTTCTTGAAGTACTTGTCCACCTATAAGAATTAGTGTAACTTGCAACACCATGGGGAGCAACTAAAGCTATGCTTGGTTCAACATACCCAATTCAAACTTGAAGGTGTTGAACTTTGCTTCATCAAGTGGCTTAGTAAAGATGCCAGCCACTTGCTTGTTTGTTGGGATAAACTCAAGGTTGATATCTTCACATTCCACACACTCCCTAATGAAATGATATCTAATCTCAATATGCTTAGTCCTGCTGTATGAGACAGGGTTCCTAGCAACTGAGATGACACTAGTATAATCACAATATAAGGGAATTCAACTTATCTGAAGGTTATAATCCTGGAGCTGATGCTGCATCCACAACAACTGAGCACAATAGCTGCCTGCTGAAATGTACTCTGACTCTGCAGTTGAGATTACAACCCTTGTTTGCTTCTTGCTGCTCCAAGACACTAGTCTTCCTCCCAAAAATTGACAGGTGGTAGAAGTGTTTTTCATGTCCTCTTTGCAACTTACAAAATCTGCATCTGAATAGCCAGTTAGTTCAAACTCCCCATTCCTAGGGTACCATAGACCAAGATTTGGTGTGCCCTTAAGATACCTCAAAATCCTCTTTGTAGCAGAGTAGTGAGATTCTTTAGGGAAAGCCTGATACCTAGCACAAACACATATAACATACATGATGTTTGACCTACTTGCAGTTAGATATAGAAGGGAGCAATTATCCCTTTATACAAAGTTTCATCAATAAGTTTCCCTGCCTCATCTTTTCCTATAGGCATACTTGACCCCATGGGAGTTTTCATGGTGGAGGAATTCTTCATACCAAACTTCTTGATTAACTCCCTAGTGAACTTAGACTGAGATATGGACAAGCCATCATCAGTCTGTCTAACTTGGAGACCCAAGAATAACTTAAGTTCACCCATACCGCTCATCTCAAACTTTCCTTGCATAAGTTTAGCAAACTTCTTGTAAAGGTTATCATCAGTAGATCCAGAGATAATGTCATTTACATATATCTAGACTAGGATGATCTTACCCTTAGATTCCCTTAGGAATAGGGTCTTGTCTATCTTCCCTCTTGAGAATTTGTTCTCAATGAGGAAGCAAGGCAAAGTCTCATACCATGCTCTAGGGGCCTACTTTAGCCCATATATAGCTTTCCTAAGTCTATAAACAGAATTAGGTGAGTTAGAAACAACAAAATCTAGAGGCTGGTTAACATAAACTTCTTCTTTTAAGTCATTATTCAGGAAGGTTGATGATGTTTTTAGTTGTCTACCTAAATCACCTAGAGGGGGGTGAATAGGTGAGGTCTGCGTCTTTTGCGGAATAAAAAATTATACGAACAGAGCACAGAAAATAAGCAAACAAATCACAGAGAACACCAGATCTATAGTGGTTCTCCAATCTTGGGTACATCCACTCTCCACCTCACCGATCTAGCAACACGCTAGACTCGGCTACTTCACTATTATCTCGGATTGAGAACCAAACCTACAACTCGGAACAAAGTTCCTATAACTCAGAGCAAAAAACACTCATACAACAAATCAGAGAATATCTCATACAACTCGGAGTAAAACTCCTACAAGACTCAGAGAATAACTCCTACAATAATATAATGAATTTACAATCAGAAAAACTATCTTATCTTCACATATCTGGCTGAACTTGGCTTCTTCATTCTTGAAAAATTAAACAGCCCTTATCAGAAAAGATGAGGAAGAAATCTGAGAAACCTTGGATCTGAGAACTTTAGAATCAGCATGATCAAGGAATAGATCTGGAGATGTCGAAAATCTTGATCTGCTGAAACTTCTTGTTCTGAATCTCTGGATTGAGAGAGAAGATCGGGGAAGAAGATAGAGCGACGCTTCTCGATTTGGAAATATAAGAACGATTCAGAGACTTTGATATTCTTCTGTTAGGGTTAATCGATTTGATAAGACCTTTTATAGGACAAGCCTAATGGTTATAATCATAAAGACTGCACACGTGGACAAATAATAAATGAGATTAGTTTGAAATCATTTCCGTCGGACTTAACAAAAAATTTCAAGAAATGATCTTCATTTCTCGAGTGGATTATAGACTACTCGAGTAATAACTTTTGCTTCTCGAGAAAAGAGTATAAGGTTCTCGAGAACAAGACTTGGAGAAAACATTGGAAATAATTTCTTGCTTCTCGAGAAGTAACTTCTGTTACTCGAGAAATAGAAACTGACTGTTCGAGAACTAACTGGACTTCTCGAGAACAAGTTATACTTCTCGAGTACTAGACTTTTGTTTTTCGAGACAAAGTCTTGGCCTTCTCGAGTAATGGTTTTAGCTTCTCGAATACTAGACTTAGAAAAATTCTGAGCTAGATTTTTCAGTTGACTCGAGAACGAAGCAAGTTTTACTCGGTACTACATAACTTCTCAAGAACTAAATTAAGCTTTCTCGAGAACTACTTATGTTACTCGAAAACTAGACTTAGCTCACTCGAGAACTGGCTATAAATTTTACTCGAGTACTTATTGGTCCTTCTCGAGTATAACACTTAGAAAAATTTTTGCTTTCTAAAAATTTTCTTTCTTCAAGAAATTCAACAACTAGTCTTTCTCCTATAACTTTAGTGCTTGAAAAAGAAGTGTGTCCCAATAGAGAGGCTATACATGAGTCAACACCATGGATCACACAATGAGGGATTACATTGCATGGTCTTGTGTTTGGTGACTCATTATAGACTGACATTGGTCTACACTTGGAAATTATATCCTGCAAACACATAACTCAAACAAGGCATCAAATATAACTTAATTCATCTTAGTTTAAGGGTGACTTCATACAAATATAGGTTATTGTGGATACAATACCCAACAATGTCCACCAATTTGTAGAAGTCAGAACCCTCTACACTAAGGTGAATTATATCAAGATAAACAAATAAAGTAACTGGTAAACACAATGATAATGATGATAAAGTGCAAAGCAAAGAAAAATAAAATCATCAAAATTAAAGATTTTTATTTATAGATTTGTCCAAGAAATCTAATTCAACAAAATCTCACAAAGAAAAACTTTCTGATCATCTATTGTTCCTTGCTTTGTTGCTGTTGTTGTCTCTTCTTCTTTTCTTGTTGCCTCTTCTGATAGCTGAAAGGTTTGGGATAGTATTTGGGAGGCTTAGGAGGAGCTTTAGGATTGTTCTTTCTATACTCTCTATCATATAATCTTCTCTTGGTCAAAGATTTCTCATACAGTTCTCATTCATGAGAGCTGTAATGATCATTCTTGCTTTCATTATAGTCCATGATAAGTTTGAGAGTATCAAGAATTAGAGATTTGGAAGTTGAGCTCCATATTTAAGCAAATTCTTGGGTTCTTCTTCTTCTTTTTGCTTCTAGATTAGGAATGGTCTTGCTGGTAGAGGCACCATCACCATATTTTCTTCTCTTAGGAATTTGTATTTCAGGAGATACTATAGGAGGCATATCTGTCTGTTCAGATTCCCAAACTTGAGCATAAGTTTCTTGAGGTGGTGCATCTGAGACTTCAGGTCTTAGAGAGAGAGTTGGCTCCTGGACTAGAAGATGCTGAGCAGTTGGATTCATATGGTGAGGAATAATATTTGGATTGACTTGAAAATCAAGAAAGATCTGGTTGTGCATCCAAACAGTTGTATCATATGTGTGAAACTTGACACCATCTATCTGGTTCTGGACATCAACATGAATTTAGCCAACTTTTCTTCTCAAAGAGTTTTCATGTTAGTATCAGATTTTTCTAAGTATTCTCTCTAAATATTCTTTCACTAGCTTCTTCCGTTTTCTGACTTCTATGGATAGGGTGGTAATTGCTTCCTCTTTGAATGTTCTAACTTCTTCACATATCTTGAAAGTATGTTCTTGAGCTTTCTTTTCCAGTTGGATTTGATTGTTTGTTAAGGTTACTGACTGATCCATCACCTAACCAATACTGGTGATGGTGTGGTCTAGAGCTTTCCCACCTATTTGGAAGAGGTGTTTAAGCTCATCAGTATTGTGATGTATTTCTGCAAATCCTATGCTCATCTCTTTCTCTAGAGCAATTAATTTCTCATTTACAACTTTAAGAGATTCATCAAAATAACTTCTTTGTTGTGCTACCATCAGCTCTATCTTACCAAGAATGGTATCATCAGCATGTGTTTCAACTTGAGAAGGTGGAGGAGGAGTAACTATAGGAGCTGGCCAGAGAGAGATTTCTTCAATAAGAACTGAGCTCTGAGCTCTGATGGTATGAATCAAAATATCTCGTTCCTCACCAAGAATGGTAGGAAGAGAGAAGTCCAGGTTCTTGAGAGGAGCCTTTTCTGGTTCAGGGGTTCCTTCTCTTTCATCAGAAATCAACATTGTTTCTTTTTCTTGCACATTTGTAGCAGGAGACTTATGATCAGGGAATTCTTGTTCAGAATGGTGGTTAGATGGAGATGGTTCTTGACGAGGGGATTTCTCTGTATGGATAGGGGAAGGAGGCTCTTTTGAAGTGAGTTATTCTATCATTTTACTGATATCTTCCTCTGTAGATAAGATTTGTTCTTGGACTCGAGCATCTGTTAGCAGATCTTCAGCAGGAGTAGTAGTGGGCGGAGCAACATCTAGAGGAGGGGTAGAATGAATTGCCTCTGGGGTTGAAGGAGCAGGCTCCCCCTCAGCAACTGCACCAGATGTGCCAACTACTTGATGTTGAGGGTAAGATGGGGTCCTGTCCTCATCCTCTGGGTGATCAAGTGCTTTTGCAACTTGAGCAGGGTTCTTGAGCTTGAGTTCCCATCTTTGAATTGAGGATATGGAAACTTTCTTCATATGGTGTTGGGTTGTACCTTTGGAGAGATCAAAGACTTCTGGGTTGAATTCATGAAGTAGAAGAGATATAATCCTGGCATAATTTGGTGCTTTTATGCTTTCCTTGATCTTGTCGAAAATCATCATCCCCCACTGGAACTTCTTTCTGCAAATCACAGCCATCATCATATCGAAGATGTCGATTGTAATGAAGCTAATAGAACTAGTGCGACAAAGCAGGATCTTTCCAAGAATATCCACAAGAAGCTTGCTCTCTGTATTTAGATCAGGACGACGAATAGTGTTCACATCAGCAGAGACACCACAAAAAGCATAAGCCCGATAGTAGTCGTCAATGGTTAGGTCATCTTCTTCCTCAATAATGGGCAGCCGAAGTAGTTTTGAAACGATCGATGTAGTAAACTTGATTTTGATTCCACGGACCTTGGTCTTAAGAATCTTCCCGTTCCTCTTCAACTTGGCGTTCTGGAAGAATTCTTCAACCTCTAGAAATAGAACCTTGCACGGGTGCTCCAAGATGAATGAGAGTCAGACGGCATGTAAGAGCAGTAGAAGATTGTGAAAATTGTCTGACAAATCCACAATTCCTGTAGAAACTAGTTCACTCCCGATTCCGATCTTGGATGGAGGAGCCATCGAACGAGAGACGAAAGAAAATTTTCTGCTTGAGAGAAAAAGCTGAAGCGGCAGCAAGATGGCGACAACGATAGGAAGACAAAGAGTTTTATTCTTTTCTCTCGAGAAAGGATTTTAGAGATCGAGTGATTAGGGATTTCCGCACTTATTCTATTTATATAAGTCTTAATTTATGATGATTAAGGAAATAATAAAAGTGACATACCCGAAAAAATGGCGGTATAAAGTTTGGGTGCGAATAACATAAATTTGAACTTGAAGATGAAAATCTGCATCCGACTTCTCGAGTGGAAAGACATTACTCGAGTGAAGATAATGTTGTTCTCGAGTAGTAGAGTACTGTCTCAAGAGGCAGACTTAAAGTTCTCGAGAAGTAGTTTGATAGTTCTCAAGAGGCAAACTGGAACTCGAGAAGTATTCCTCGGGAGACATTCTTGTTTCTCGAGTAGTCCTATCCAGTACTCGAGTAGTAAGAGTAGTACTCGAGAAATGAAGTCCAAACTTAGAGTTTTCTAAAATTTTAAAGTATTGCCCGATCTTTGAACTTTGTTGTGAGACCTTCTTCTTCATTCTTCTTTGTTGAGCATGCCAAGTTCTGCTTTGAAGAACGAGAACTTGGCCTCGTCCAGCGGCTTCGTGAAAATGTCTGCAACCTGCTTGTCAGTTGGAACATACTGAAGGTTGATGTCTCCATGCTCCACATGCTCCCTGATAAAGTGATACCTCAGCTCTATGTGCTTTGTCCTACTTTGAGAGACTAGGTTGTTGGCGATTGCAATTGCACTGGAGGAGTCGCAAAACATTGGAATATTCTTGAACTTCATGTTGTAGTCTTCAAATTAGTTCTTTATCCATAGCAGTTGTGTACAACAACTGTCTGCAAAGATATACTCTGACTCGGCTATTGAAATTGCGACACAAATCATCTTTTTGCTGCTCCAGGAGATGAGCCTTCTTCCTAGGAATTGACAAGTCTCGGAAGTGCTCTTCCTATCATCTTTGCTTCCTGCAAAATCTGCATCTGAAAAAACAATTAGTTCGCTATCATTACTTCTTGGGTCCATAAGCCAAGATTTGGTGTACCTTTAAGGTATCTCAAAATCCGTTTTGCAGCAACTTAGTGAGATTCCTTAGTGTTCACTTGATATCTAGCACACACACATATTGAAAACATTATGTCTGGTCTACTAACAGTAAGATAGAGTAAGGATCCAATTATGCTTCTGTATTTGGTTTCATCAAAAAGTTTCCCTTTCTCATCCTTGTCCAGAGACATAGCTGAACCCATTGGAGTCCTCATAGAGGTTGCGTTATCCATTCCGAATTTCTTAATTAACTCCTCGGTGAATTTCGTCTGAGAGATGAAAATTACATCTTCAGATTGTTTCACCTGAAGTCCTAAGAAATACTTTAGCTCTCCCACACTACTCATTTCAAACTTTCCTTGCATAAGTTTAGAAAACTTTTTGCAAAGGTTGTCGTCAGTAGAGCCAAATATGATGTCATCGACATAGATTTGCACTAGCAAAATATTGCCTTTTATTTCCCTAAGAAATAATGTCTTATCTATCTTTCCCCTTGTGAAATTATTCTCAAAAGGAAATCTAGACAACGTCTCATACTAAGCTAGAGGAGCTTGTTTCAAACCATACAAAGCTTTAAACAAAAGATACACATTAAAAAACATCTAAGTTATCTACCTAAATCACCTAGAGGGGGGTGAATAGGTGAGTTGTGCGTCTTTTTGCAGAATAAAAACTATAGTGATCTAAGCACAAGAAATAAACAAGCATTCACAGAGGACACCAAGAATTATAGTGGTTCCCCAATCTTGGGTACGTCCGCTTTCCACTCACCGATCTAGCAAAGCACTAGACTCGGCTACTCCACTAATCTCGGATCAAAACGATCTTATCACTCGGAACAACGTTCCTAAAATCTCGATCCAAAAAGGGATCTACACTCGAAAGATAAAAACTTCCTACAACTCGGAGAACAAATCTCCTACACTCGGAGAATAATCTCCAATAAGATTAAAAAAAATTGTAGAATACAAACAATAATCTTCTCAGATCTGAAAATCTCTCCCTAGGTCTTCTTCCTTGGACTTTGCGGGTTTATCAAAAATTATAGAAGAAGACGCTCGGCTAGATCTGTTTTGAGAAACTTTGATTCACACGATCAAGGAGTAGATGGAGAAATATGAATCCCTTGATCTGCGAATCTCTCTGGATCGAAAGTTGCCCTTGGTGTTCTTGAAGGTGTGCGACGACTTTCTGTAGAAGAGAAGAAAACTGTCAGCCGATCCAGATCTTAGAATTACTCGCTTAGGGTTTGTCATTATGACATGACCTTTTATAAGATCTCCCCAATGGTAATAATCATCATTAATGATGGCCATATGGACCAATCATGTCCTGACATTCAAAATATTGATCTGACAGAACTTAAGAAAATTTCTGAAAAACGATCAGCATTTCTCGAGTAAGGAATAAACTACTCGAGTGCTTTAGCTGGCTCTCGAATGAAAGACATTGACTACTCGAGAGGAGGCATTTTTGGAAATTTTGGATGTAGAAATAAATCACTCGAGTGGTTAATGGATCACTCGAGTGCTAGACATACATCTCGAGAGATAGACTTGAGCTTCTCGAGAGCTTGGACTTGGAGAAAATTCTGGATGAAAAATCGATCACTCGAGAACTGAAACTGGAATACTCGAGTACTAGACGAACTACTCGAGTACAAAGAAATCCCACTTGAGTGGTCTAAGAATTTTCTCGAGAACTATCTTCTGTCACTCGACTTAATCTTCTCAACTACTCGAGTATCAGCTAGACTACTCGAGTACTTAGAAAACTTTCTGAGAGATAAACATGATCACTTGAGAATGAGAGCAGGTCTACTCGAGTGCTGGACTTGGCTTCTCGAGTGCTGGATATAAGCTACTCGAGAACCACTTCCACAATCGAATTACAGACCAGATTTACTAGAGTGCTTTTAAGGCTTCTACTCGAGTACTAAGAGAGCTACTCGAGTACAACACTTAGAATTCTCTCAGCTTAATGAAACTTGAGTTCTTCATTCCAAATAGCATCCAGTCTTCATACATTAGTCCATGTGATTGAACAAGAAGTGTATCCCAATTGAGAGGCTACACATGAGTCAACACCTTGGATCACAAAATGAGGAATTACATTGTATGACCCTGTGTTTGATTACCCACTGTAGACTGACATTGGTCTACACTTGGTAATAAATCCTGCAAACACATAACTAGCATAGGAAATCAAATACAACCTAATTCATCTTAGTTCAAGGGTGACTTCATACAAATCTAGGTTATTGTGAATACAATACCCAACAATCTCCCCCTATTTATAGAAGTCAGGACTCTCTACACTAAGGTGAATTATACAAAAAAAAAGAACCAGATATGTGAAAAGTAAGCACAGAACAAAATGCATGAAATTTAGAAATAGAAAGATAATCATCAAAACTATGAATTATATAACTAGAAATGTTTCAAGATTCCACTCTACATTGATTCAATCCTCAATCTCATAACTCATAACCATTCCTAGCTTTGATGATGCTGATGTTGTTGTTGCCTGTCCTTCTTCTCCTATTATCTTCTCTGATAACTGAAGGGCTTGGGGTAATACTTAGGAGGTCTAGGAGGAGCATTGGGATTATTCCTCCCATATTCTCTGTCATAGATCCTTCTTTTAGTCAATGATTTCTCATATAATTCCCATTCAGAATAGCTGCAATGAAGGTTCCTGCTTTCATTATAGTCCATCACAAGCTTCAATGTATCAAGTATCAAAGATTTGGAAGTTGGACTCCATATTTCAGCAAACTCCTGAGCTTTCCTTTTCTCTGCCTCTGGATTTAGAGTAGATCTATTGGAAGAAGCTCCCTCTCCATACATACTTCTTTTAGGAATCTGAATTTCTGGTAGATCTTGAGGAATGTCAGATTCCCATACCTGAGAGTAAGATTCTGGAGGTAGAGTTTCATCTTCAGGCCTAGGAGAAAAGGTAGGCATCTGAGCAGGCATCTGAGCAGGCTGGCCTTCAGCAAGAGGATTCAGATAGTGAGGAATAATGTTTGAATCAGCTTGGAATTCTGGGAATATCTAATTATGCATCCACACAGTAGTATCATAAGTGTAAAACTTCACTGACTGAATCTGAGCTAGCACATCTTTATTAATTTCAGTCATTTTCTCTGTCAAGAGGGTTTTGACATTAGTGTCATACTTTTCAACTTGTTCTTTCACTATTCCCTTCCCCTTTCTGATTTCTACACATAGCTTATTTATAGCTTCATCTTTGAAGGTGCCCACTTCTTCACAGATCTTCATGACATGCTCTTGGGCATTCTTTTCTAATTGAATTTGATTATTTGCAATAGTAACTCCTTGGTCCATTACATGTCCAACACTTGTAATAGTGTGATCCAATGCTTGTCCACCTATCTTGAAGAGATGCTTTAGCTGATCTGTATTATGTTGAATTTCAGCAAATCCTCGGCTCATTTCTTTTTCCAAATCAGAAACTCTATCTTGAACAGTTTTCAGAGAATCATCAAAATACTTCCTTTGTTCTAGCAACATCTGTTCAATCTTATCAAGAATATCAGATGTAACTTGTGTAGCAGTAGTAGGAGGAGTAACAAAAGATGGAGGATGAGGGCAGTCCAGGGAGGATTTTCTTCAACTACTATTGAGCTCTGAGCTCTTGTAGTATAATCAGTACATCTCCTTCCTCACTAGTGAAGGTGGGAAGAGAGAAATCCAATCTCCTCAAAGGATCTTCAGCAGGTTCTGGAGATGGTTCATCCTCATCTGACAACATAATGGTCTCTTGTTCTTTTTCAGCAGTTGGGGAGAGATCAATAGGTGATTTTGGAGATGGTACAGGGGATGGAGATGGTACTGGAGTGGCTTCTTTGGATGGTTCTTCAACATTTTCTTGATGGAGGGGAGGTAGAGGCTCATCTGAGCTAAGTTCCTCAATCATTTTATTGATATCTTCAGCAGTGGAGATGATGGTTTCTTGTACCTGGGCATCTATTTGGAGATTTTCTGAAGTGGTTGGCTAGATGGAAGTATCTGGAGGTGGAGTAGGAACTCTGTCTTGCTGCACAGAGGAGGTAGGCTCCCCCTCAGCTGCTGCACCAGATGTACTGGCAACATGATGGAGAGAGGGAGATGAGGTCCTTTACTCTGAAGCAGGGTGCTCATGTGCTTTAGCAGCCTGGGCTGGGTTTTGCAGTTTTAACTCCCATCTCTAGATGGAGGAAACATAAAATTTCTTCATGTGATGGATGGTTGTGCCTTTGGAGAAATCAAATACCTTAGGATTAATTTCATGCAACATTAAAGAAATAATCCTTGCATAAGTTGGAGCCTTAATGCTCTCCCTTATCTTATCTAGAATGAGTATACCAAACTGAAATTTCTTCCTTGAGACAATAGCTGTAATCATATAGAAAAGGTCTGTAGAAATTAAACTTAGAGAAGAGGTTTTGCACAGTAAAACCTTTCCCAAAATATCAACCAAGAGTTTTCCTTCAACATTCAGGTCTGGACGATGGATATTTTTGATAACTTAGGATATGCCACAGAAGCTATAAGCTCTATCATAATCTTCATTTGTTATGTCATCTTCTTCATCCACTATAGATATTTTAAGAAGTTTCGAAACAGAGGTTTTGGTAAGTTTAACCTTGATGCCCTTGACCTTGGTCTTCAACACTTTTCCATTCCCCTTGACTTTGATGTTCTGGAAAAATTCTTCAACCTCTGGAAAAAGTATCTTGCATGGTTACTGTAGAACGAAAGTTAGACCCGCTGTATCGAGTAGAATCAATAGATTCCTAAAATCGTCTGATAACTATGCGTTGCCGGCGATGACCAACTCACTGCCCACTCCAATCTTTGACGGCGGTGCCATTTCCTTCAGTGAGCTGCGGGGATTGATTGGAAGATGAAGGAGACTGCGACGTGCTCTGTAGAAGCGGCGGAAGACGAAGAGTTTTTCGAGAGAGAGGGGGATTGAACTCGAGTAGATTCTTGAAATCCAAAATTTTCTATTTATATAACCCTAGGAATGATGATTAGGAGTCTAATTAAGCTTAAACATACCTTAGATAGCGGCAGAAAGGATGCGGGTTTTGAAATTGAAAAATTAGAAGGAATACAGAATCTGACGGGTCATTTCTCGAGTGGAACTTCAGTACTCGAGTGATGGAATAGAGGTACTCGAGAGGCGGTATGACAGTACTCGAGTGATCTAATTCTACTTCTCGAGAAGAAGTTTAGTACTCGAGTGATAGCACTCGAGTGACTTACTTAGTTCTCGAGAATTCAGAGAAGTACTCGAGTAGTCATATTCGAGTTCTCGAGTAGTCATTCCTTCTTCTCGAGAAATGAAGTCCACTTAGAGAAATTCTAACCTTTTTGATTTGTCCTTGAATTCTGAGCTGTGAAATGAGTCCACCTTGTCTATCCTTCTTTGTTGATCATACTAAGCTCAGTTTTGAAGAAACTGAACTTGGTCTCGTCCAACGGCTTTGTGAATATATCTACAACTTGTCTTTCTGTTAGAACATACTGCAGATCTATGTCCCCATGCTCCACATGCTCCCGGATGAAATGTTATCTCAGCTCTATGTGCTTTGTCCGACTGTAAGAGACTGGGTTGTTGGCTATTGCTACTGCACTGAAGGAGTCACAAAACAGAGGGATGTCTTTGACTTGCATCTTGTAGTATTCTAGCTGGTTCTTTAGCCAAAGCAATTGTGCACAACAACTGTCGGCAGAAATGTATTCTGACTCGGCCGTTGAGATTGCGAAACAATTTTACTTTTTTCTACTCCAGGAGATGAGCCTTCTTCCTAGGAATTGGCAAGTCCCGGAAGTGCTCTTCCTATCATCTTTACTACCTGCGAAGTCTGCATCTGAAAAACCAATTAGTTCTTTATCATTACTTCTTGGGTACCATAAGCCAACATTCGGTGTACCTTTGAGGTATCTCAAAATCCGCTTTGCAGCAGCATAATGAGATTACTTATAGTTCACTTGAAATCTAACACAGACACATGTAGAGAACATTATTTCTAGTCTACTGGCAGTAAGGTACAATAAGGATCTAACTATGCTTCTGTACTTGGTTTCATCAAAATGTTTTCATTTCTCATCCTTGTCCAGAGACGTAGCTGAACCCATTGGAGTCCTCATAGAGGTTGCATTCTCTATTCTGAATTTCTTAATCAACTCCTTGGTGAACTTAGTCTGCGAGATGGAAATTCCATCTTCAGATTATTTCACCTGAAGTCCTAAGAAATACTTCAGCTCTCCCATTCTGCTCATTTCAAACTTCCCTTGCATAAGTTTAGAAAACTTCTTGAAGAGGTTATCGTCTGTAGAGCCAAAAATGATGTCGTCGACATAGATTTGTACTTGTAAAATCTTGCCTTTTATTTCCCTAAGAAATAATATCTTATCTATCTTTCCCCTTGTGAACTTGTTCTCAAGAAGAAAGCTAGACAATGTCTCATACCAAGCTCGAGGAGCTTGTTTAAAACCATATAAAGCTTTAGATAAAAGATAAACATAATTAGGAAAGTTAGGACCAACGAAACCTGGGGGTTGTTCCACATACACTTCTTCCTTTATGTCACCATTAAGGAAGGCGGACTTCATATCCATCTGTTAGATGGTGAATCCCTTAAGTACTGCATACGCTAGGAACAACCTGATTGTCTACATCCTTGCCACTGGAGCATATGTCTGGTCAAAGTCGATTCCTTCTTCTTGTCGATATCCCTTGACGACGAGTCTGGCCTTGTTATTTATGATAATTTCATTCTCGTCCATCTTGTTCCTGTAGACCCACTTGGTTCCAATGACGTTCTTACCTTTGGGTCTTGGAACAAGTTTCCAGACTTGACAGTGCTTGAAATGATTTAACTCTTCTTCCATGGCCATAATCCATGATGCGTCCGAGTTTGCTTCCTCAAACTTCTTTGGTTCAACTTGTGAGAGAAAACTCAAATATAGAGTTTCATTAGTGGTACCTCTATGAGTTCTAACACCATCCCTGGGATCTCCGATGATTTGATCAATTGGGTGATCCTTCAAATGTTTAAGCTCTAGGTTCCTTGCATCTGGAGCTTCTTCAGTCACAGGAGTGACTTCATCAACTTGAATGATTTCTTCATCTTGATCATCAACCTCTCCAATCGGGGTTGGAGTGGTGATCTTGATGAACTTTTCACCTTTTTCTTCAGTTGCCTCATCCAAGTTTAGTTCTTTCAGCTTTGAACCTGCATCTTCAATGAACAAACTAGAAGAGTTGCTTTGCAGCAAACTCGTCTCATCAAATACAACATGTATAGATTCTTCAACCACCAATTTTTTCTTATTAAATACCCTATATGCCTTACTATGGCTACTATACCCTACAAAAATACCTTCAAAACTCTTTTCACTAAATTTAGTAGTATTATACTTACCATTGTTAAGAACGAAACATTTGCAATCAAAGATTCTAAAATATGATACAGTCGGCTTTCTGCCCTTTAAAAGTTCATAAGGCGTCTTATTGTGGTTCTTGTTTATGAGTGCTCGATTTTGCACGTGACATGTAGTGTTGATAGCTTCAGCCCAGAAGTACTCCGGTAGTGAGGCATCACTCAACATAGTCCTACAGGCCTCTATGAGCGTTCTATTCCTTCTCTCAGCTACTCCATTTTATTGCGGAGTACGGGGAGAGGAAAACTCATGAAAGATACCTAGGCTTTCACAAAATTCTGTCATGGCCCCAGACTTGAATTCAGTTCCATTGTCACTTCTGATTTTGACTACGGAATAACTGTATCCATTCTGGATCTGCCTAACAAAATTTGTAAAGACATCGAAGGTATCTGACTTGTGTTTCAGAAAGAACACCCACGCAAAACGCGAGTAGTCATCAACAATAACCAACGTATAATCCTTACCTCCTAAACTTCTAACTTGTAGTGGACCGAACAATTCCATATGAAGTAGGTGTAAACACCTATTAGAGTCTTTGCCTATGATGCTTTTAAAAGTATCCCTTGTTTGCTTGCCTTTTACACAAGCATGACAAGGTCTATCCTTAGTGCACTTAATATTCGGGGCATCACGTACTAAGTTCAGCGAAAATAATTTATTAATAGTTTTAATATTAATATGTGCTAATCTTTTGTGTCGTTGGTCACCAAGAGACGCACTATTTTTTGCCAAAAGACACACTAGTGTAGAAGAGTCTATACAAATAAAATTTAAACAAAATATATTCCTACTACGAGTACTTGATAAAATTATTTCCAAATTGTCAACAGACTTTATCAAACACTTATCGGAAGGAAATTCAACTATGTATCCTTTATCGCATAGTTGGCTTATGCTTATGAGATTATGTTCCAATCCTTCAACATAAGCCACATCCGAAAAAGATATACTACCATTAGTAATCATACCATATCCTTTCGTAATTCCTTGGTTAGAACCTCTAAAGATGTCCTTTGGTCCGTTCACGACTGGTGAGTAATTCTAGAGAAGGATTCTAGTCCCGGTCATATGCCGAGAGCATACACTGTCCAAATACCAAATGAGATTTCTGTTGGACTTTGGACAAACCTGCAATCACAAGTTAGTTTGCCTTAGGAACCCGAACTTGCTTGGGTCCTTGGTATATAGTTAGCTTGCTCCCCCTACATGTATTAATAATGTGAGCGGTCTTTCTTACATGGTTAATCTGAGGGGTAACATAGTTTCTGGGATTAAACAAGCAATCGATGGCAAAGTGACCAACTCTGCCACAACACCAACAGTCAAACCTATTGTATCTTTGCCTTACTCCCTTATGCTTGACTTTTGGGGAGTCTGGTCTAGCAGGGCTACCATTCTTAGAGGTAGAAGCTTCATGGTGAAGACAATCACATGGCTTCTTCTCCTTCATAGGCTTTTCAACAATAGGTTTTACTTTTGGAGCCTTCTTGATGTTATGACCATGATCGAAAGGCCCATAGCACTGAAGAGTGATCTCTTCATAAGGTGCCTTAAAGAAACTTTCACCAAAGTTTCGAGGGCGAGTCCATCCTTGGTACCTCGACTTGGGCTCTACATAAGTAGGCCTAGTGAAGTGACCGTAGGAGGAGTCAAGATCAAACTTATTAATGGGAAAAACAACCTTCTTAAATGTAGTCTGATCTTATAGAGCTTTCTCCTTTGCCTTGGCCAAAGCCTTCTTGGCCGCCTTATTCTTTCGTTGAGCTTTATTTCTCCTAGAGGATTTACTAGGAGCCTCAACATGGCCTAAGCCAGCACCCTTAGTCTGAGCAGAGAACTCAGCAACAAGAGGAAGAACTATCTTGGGCTTAGAGAAACCTTCAACAAGTTTTTTTCGGCTTCAAGTTGCTCTTCCAATCACTTGATGATTTCTTCTTTCAGATCGAGGTGCTTGAGAGCCTTATTGTACTCATCAACTATAGTATCTAAGTCTTCTCTGAGTGAGTCCATCTTAACGACTTCCTCTCACAGAGAGCTCTCTATGGCCTTTAGAGACTTAATCGCTTTAGCCTGAGTTTTCACGACCTTTCGACATTTGCCGTAGGCCTTGATCAACTCCTTATACTGTGCCATGAGTTCAAACTCATTGTCAGAGGAGCTGTAATCATGATCATGATCAAAGACATCAGTTTTAGATAGGGGTGTATGAGATTTTACCTCCCCAGTGAACTGGGGCTCTTCTTCTTCGTCAGTATGTGCCATGAACCCAAAGTAGGCTTCCTCTTCATCACTTGACTCAGATGAGTCAGTGTCGCTGAGGGTTTTGCCCTTTTTGTACAAGGCTTCTTTCTGTCTTCTTCTTATGGTAAGAAGATTTCTTCTCCTCTCTTTGGCCACCCTCCTTCTTATGGGGGCAATCATCAATTACATGACCTGGCTTATTACAACAGTAACAAACTATGTAAGTAGAAATATGTTTGTTCGGTTTAGACTTATACCTATCGTGGCTACTTGAGCCCTTCTACCGTCGATCACCATCATGTCGTGATCTTCTGTATGGGGCATCCTTGCCTCTCCATTGCTTTTTCTTGTTCAAGAATTTCTTGAACTGTCTTGAGAGCAGCGAGAACTCTCCTTCAAATAACTCAAAGCCTGAAGTGCTTGGCTCAAATGATTCTTCTTCACTTTCTACTTGAGCAGGGGCAGGTGAAGCAGCTTTTCCCTTCCTTGAGCTGTCTTCCTTCAGAGCGACAGACTTCTCCTTGGGAGAGAATCAATTCTTCTCTTCTTAAGCTTTTCTAGAATTAATTTGAAGTTCATAGGACATCAGCTTTCCAAAGAGGTTCTGAGGATCAGTCTCAGCTAACTTGCCAAATTCTCTAATGGCACAGACTTTGTTGTCCCACTCCTTGGTTAGGGACCTCAGAAACTTATCGTTCAACTCTCCATTTGTGAAGACTCGACCATATACTCTTAGGCCGTTAAATATCTTGAAGAAGTTTTCAAAAGTATCAACGATGGTGTCCTTGGGTCCTTGTCGGAAGGCTTCATACTTCTGATTCAGAAGGGATCTTCTGTCATCCCTTACTTCTTCTGTACCTTCCATCAAGATGATCAGAGACTACCAAATCTCCTTAGCTTGGCAGTGAATCAAATTTTGCAGCATTGAATCATCGACTGCACTTGCTATAATATTTTTGGCTTTCTTGTCAAAAGAGACAAGTGCAATCTCATCTTTGTCGAGATCCATTAGCTTCTTAGGAACTTGCTTTATAACATCTATAGTGGAAGCGGTCATGGGAACATAAGGACCTTCTTCAACAATCATGAAGATCCTTGGATCCACAGCTTCCATAAAAAATTTTATTCTTTCTTTCCACATTGCAAAATTATTCTTTGTGCAAAAGGGAAGCTTGACAAAATCCTTGGCTCTGTCCATGCTTGAATAACTCAAAGACAACTTGGGGCAGGTCTGATCAAGGTGTTAACCTTCTAATGATCAACCTGCCTCTGATACCAATTGAAAAACGTCTAAGTTGTCTACCTAAATCACCTAGAGGGGGGTGAATAGGTGAGTTGTGTGTCTTTTTGCGGAATAAAAACTATAACGATCTAAGCACAAGAAATAAACAAGCATTCACAGAGGACACCAAGAATTATAGTGGTTCCCCAATCTTGGGTACGTCCACTTTCCACTCATCGATCTAGCAAAACACTAGACTCGACTACTCTGCTAATCTCGGATCAAAACGATCCTACCACTCGGAATAATGTTCCTACAATCTCGATCCAAAAGGGATCTACACTCGGAAGATAAAAACTTCCTACAACTCAAAGAACAAATCTCCCTCACTCGGAGAATAATCTCCTACAAGATTAAAAAGAAATTGTAGAATACAAACAATAATCTTCTCAGATCTGAAAATCTCTCCCTAGATCTTCTTCCTTGGACTTTGCGGCTTTATCAGAAATTGTAGAAGAAGACGCACGGCTAGATCTATTCTGAGAAACTTTGATTCACACGATCAAGGAGTAGATGGAGAAAGATGAATCCCTTGATCTGCGAATCTCTCTGGATCGAAAGTTGCCCTTGGTGTTCTTGAAGGTGTACGACGACTTTCTTTAGAAGTGAAGAAAACTGTCAGCCAATCCAGATCTTAGAATTACTCGCTTAGGGTTTGTCATTATGACAAGACCTTTTATAAGATCTCCCTAACGGTAATAATCATCATTAATGATGGCCACGTGGACCAATCATGTCCTGGCATTCAAAATATTGTTCTGACAGAACTTAAGAAAATTTCTTAAAAACGATCAGCATTTCTCGAGTAAGGAATAAACTACTCGAGTGCTTTAGCTGGCTCTCGAGTGAAAGACTTTGACAACTCGAGAGGAGGCATTTCTGGAAATTCTAGATGTAGAAATAAATCACTCGAGTGGTTAATGGATCACTCGAGTGTTAGACATACATCTCGAGAGATAGACTTTAGCTTCTCGAGAGCTTGGACTTGGAGAAAATTTTGGATGAAAAATCGATCACTCGAGAACTAAAATTGGAATACTCGAGTACTAGACGAACTACTCGAGTACAAAGAAATCCCACTTGAGTGGTCTAAGAATTTTCTCGAGAACTATCTTTTATCACTCGACTTAATCTTCTCAACTACTCGAGTACTCAGCTAGACTACTCGAGTACTTAGAAAACGTTTTGAGAGATAAACATGATCACTCGAGAATGAGAGCAGGTCTACTCGAGTGCTGGACTTGGCTTCTTGAGTGCTGGATATAAGCTACTCGAGAACCACTTCCACACTCGAATTACAGACCAGATTTACTAGAGTGCTTTTAAGGCTTCTACTCGAGTACTAAGAGAGCTACTCAAGTACAACACTTAGAATTCTCTCAGCTTAATGAAACTTAAGTTCATCATTCCAAACAACATCCATTCTTCATACATTAGTCCATGTGCTTGAACAAGAAGTGTATCCCAATAGAGAGGCTACACATGAGTCAACACCTTGGATCACACAATGAGGAATTACATTGTATGACCCTGTGTTTGATGACCCACTGTAGACTGACATTGGTCTACACTTGGCAATAAATCCTACAAACACATAACTAGAATAGGAAATCAAATACAACCTAATTCATCTTAGTTCAAGAGTGACTTCATACAAATCTAGGTTATTGTGGATACAATACCCAACACACATGATCAAGATGGTTAGAATCAACGAAACCTGGAGGTTGTTCTACATACACTTCTTCCTTTATGTCACCATTAAGGAATGCCGACTTCACATCCATCTGATAGACAGTGAAGCCCTTAAGTGCAGCATAAGCTAGGAATAACCTGATTGCCTCCAGCCTTGATACTGGAGCATATGTTTGATCGAAGTCGATTCCTTTTTCTTGTCGGTATCCCTTGGCGACAAGTCTGGCCTTGTTCTTTAGGATTGTTCCATCTTCGTCCATCTTGTACCTGTATACCCACTTTGTTCCAATAATGTTATTACCTTTGGGTCTTGGAACAAGCTTCCAGACTTGGCAACGCTTGAATTGATTCAGTTCTGCTTCAATTGTCATTATCCAAGATGCATCTGAATTTGCTTCCTCAAATTTCTTTGGTTCAACCTGCGAGAGAAAACTTAAATAGAGATTTTCATTAGTTGTACCTCTACGAGTTCTGACACCATCCCAGAGATCTCCTATGATTTGATCAATTGGGTGATCATTCAAGTGTCTGAGCTCTAAGGTTCTTTCATTTGGAGCTTCCTCTATCACTGGAGTGACTTCATCAACTTGAATGATATCTTCATCATGGTCATCAACCTCTCCAATTGGGGTTGGAGTGGTGATCTTGATGAACTTTGTATCTTTTTCTCCAGTCAGCTCATCCAAGTTTAATTCCTTTATTCTTGAACCTACATCTTCAATAAACACACTAGAAGAACTACCTTGCAATAAGCTCGTCTCATCAAAAACAACATTGATAGATTCTTCTACAACCAGAGTTTTCTTATTAAAAATCCTATATACCTTACTATGGCTACTATAACCTACAAAAATACCTTCAAAGCTCTTTTCACTAAATTTAGTGGTGTGATACTTACCATTGTTAAGTAAAAAGCATTTATTACCAAAGATTTTAAAATATGAAATAGCCGGTTTCCTGCCCTTTAGTAGTTCGTAAGGTGTCTTATTATGGTTCTTGTTTATGAGTGCTCGATTTTTCACGTGGCATGCAGTGTTGACGACTTCAGCCCAGAAATATTCCGGTAGTGAGGCATCACTCAATATGGTTTTGCAGGCCTCTATGAGTGTTCTTTTCCTTCTCTCAGCAACTCCATTCTGTTGAGGAGTATGAGGAGAGAAAAACTCATGAAAGATACCAAGACTTTCAAAGAATTCTGTCATGACCCCAGACTTGAACTCTATTTCATTATCACTTCTAGTTTTTATAACGAAGCAGCTGTATTCATTCTGAACTTGCCTGACAAAATTCGTAAAGATATCAAAAGTATCTGACTTGTATTTTAGAAAGAACACCCACGCAAAGCGAGAGTAATCATAAACAATAACCAATGTATAATCCTTACCTCCCAAACTTCTAATTTGTAGTGGACCAAACAAGTCCATATGAAGTAGGTGTAAACATCGATTAGAATCTTTACCAATAATGCTTTTAAAAGTAGCCCTTGTTTGCTTGCCTTTTACACATGCGTGACAAGGTCTATCTTTAATGCATTAACGTTGGGGGGCATCACGTACTAAATTAAGAGAAAATAATTTATTAATAGTTTTTAAATTTATATGTGCTAATCTCTTGTGTCATTGGTCACCAAGAGACACACTACATTTTGCCAAAAAGCACACTGACGTAGAAGAGTCTATGAAAATAAAATTTAAACAAAATATATTCCTACTACGAGTGCCTGATAAAATCGTTTCTAAATTATCAACCGATTTTATCAAACACTTGTCTGCATGAAATTTTACGATGTATCCTTTATCAAACAGCTGACTTATACTTATAAGATTGTGTTCCAATTCTTCAACATAAGCCACATCGTAAAAGGATACACTACCATTAGTGATCATACCGTAGCCTTTAGTAATCCCTCTGTCAGAACCTCCAAAGATGACCTTTGGCCCGTTCATGATTGGAGAATAATTCTGGAGTAAGCTTCTAGTCCCGGTCATATGCCGAGAGCATCCACTGTCCAAATACCAGATGAGATTTTTAATGGCCTTTGGACATTCCTGCAAAAATAGAATCAAGTTGCCTTAGGAACCCAAAATTGTTTGGGTCCTTGGTCTCTAGTTAGCATACTCCCCCTACGTATGTTAACATTGTGAGTGGTCTTTCTCACATTATTAACTTGAGGAGTTTCATAATATCTGGGATTAAACAAGCAATTTATGACAAAATGACCAACCTTGCCACTAAACCAACAGTCAAATCTATTGTATCTTTGCCTAAAGTTCTCCTACTTGGCCTTTTGAGAGTGTGATCTAGCAGGGACAGTAGACTTGGAGGTAGAAGCTTCATGGTGATGCCACTCACATGACTTCTTCTCCATAATAGGCTTTTCCACAATGAGTTTAACTCTTGGAACTTTCTTGATGTTGTGACCATGATGATTATAAGGGTCGTAGCTCTAAAGAGTGATTTCCTCATAAGGTTCCTTGAAGACACTCTCACCAAAGTTCCGGGGACGAGTCCATCCTTGGTACCGAGACTTGGGCTCTACATGAGTAGGCCTAACAAAGTGATCGTAGGACGAGTCAAGATCAAACTCGTTCATTGGAAAGATAACCTTTTTAAACGGAGTTTGTTCTTGAGGAGCTTTCCCCTTCTCCTTGGCTAGAGCCTTCTTGGCAGCCTTATTTCTCCTTTGTGCTTTATTTCTCCTAGAAGATTTACTAGGAGCAACCATATGGCATAATCCAGCACCTTTACTCTTGTAACACCCCAAAAAGGCCCCAATAGACTCAACTTGCGATTTGAGTAGCAGGTCAGGTTACACGGCCTGGGACACGGGCGTGTCCCAGGGCGTGTCGGGTGACACGGCCAGGGACACGGGCGTGTCCCAGGGCGTGTTCTATTTATTTTGCAAAATTGGCCTATTCCGGGCAGAGCCGGACACGGCCTTGAACACGGCCGGGAACACGGGCGTGTCAGGCTGGACACGGGCGTGTCAGCTGCCGTGTTCCGACCCGTGTTCTGGTTACAGCTCGATGGAGCAGGAGACACGGGCGTGTCTCCGGTTTGACACGGGCGTGTCAGGTCCGACACGGGCGTGTCGATGACCCGTGTGGTTCAGTCGGTTCAAGCTGTGTGCACCGCTGAAGGGGTACACGGCCTGTGACACGGGCGTGTCACAGGCCGTGTCGGCCAAAAAGTGAAATTCTGGGGAAATCTTGGCCGTTCAGTTTTCTCTCTTTTGATCCAAGGGTCCAGGTGGTTTCCTGGCTGGGTTATTACGAGAAGAGAGGAATGAAGAGGTCATTCTTCATTTGGCTTAAGGAAGAGAGAAAGAGAGAGGAAGAGAAGAAGGAGGAGGAGACCAAGCCACCGGCGGAGCTCCCGTGGTTCGATTCGCGATCCGAAGCCGGCGTTGTGACGGCAAGGCTGCTGCGAAGGCTTTCATCCGTCTCAAATTTCTCTCCATGGCTCCGAAGCGAATTCCTAGGGTAACGATTTCCTGCTTGGACATGTGAAGTCCTTAATTCCTGCATTGCATAGGGAAAACCCTTCCCCGCGAGTGTGCGGTGGGTTGTGGCGTCCCTTGGGGTAGATATGTGAAGTCCCCCTTGTTAGAGTCCGGAATTGGAGTACGGATCTAGGCATGCTGTGTGAAGCCCATCTGGACATGGTCTGGATTGGTGATGCTTGGTTGCATATCGGAGAAGACTCCGTGATGATTGCTTGTATGCATGATGGATAAAAGTACTGGAGGAAGTCCAGGAAATTATGAGAGTTGGACTCTCTTGTGGCCGTGAGTGCTACTGGTGGAAAGTTGAGCTGTGAGGCTGCAACTAGGAAATGGTGGAACGGGCAAGGTGAAACTGTACCCGCGTCAGTCCAGGCGTGAGTCTGACGATGTGAGCAACGGGAAAGGTGGATCTGTACCCGCGTTATGGTTGTCTAACCTTGGGTGCTTAAGACCCTGTTAGGATCACATAGCGAGAGTCGACGGCCGGTGAGCCGATCAGACTAGAATGCTCATAGTGCGCCGTTATGTCTGGGACCTCTGAACGGTGTGAATGTGCCCTGAGTGCACGGAGCGTCGGGCCGTCGAGCCGACGTTTGTGATATATGACAGTGCGGGCGTGCACGTCTTGCTTGAATGGCTATCTATATCATGTTGGATGAATGCTTTGCAGGGATGGAATTCCGCTGCCCCGTGCCAGGGGCAGGGTCGTTATAATTGGTCAGCTGAATGCTGACCGTTGCCCTGTTTTCCCACCGTTTGGTGGATTGGTTCTTACAGGTGCTGGAGGAGCTGGTCCGAGCGGGACTTAAAGCTGCGTTGCTGCCCTTGAAGGCTTTGTTTTATTTCTTTTGTTCATGTGTGGCCGGCCTGCGTGCCGATGTATGTAAACCACACTCTTGTTAAGAGAAACTGTTGTAAGGCCTTAAGGCCAGACTCTTTTGATATATATATATATACATTCCTATGTTAGTGGACATTGTTGTTTATCTTGAGTTCAGTAATTCAACCGTGAAGCTTCCGCTAGAATGCTCTGTGTTAGGATGCGTTGGTTATGATATTATTTAGTAGCGTCTCCGCCTGTTTGTGGAATATGGTGTGGGGCCCCGGCCGGACCCTCTATTATATTCTTCTTGACGGGTAGAGGTGTTACAATTTGGTATCCGCTTGTTGGTCGATCTCTTCCGAATTCGCGGACGAATTCTTTTGAGCGGGGGCGAGCACGTGTCAGTGCCGTCGTTATCACACTTAATTTGAACTCAAGATTGTCCACTTAGGAATGCAAATACACTTGTTTGTTGAACTTGTGTATTCTCTTTGTATGATTGCCGTTTATATTGGTCGTTAACCTGTGTGTTTTACACATATAGGTGACCAGAAGTGTTGCGGGCCAGTCCGAACCACAACGTTCTGTTGCGAGTGCGGCACCAGCCGAGGTGCCCACAACTCCTCCATCCGCTGAAACAGTCCGTCTCATTACGGAAACGGTACTTGCTGTGATGAATGCTCAGCAAGCGGGGCAAGCACGTCCTGCAGTGGTGCCAACGCAAGCTGGGGTACGGCAAGAACCGGTAGAAGCCGAAGTTGATCCGCGGGTAGCAGATCAACAATGGAAGCAATTCTTGAGCTTTAACCCTCCGCAGTTTCATGGGGCGGGTACACCGGCCCAAGCAGAGGATTGGCTTGCAAGAATTAAGAGGGTTATGAGGGCTATCAGGGTTGAGGAGGAACAGAAAGTGATGTTAGCCACTTTCCTACTGGAAGGAGAGGCGCGATTGTGGTGGGATGAGATTGAACTGCATCACTTGGCCGGCAGGCAATTGGCAGAGATTACAATGGAAGAATTCTCTCGATTGTTCTTAGCACAACATCTGCCGATGCAGCAAAGGATGTCGATGGAGATGGAGTTCCAACGGTTAGCACAGGGAGATCGAAGTGTGGATGACTACCTGCATGAGTTCACCCGGTTGGGAAGATATGCAGGCTCGATCTTCGCCGAAGAAGAGCGTAAGACTAGTCGGTTTTATGCGGGACTGCGAGATGAGCTAAGGTATTTGCTCTCAAGTTCTGTGAGTCAGGGATTCCAAGCCTTAGTCTGTACGGCTCGTTCTTTGGAGACGGATATGAAACGGGGGCAAGCAAAGGGAAACTTGGCGGTTGTGAAGCCGGAGTTTAAGCCGCCGCGTCCGGACAAGTTTGGCTACCGAAGGAAATGGAATAAGAAGTCTAAGTCTTCTGGACAAGCTCCATCTGCGACTGTGACGGACACATCTGGGAATGGAGCTCGTGCTTGTTTTACGTGCGGGAAGGTTGGACACTTCGCACGTGAATGCCGATTTGGTCCTCCAAAGGGTGATAAGAAGACGGGAGCGTCTTATGCGGAGAAGGGGAAGGCTGTGGTGGAGTCTTCTGCCTCGCACGCGCAGCCCAGGGTCTTCAACCTTGGACAACAGGAGGCCATTAAGCAGGCTGATGTCGTCACAGGTGCGCTTAAGTTTTAATGTTTGTACTTTTGGTGTGCTGTGCTTGTTTTAATTGTCATGTTATAGGGTTTGTCCTTATACGAGAGTATCCGGCGCGAGCACTGTTCGACACAGGTGCTTCACATTCGTTTCTGTCTGAGGATTTTGTCTTGCGTGTCGGGGTGCCTATCCGGACCAAGACAGACAGTATCAGGGTGTTGTTGCCTAACGGATGTTTGATGTGCGCGGATCGATCTTGCGGTCTTGAGGTCAAGATAGGAAGTCGGGAGTTCAAGGTGGAAACACTAGTATTGCCGATCAAAGAGTTTGATATAATCTTTGGTATGGACTGGCTTTCAGAGCAGCGTGCCTGTATCGATTGCACTTCAAAAGAGGTCACACTTGGGCAAAATACCGAACGAGAGACCAAGTTTATTGGTATGCAAGGGATGAGTGGGATGTTGTTATCCGCTCTCCAAGTTGTTAAGGCAGTTCGGAAGGGTGCGGAGTTGTTCTTCACACTCATAGAGGCGGTGGCGCCGAAGGCCAGTGTGAGTGAAGTGCCGATTGTGTCGGAATATGCGGATGTGTTTCCAAAGGACCTTCCGGGGTTACCTCCCCAAAGGGAAATTGACTTCGCTATCGAGCTGGTGCCGGGTGCAAAACCCGTGGCCCGTTCGCCGTATCGGGTAGCGCCAAAAGAAATGGCCGAACTGAAAGTTCAGTTGCAAGAGTTGTTGGAGCAGGGATATATACGCCCAAGTATGTCACCTTGGAGCGCGCCTGTTCTTTTTGTGAAAAAGAAAGACGGTGGTTTGCGACTATGTATTGATTATCGCGAACTGAATAAACTGACGGAGAAAAACAAGTATCCAATTCCTCGGATCGATGACTTGTTCGATCAGCTAGCAGGCTCAACCGTCTATTCGAAGTTGGATTTGAAGTCCGGGTATTACCAGTTGCGGATTAGGGAAGGTGACATTCCCAAGACAGCGTTTGGCACACGCTATGGTCATTATGAGTTCACAGTAATGCCGTTTGGCCTATGTAATGCGCCTTCGGTATTCATGGATCTCATGCATCGTACGTTCCGCGAATACCTGGATCTGTTTGTGATTGTGTTTATTGATGATATTTTGGTATATTCACAATCAGAGGAAGATCATGCAAACCATTTGCGGTTAGTATTGCATACCTTGCGAAGGAATAAGCTGTATGCCAAGTTCTCAAAGTGTGAGTTCTGGATCTCGTCGGTGGCTTTTCTAGGCCATGTGGTAAGTGGAGAGGGCATAGCGGTGGATCCGGCTAAGATAAGTGCCATTCGGGATTGGCCAGTGTTGTCTTCAGTGGCCGAAGTCAGAAGTTTCCTTGGACTGGCTGGCTACTATAGGAGGTTCGTGGGGAACTTCTCCCGGATTGCTTTGCCTCTGACTACGTTGACGAGAAAGGATCAGAAGTTCGTTTGGACGCCGGAGTGCGCACGAGCTTTTGAGGAGGTGAAAAGTCGTTTGACCACGGCGCCCGTGTTGACGTCGCCATGTGGTACAGATGGATTTGAAATATACAGCGATGCGTCAGGAAGCGGCTTAGGCTGCGTTCTCCTGCAATTTGGCAAGGTGATCGCTTATGGTTCACGTCAATTGAAAGTGCATGAGCGGAATTATCCCGTCCATGATTTGGAGTTGGCGGCGGTAATCTTTGCGCTCAAGTTGTGGCGGCACTATCTATATGGCGTCAAAGTGGATATCTATACGGATCACAAGAGCCTAAAGTATTTGTTGGATCAGAAGGATTTGAATATGCGACAACGAAGATGGATGGAGTTCCTCGGGGACTACACCTTCGAGATTCACTATACTCCCGGGAAGGGAAATGTGGTCGCTGATGCTTTGAGTCGGAAGACTCCGGTACGGGCAAGCTGGTTGCAGAGGCATGATCAGCGTTTGATCCAAGAATTGGAGGCAATGGAGATATCGTGTGTTGACAAGGGTGCGTCAACCGATGCGTGCTTAAACTGGACGGAGGTGCAATATGACCTTACGGACAGAGTTCGGCGAGCAACGGAGCTTGATGAAAGTCTCCAGCGCTATGCTAAAGATGGGCCGGATGATCAATTCTCTTGGGATAACGGGTTGTTACGGAGAAATGGTCGAGTATGCGTCCCAAGTGTGGGTAAACTGAGGGAAGAGTTGATGTACGAAGCTCACTTTGCAAAGTACTCAGTTCACCCAGGGAGCACAAAGATGTACAGGGACATGAAAAAGCTGTTCTGGTGGCCCGGATTAAAGAAAGATGTGGCTCGTTATGTGGCTAAATGCAACACCTGTGCGTTGGTGAAAGCAGAATGCCAGAAGCCTGGCGGTTTTCTGAAGTCGTTACCTATTCCGGAGTGGAAGTTCGATGATATTTCGATGGATTTCGTGCACGGGTTGCCGAGATCTCAACGCGGTCATGATTCAATCTGGGTGATTGTGGACCGGTTGACAAAAGTGGCGCACTTCCTTCCAAATAGAAGAGATGATTCAGTGGAAACCTTGGCCAAGCTGTATGTGGAGCAGGTTGTTCGACTGCACGGTGTTCCCCGGAGCATCGTTAGTGACCGTGATGGGCGGTTCACATCGAATGATTGGCGGCTCGTTCATCAAATGTTGGGTACAAAATTAGCGTTTAGTACGGCCTTTCATCCCCAAACGGATGGCCAGACTGAACGAACCAACAGGACGATGGAGGATATGCTCCGCATGTGCGCCCTAGATTTTGGTAAGAGATGGGAAGATTACATATTTCTCGTTGAATTTGCCTATAATAATAGCTACCAAGCGAGTATTGGTAGGGCACCATTCGAGGCGTTGTATGGTCGGAAATGCCGTACACCGTTAGCTTGGGCAGAAGCAGGCGAATCGAAGCTGAATGGGAAAAAGGAAGTCGAAGAAGCTACTTCGCTCATCCGCTCTATTCGGGAGAGGCTAGTGATAGCCCAAGATCGTCAAGCCAAGTACTACAATGCCAAGCACCGGAACGTGGAGTTCGCGGTGGGTGATTGGGTATATTTGAAGATCAAACCCTTCAAAGGTGTGTCCAGGATTCGGCGTTTGAAAAAGCTAAGTCCGAGGTATCTTGGTCCGTTTGAGGTGGTGGAGCGTGTTGGGGAGGCTGCTTATCGACTAGCACTTTCAGCGGACTTGGGTGGATTACATGATGTGTTTCACATCTCAGTCCTTCGTAAGGCGGTAAAGGATCCAGCACAAGTCGTGGAGGCTGATCGGGTACCGGTCGAATATGGGCTAACAACGAGGGTTAGACCCATTCGGATCGAGGATCGAGCCGAGAAACAGTTGCGGAACAAAGTAATCGGGATGGTCAAGGTCCGATGGGACAATTGTGGACGTGAAGAGCTAACATGGGAGCGGGAGCAGACCATGCGAGCCGAGTTTCCCGAGTTATTTGTATAACTGTAGACCGTGTACTTTTTGTTATAACATGCTTATAGCATTGCTGGTTTTCTTTCCTTACCGTGCAAATTTCGGGACGAAATTTTGTTAAGGGGGAGAGGGTTGTAACACCCCAAAAAGGCCCCAATAGACTCAACTTGCGATTTGAGTAGCAGGTCAGGTTACACGGCCTGGGACACGGGCGTGTCCCAGGGCGTGTCGGGTGACACGGCCAGGGACACGGGCGTGTCCCAGGGCGTGTTCTATTTATTTTGCAAAATTGGCCTATTCCGGGCAGAGCCGGACACGGCCTTGAACACGGCCGGGAACACGGGCGTGTCAGGCTGGACACGGGCGTGTCAGCTGCCGTGTTCCGACCCGTGTTCTGGTTGCAGCTCGATGGAGCAGGAGACACGGGCGTGTCTCCGGTTTGACACGGGCGTGTCAGGTCCGACACGGGCGTGTCGATGACCCGTGTGGTTCAGTCGGTTCAAGCTGTGTGCACCGCTGAAGGGGTACACGGCCTGTGACACGGGCGTGTCACAGGCCGTGTCGGCCAAAAAGTGAAATTCTGGGGAAATCTTGGCCGTTCAGTTTTCTCTCTTTTGATCCAAGGGTCCAGGTGGTTTCCTGGCTGGGTTATTACGAGAAGAGAGGAATGAAGAGGTCATTCTTCATTTGGCTTAAGGAAGAGAGAAAGAGAGAGGAAGAGAAGAAGGAGGAGGAGACCAAGCCACCGGCGGAGCTCCCGTGGTTCGATTCGCGATCCGAAGCCGGCGTTGTGACGGCAAGGCTGCTGCGAAGGCTTTCATCCGTCTCAAATTTCTCTCCATGGCTCCGAAGCGAATTCCTAGGGTAACGATTTCCTGCTTGGACATGTGAAGTCCTTAATTCCTGCATTGCATAGGGAAAACCCTTCCCCGCGAGTGTGCGGTGGGTTGTGGCGTCCCTTGGGGTAGATATGTGAAGTCCCCCTTGTTAGAGTCCGGAATTGGAGTACGGATCTAGGCATGCTGTGTGAAGCCCATCTGGACATGGTCTGGATTGGTGATGCTTGGTTGCATATCGGAGAAGACTCCGTGATGATTGCTTGTATGCATGATGGATAAAAGTACTGGAGGAAGTCCAGGAAATTATGAGAGTTGGACTCTCTTGTGGCCGTGAGTGCTACTGGTGGAAAGTTGAGCTGTGAGGCTGCAACTAGGAAATGGTGGAACGGGCAAGGTGAAACTGTACCCGCGTCAGTCCAGGCGTGAGTCTGACGATGTGAGCAACGGGAAAGGTGGATCTGTACCCGCGTTATGGTTGTCTAACCTTGGGTGCTTAAGACCCTGTTAGGATCACATAGCGAGAGTCGACGGCCGGTGAGCCGATCAGACTAGAATGCTCATAGTGCGCCGTTATGTCTGGGACCTCTGAACGGTGTGAATGTGCCCTGAGTGCACGGAGCGTCGGGCCGTCGAGCCGACGTTTGTGATATATGACAGTGCGGGCGTGCACGTCTTGCTTGAATGGCTATCTATATCATGTTGGATGAATGCTTTGCAGGGATGGAATTCCGCTGCCCCGTGCCAGGGGCAGGGTCGTTATAATTGGTCAGCTGAATGCTGACCGTTGCCCTGTTTTCCCACCGTTTGGTGGATTGGTTCTTACAGGTGCTGGAGGAGCTGGTCCGAGCGGGACTTAAAGCTGCGTTGCTGCCCTTGAAGGCTTTGTTTTATTTCTTTTGTTCATGTGTGGCCGGCCTGCGTGCCGATGTATGTAAACCACACTCTTGTTAAGAGAAACTGTTGTAAGGCCTTAAGGCCAGACTCTTTTGATATATATATATATATACATTCCTATGTTAGTGGACATTGTTGTTTATCTTGAGTTCAGTAATTCAACCGTGAAGCTTCCGCTAGAATGCTCTGTGTTAGGATGCGTTGGTTATGATATTATTTAGTAGCGTCTCCGCCTGTTTGTGGAATATGGTGTGGGGCCCCGGCCGGACCCTCTATTATATTCTTCTTGACGGGTAGAGGTGTTACAACTCTGAGCAGAGAATTTAGCCAATAGTGGAAGGACTGTCTTGGGCCTGGAGAAACTTTCAACAAGTTTCTTTTCAACCGCAAGTTGTTCTTCCAACTTTTGGATGATCTCCTCCTTCAATTTTAAGTGCGCGAGAGCTTTATTATATTCTTCCATCGCATTATGGAAGCCCTTTCTGAGTGAGTCCATCATCATGAATTCCTCTCTCTGACTGCTCTCCTCGGCCTTAAGAGATTTGATCTCCTTAGCTTGAGTTCTTGCGACTCTATGACATTTATCGTAGGCTTTGATCAACTCTTTGTACTGAATCAAGAGTTCAGATTCATCATCAGATTAACAGTCCTCATGATTATGGTCAGAAGCATTTGATTCAGAGAGAGGGGTATGAGAATTTACCTTCCCCGTGAACTGGGGTTCTTCTTCTTCATCTGTATGTGCCATGAGCCCAAAGTAGGCTTCATCCTCATCACTAAACTCAGATGAATCTGTGTCACTGAGGGTCTTGCCCTTTTTGGCTACTAGTCTTCTTTCAATCTTCTTCTTATTAAAAGAAGTTTCCTTTTTCTCTCTTCTTCCACCCTCCTTCTTATGAGGGCAGTCAGCTATGACGTGTCTCGACTTATTGCAATAATAACACACAATGTCAGAAGAAATGTGTTTGTTCTGTTTAGAGTGATACCTGTCTTGGCTACTTGAGCCCTTCTTGTGACGATCACCATCGTGATGTGATCTTCTCGACGAGGCATCTTTGCCTCTCGATTATTTCTTCTTGTTCAAGAACTTCTTGAACTGCCTTGAAAGAAGAGAAAACTCTCCTTTAGATAGCTCTGAGCCCGAGGTACTTGACTCTAAAGCTTCTTATTTACTTTCTTCCTGTGCGGGGGCAGGAGATGCAGCTTTTGACTTCCTTGAGATGTCTGCCTTTAGAGCGACAGACTTCTCCTTGGATGAAGACCGACTCTTCTCTTCTTCAGCTTTTCTTGAGTTGATTTGCAGTTCATATGACATAAGCTTTCCAAAGAGATTTTGCGTGTCAGTCTCTGCTAGCTTTCCAAACTCTCGCATAACACAGACTTTGATATCCCATTCCTTAGTTAGGGATCTCAGGAACTTATCATTCAATTCTCCATTGGTGAATACTCGGCCATAGGCTCTTAGGCCGTTGACAATATTAAAGAAACTTTCAAAGGTATCTGCAATAGAGTCCTTGGGACCTTGTTAGAATGCTTCATATTTCTGGTTTAGGAGGGATCTTCTGTCATCCCTAACCTCTTTAGTGCCTTCCATCAAAACGATAAGAGACTGCCACATTTCCTTGGCGGATTGGCAGTGAATCAGGTTCTGCAGCATAGAATCATTAACTGCACTTGCGATGATATTCTTGGCTTTTTGTCTAAAGAGACAAGTGCAATCTCATCTTTATCAAGATCCATAAGCTTCCTTGGAAATTTCTTAGTTGGGTCAATGGTAGAGGCTATCATTGGAACATAAGGACCTTCTTCCACTATCATAAAGATCCTTGGATCTACAACTTCCATGAAGAACTTTATTCTCTCTTTCCACATCGAAAAATTATTTTTTGTGCATAATGGAAGCTTATCAAAATCCTTGGCTCTGTCTATGCTTGAATCCTCTAAAGACAACTAGGAGGAGATTTGTTCAAGGTGTTAACCTTTTTGAAGAACAACCTGCCTCTAATACCAATTGATGTTTTTAGTTGTCTACCTAAATCACATAGAGGGGGGTGAATAGGTGAGGTCTGCGTCGTAATTCCTGGTTGTAAGGTCTCCTGATCAAAAGACGTCAAGTGGTTTTTCCAGCACCTTATCAAAAGCCAGAAGGGTTGCTATATCTACCTGGAAATAGATATTTCTTGGTGGTAGTCACCTGATCAAAAACCTGAGAGTGATTCCTACTAGGGTGGTAGAAGAGTGGATGTACCCAGATTTGGGGAACCACTATAATTTCTTATGTCGTCTGGTTGCTCTTTCTCTTTCTGTTCTTGCTATTTGCTGTGATATTTAGAATAGCCCTTTAGTTTTCTTTATTGATTTAATTATTGGTATCACCTATTTTAAACTCTGATGGAATAGCATAAAACAACCAAAAGTTTTATCACTCTGTTGACCCCCCTCTAGAGTTGATCTGAATAACTCCCTCCTTTCAATTGATATCAGAGGTTTGTTGTGTTTCCTGGTTATACAAGCTAACACTTGAACCAAGATCCCTGCTTATTCAGATTTCCTTTTCCTTAGCTATTCATTTATCACATGGCACAAAACAAGGACTATGCAAGCACCAGACCTCCAGTCTGTAACTTAAACAAGTTCAGTATCTGGAAGGCAATAATTAGACTTTACATGAACTCAATTGATGAAGACATCTTCAATTGATGAAGTCATCTTCACCAGAACTCTATTTTGACAGGTCCACCTCAGCCAACTGTAGCTACTTCTACATCTACTGACACTCATGCAGTTCCACCACCAAATTAGACTGATGCACAGAAGAAAGCAAAGATTGCTAATGAAAAGGCCATAAACATACTGGCTCAGACTATGTCAGATGACATATTCCAAAAGGTTGCTGATTGCACATCAGCAAAGGCCATCTGAGACTATTTAAACCAGATGGTGGCTGGCTCAATAGAAGAAAGAAATGATAGAAGATCCCTTCTCATTTCCAAGTATGAGAACTTCAGAAAGGAATATGCAGAGACAGTTGAAGAAATGTATGGTAGACTGAGTGCCATCATCAGTGAACTGAGAACATTGGACAAGGACATTTCACTGACTGAGATCAATGACAAGATATTGATGTGTCTTCCCAACTCATGGGACACAAGGATCTGGCCAATCAAGGATGCTATAAGTATCACAGAAATTTCCACAGAAACACTTCTAGGAAAGCTCAAATCTTTTGCACACTTGACAAAGACTAGGGAGGCAGAGTAGAAGGCTTCTACTCCAGTCAGGAAAGAGCAGAATATTACTTTTAAGGCTACAGAGGAAACAGCAGCTCCTGATATTAATGAAGAGTTCTTGAGCCTCTTAGCAAAGAGATTCTACAAGATGGGAAAAAGAGACTTCAGGAAGAAGTCATCCAGATAAGAAGATAAACCCAGGTATGACAAAACACCAACTAAATAAGTTGTTTTCTTTGGTTGCAGGAAACCTGGACACTACATCTCTGAGTGTCCAGAAAATCAGAAGAAGGAGAAAAGAAAGGACAAGGACTCCAGAAAATAGAAGTACAGCAAGCCTTCCTCAAGCAGGCATAAGAGGAAAGAGAAAGGCTTTGTAGCAGAAACCTGGAGTGATACAGAAGAGGACACCTCCTCCTCTTGCTCCAGTGATGAAGATGAAGAGGAAGCAAAGGCAAATGAAGTTTGCCTAATGGCAATTGATGCTTCCAGCACTCATTCAGAAAACGACTCATCAGATGATGAAGAACCACTCTCTAAAGTGGATCAGGTACTCTCATCCTTTGACTTCAATTCTGAAGATTTTGTACATGAATTCAAAACTATATGTATGGATTTAATTAGCTCAGAGAAAGAAACTAAACTACTTAGAGAGTAATTAAATAATCAAAGTAATTTAGTTACAAAAAACAATCAACTAAAAGATGATATTACACTTGCAAATGAACAGATAATTAAATTAAAAACTGAACTAGCTGAGGCAAGGCAA